>CM065699.1:52106659-52114159 GCA_017654935.2 Phymorhynchus buccinoides | reverse complement strand
TCAGTGCATTAACAGATATTTACACAAGGTACCACAATTGATAACGATTCACTGCGAGGTGTCCAATGCAACATCAGTGCATTAACAGATATTTACACAAGGTACCACAATTGATAACGATTCACTGCGAGGTGTCCAATGCAACATCAGTGCATTAACAGATATTTACACAAGGTACCACAATTGATAACGATTCACTGCGAGGTGTCCAATGCAACATCAATGCATTAACAGATATTTACACAAGGTACCACAGATGATAACGATTCACTGCGAGGTGTCCAATGCAACATCAGTGCATTAACAGATATTTACACAGGGTACCACAGATGATAACGATTCACTGCGAGGTGTCCACAAGTAGCACACAATGTACTCAACCTCTTTGTTTCCTTCTGCAAGGATTTTCCTTTAACTATTATTATTATTTCATGCGAGGTGTCCAATGCAACATCAGTGCATTAACTACACATACCACAGATGATAACGATTCATTAATGCAACATCAGTATTAACAGATATTTACACAAGGTTACTGCGAGGTGTCCAATTCATGCATTAACACATTCACTGCGAGGTGTCCACATGCATTAACAGTAATAACAAAGGTGTCCAATGAGGCACTGTATTTGCATTAACAGATATTTACACAAGGTACCACAGATGATTTCATTTAACAGATATATTATTATTATTATTATGCATTAACAGATATTTACACAAGGTTATTTCATGCGAGGTGTCCAATGCAACATCAGTGCATTAACAGATATATATAGCTAACACCCCAACAACACAAACACAATGATTTAAAGTAGGCGTCAAAGCGAAAAGCAATTTATTTAAAGTCAAACCAATCATTTCCCTTTTACACAATCAAGCCGCCAAACAAACAAACCCCAGGCGATTTGAACAAGTAGCAAACCTAGATAAACAATGCCCCTTTACAAAGGCACTGTATTACACACCACAATGATTTCAAGTGTCCAAATGATAATAAAATATAAACCCCACAAATATTACACACCACACTCGTGTCCAATGACCCAATCCAAAATAAATGCCGAAACAAAACAATCAAAGAAAAGGAGACAACAACTAAAAACTTATCTAACTTGTTTCCTTTACACTAAATTCCCTCCCTTACCTCCTACAGCAAACTCCGCTTACACGCGACTTCTTCTTAAGTGGTTTATTTATGCATAATACGTTGGCACAGTATAAGCTTTAAGCTTGTTGTTGCCGTTATGCTTGCTTAAAATGTGTGTAAATTGTGCTTTGTTTTGTAAATAAAAATCATTTAAACCAAGCGGTTTCCACTGTACTTCTAAACCCATTGTATCAACAACCAAAATAGATCGTACGGGAATAGTTCAAGGCCAGATCACATACAATGGTGCCAAACTATCACCAAAACTATTGTAGTGACCCACCTACCCAATTAAACCCCTACCAACCATTACAATTACAATTAACTACGTTTAGAGAAGAACAGATGGTTTGAGTATAGTTCAAGACAAGATCACACACAAAGGTGCTAAACAAGCTGCCCAAATTTGTCAGAATGATCTGTCTTTCCAACTGAAACCCCCGCCAACTGTTATAATTACAATTAAGTCCTAACTGAGAACCACTCACTTCACCCAAAATGAATGAAACTAAAAAACAAAGAAATGAACGCTTAACACTAATAACTACCCACTCACTCCACCAAGAGTCAAAAAGTACCAACACACAGGAAATACCACTAAGGTTACACCCAAATGTATGCACTAATAAACTAAACGCTGCAGATGGCTACCCCCACCCTTCACCATCAAGGCAACAACCCCACAGGTAAACAACCACACTAAAATGAGGCTTGTTCAAACAATGTTCAATCCCAACTAGTTACAGCCCACGGCAGTGAACCGGCTACTTCACCCCTCACTGTTCAAGGGCGATAACTTACTAGCAAAACATCCTCTACCCAACTAATACACCTAAACTGTAGGGAAGTCACCCCACACTATACAGTCACCACTGTGGCGATAACTCAACAAAGTTAGTTTCACTTAGTTTTCGACATAAATACACTAGAGCCTAATGCCACATAATACTGTTCGTCATGGAACGTTCAAAGCGCCGACACCTTCCTCTCCACCCCACGCAGTTTAGCTTCCTTTTGTCCTCGCGACCCTTTTCACTGCTTAAGGTCAGCAGCAGTCTCTGTGGTGATAAATGCCCTAATAACTTGAAGGCCTCTTCTCCCCAAAAGATGCAGCTCCCTTTTGGCCTCGCGGCCCTTTTCACTGTCTAAGGACAGCAGCAGCCCCGATACCTCTGAGGGCCTGGCAGTCTGGAGAAAACTGCGACAAGCGTGGCTCTCAGAATCTCGTCTTAGCCAGACTGTAGGCCCTCAACCGGAAAAGCGACCTGCCTGCTTCGTCTGTCGACACCTCAGTTCAGGTAGACAGCAAATGGCCCTCTTCAGCTCAAGTAGAACAGCATGGTCTTCTTCAACGTTGACGCTGGTTACTGCAACAGTATTATCACCCCACGAATATCGAGAGTTGGGGTGAGAACTACAGCTTCTTTAAATGACTGGCTAGCAGAACGAAATGTAAATGTCACCAGCCGCTGTGGTGTAGTGGTTAGCGTCGCGGACTACTGGCTGGGAGGTCTTGGGTTCGAGTCCCATCAGAGGCGAGGGTTTTTTCGGTCCTGGACCGACTCCTACCCAGAGTGAGTGGCTATGGGCTCAATGGGAAGACTGAAACGACACAGTCGAGTTTCATCCGCTTAACGGATGCGATTCTGAGAGTGTTGCTCTAATTGTCAACCTATGGCGATATTTTTCACGCCAGAGGGCAGTCAATGCACTAGGGGCTTATCACGCGATTTTCTTACTTGGGCGTAGTGAGAGAGAGAGAGAGAGAGAGAGAGAGAGAGAGAGAGAGAGAGAGAGAGAGAGAGAGAGAGAGAGAGAGAGAGAGAGAGAGAGAGAGAGAGAGAGAGAGAGAGAGTGATGGTAGGACCACTCACTGTCTCTCTCTCTTTCTTTATCCCCAACTAATAACATAGAGAGGATTAGCCCCACACGAGCGTCATGCCCTCTGGCGTGAGAAAAATCGCACTAAGTCTCTCATTGCAAGACCAACACTGCAGGTGTCTGTAGTTCTCGGGCCTGGTTAACGCTGGGATATCATTATGAAAGGAAGCGTAGAATACAGCCCTGTCATGCAGTCTCAGACCGACACGGAACTCCATAGCATCATCATCATCGTTATCATCGGCCTCATTTTCCATCAATCATAAAACTAAAAAATGTCTCAAATTCTGTGGCTTTGCATGCCCTGCTCTCATGGTGACCTCAGTTTCGGTTTCCAATCCAGTCTATGCCTTGGTGCGTTCGGGTCAAAGTCATGGGGATCAGTGTGTTCTGGGGAGCTGTCGGTGGATGGTCGTGGTGGCGCCCTCGGAGGAGGACCTCACTCACGCTGGCTCCGCGACTAAGAGAATAGTGTCATCAGTAGGGGGCTTAGTAGGTGGTGGCCTGAACAGGCTCCACTGAACTCCACCGAAGTGACTCAGCAGAAGTGCAGTGTCTCCTCGGTTGGTTGCCTCCTGACGGCCTGACATAGATTCGCTCCCCTTGGACTGCTGGTCTCGGATTCTGCGACTTGAACAAACCGGGGTGTAGCTGCGAATTGGGATTCGGAACGAGCGGCGTGGGAGCAACGCCACTGTACGGCCCAGAAGATGGGACAGCAAAAATGTTTGTTTTTTAATGTCAATTTCTGTTTCGCACGGAGGGCTAAAGAATCGAGAATTGCCCTCTGTGCCATGAGCGATAATAAGAAGAGAGAATTGAATGAAATGTGATGCTGTACGTCCTCTCGACCTGGGAAGGCAATATCATTTGTTTGGGTTAGTTTGGAAAATAGACATAAACAAATGATACAAGGACGTGGACGACACAAATAATAATATGGAGGGAATTCTCTAAGTCGCAAGTTGGGATTTTTTGTTGAGAACATTTTTAAAATTTATAAAAACAGTTGTTTTGTCAGTCGACAGTTAATAAGATAAATATGGTGAGTCGAGTCGAGCTTGAGCTGTCAGAGAGAACGCACGGGTTTTCAGCTCTCCGTGAAACTCGTAGACCCAGTATGTAGCCCGTGCTGTCCTGAGCTGAGCTGCCGCATTGCGACAGACAGGCTGTTGTGTGATGTGACTGGCCGACCGACTTGTGTTAACTGAGAAATTATAATGCAATTTTTCGGTTTAGTCAACAATATTTTGTAAAATATTGCCAAGAGACATTTCTGTTAAAAAGTGAAGAGAGGAAGAGAGAAACACAGAAAAAAAGAAAGGGAAGGGAAAGCAGAAAACAAATAATTACGACTCTTTATGGTGTTGTTAGGACTTTGTTGTTCTGAACAAAACAGAGGGAGACGGAGCGGCGAGTACTGAAAGTAAACAGCTAATTGTACTATGAATGAAGCTACAGGAGAGACAGTGAATGACAACACCGCGAGAATTAGTAACAAACGACCGCTTTCCCTATCGTCAGACGAAAGTGATAGCAGTTTCAGTGAGAAACCGCGTGAAGGTCGAAGTGAGAAACAAGTACTCAAAAGACTGAACACGACGTTCGAAAGGCAAGAAGACATGGATATCCAAACCACTCTTGAGAACATTAACAAACGGCTGCAACAATTAGATCAGCTGGCTACAAAGAATGACATTGAGAAGGTGAGGGAGTAAATGCAAAGCCTGACTTCTACTTTCATGAACAAAGTGGAGGCACTGGAAGCTCGGTTCTTTGAAGTAGAAACAAAGCAGAGCGCAACTGAGAGAGAGCTGCATGCAGCGAAGAAGAACGAAAGCCTGCTGGCCATGGTCAGACATCAAGAACTGAGGACCAAGGAGTGTGAGCGGGACCAGAACGACCTCCAGCAATACTCCCGCAGGTGGAACCTCAGGGTGTTCCAGGTGCCAGAGAAAGAGAAGGAAACTGCTCACGACTGCATCGCCAAGGTGTGCCGAATCTTCACGGAAGCCGTTGGCGTGACGACCAGCCCGAAGGAGATTGAAGTGGCCCACAGAGCTGGACAGCGAAGCGGAACCAAGCCCCGCCCCATCCTGGTGCGATTCCTGAACAGGCAGAAGAGGGACAGAAGGGGGACGGCATCATGAGCAAGCGAAGACAGTTAAAGGGTAAGGGCGTTAGTATTAATGAAGACTTGACCCCTGCTAATTATAAACTGTTGTCCGCTGCCACGAAACACTCGGCTACGCTGAGTGCGTGGAGCTGGAATGGGCGAGTGCTGGCCAAAGTTAAAAACGGACAGATAGTGAGGCTGAATATCCATATGGATCTGGATATTGCTCTGCGGAGGGCCATGAACTCGGTTCAATTCGACGATCAATAATGATCCCTTCAATAGAAAGAACAGGTCGAAGTTTCATTATATATGGCTTTTGTTTTGCGATGGATATGGCTAGTGTGTTTTGTAACATTTATGCAGCTATAGTCTCATGATAAATATGTCTCCCCCGTGGGGATACCGGGGGGTCTTGTGTACAAATAGTTCCCTCTTCTTTTGGAAGTTCAGAGCCTGTAACTTCCTCTTCTCTATCATTCCCTGTGACTCTGCCTTACTCTGCCTTACCCTCTGCTTTACTGTCATCTACTATTTAGTCCCTTACTGCTCCATTCTCATGCCTTTTTTCTTCTTCTAGCAATCCCTCTTGATCATTTTTCTATGTTGGCGAAATGAAGCAGAAAGGCTCACACAGCACTGGTTAGATTTATGAGCTAAAGAGTGCAATGGGAGGGTTGTCATGTCTTGAATTGCTTTGTTGTTGTTGGGTTTTTGTGTGTGTGTTTTTCAGGTTGAATGGATTGTGTTGAGTGTTCAGTTGAAAACGATGTTATATTTATACTATGTCTGGAAGAATGTGGTGAAAGTCCTGAAGTAACTATAGCATCTGACAGGACTATGTGTAATTAACAAATAAATAAATGGATATGAAATGTGTGTGTGTGTGTGTGTGTGTGTGTGTGTGTGTGTGTGTGTGTGTGTGTGTGTGTGTGTGTGTGTGTGTATGCGTGTGTTCGTGTGTATGCAGGGTGTGTAAACGCACAACTAAGCAAATTATTGTAGTTTTGTGGGTTTTTTTTTAATAGTGTCGAAGTAGACTTTTGGTGTTATGGGCGTAACAACTGGTTTAAATGTTTTATTTTCCAAATCAACATGAACAACAACTATGACATAACTGAAGCAACAACAAGCAGAGCTTATGGCGTGCTCAGTTCAAAACGAATTACACAGTATAAACATTGGCGGAATTTTACCAGGAAATACAAGCAATACATTTTTGAAAAGAAAGTCACAACAAACCAAACGAACAATGAACATAGCAATAAACAAAAGAAGTAGAATCGAAAGAAAAAAAGAAGAAGAAAAATGATAAGAGAGAGAGAGAGGGAGAGAGAGAGAGAGAGAGAGAGAGAGAGAGAGAGAGAGAGAGAGAGAGAGAGAGAGAGAGAGAGAGAAGAGAGAGAGAGAGAGAGAGAGAGAGAGAGAAGAGGAAGCGGAAGTTTAATCAGATAGGCCACAGCCCCTTCTGATGGGGTTACAAAACATCATGAATACAAAAGACAATAAACAATAGATAGATAAGTAACGCAATATTCAATAACATTACACTGATGATAAGGAGTAAACAAAGCGAATTTAGCTAAGTAATATACTACGCAGCTTGAAGGCTTTATAAACGTATAAACAAATTTTCTTAAGCAACATTTCATTCTGATTCGCTAATAACAATGTAACATTAAACAAACATAGGTTTCTAGAATATTTTCTTGGTAACAAATTATCTCGCAGATTTCTATAAGATGGACAACAAAGCAAGAAGTGTTTTTCATCCTCTTTAGCAGATTTACATAATGGACACATCATAGACTCTTCGTCAACATTTCTATAACGAAGTTTATGAGATAACATATCCGAAATTCCAAACCTTAACTTAGTTAACTGATTTTTTAAATGTCTATCAATATCAAGTAGCAAATATGCTTCACAATCCCATGAAGATTTAAATGAACTGTAAAAGGAAAATCTGTCGCTAGTAAATACATGATCCTCCCACCCTTGCCATCTATTATCAATTAGTCGTTGGCGAAGTTCTTTCAGAAAAACCAGTTAATATCCCCTACTCCTTGATTTATCCAGACAAAACCAAACCCATTTTTATACGGAAAGTCACGAATATCTGAAACCCAACACTTTTTACCTTTTTCTTCTAAACGTAATAGCATTTTGTAGGCTTTCTGTGGCAATCTACTATCATTCATGCTTAAGATTTTCAGCCAATATTTAATGCATCGTAAATGCGAATTAATGTATATAGGATATCGTCCAGTGTCCCCATAAACAAGGGGGGGGGGAGAGAGAGAGAGAGAGAGAGAGAGAGAGAGAGAGAGAGAGAGAGAGAGAGAGAGAGAGA
>CM065699.1:52089159-52096659 GCA_017654935.2 Phymorhynchus buccinoides | reverse complement strand
ACCTGGGCTGAGGCGACAGACGAGGTGGGCGTCCTGATCATCACGTGTTGAGGCCTGTCTGTAAGGAAGCTGCAGAGCCATCGGATGATCAGGGGTTTGACGTCCATCGCCATCAGCTTCCGCACCATCAGATGAGGCTGGATAGTGTTGAAGGCTGAGGAGAAGTCCAGGAACAGAAGCCTGGCATAGGTCCCCGGCCGCTCCAGGTGGGTCAGCACAGAGTGGAGCACAGTGATGATAGCATCGTCCGTGTTCCTGTTGGGGCTGTAGGCGAACTGCAGGGGGTCCTGGAACTGGCATGTGGCCCCCAGCAGTCTGCACAGCACCATCCGCTCCAGGCATTTGAACGGCACAGAGGTCAGGGCCACAGGGTGGTAGTCATTGAGGGTGGTGGGGGAGGGTTTCTTGGGGACAGGGACAAGGGTGGAGGATTTCCATATGGACGGGATCAGCCCGGAGTCCAGGGACCGCTGGAAGAGGACCCTGAACACAGCGGCCAGGGAGTCGTAGCAGTGCTTCAGCACCACCCCAGGCAGCTCATCAGGACCACAGGCACTGCATGGGTTGACCTGACGGAACTGTCTCCTCACCTCCTCCTCCGTCAGCACCTCCTCTCCATCTCCATATAGCCGCAGAAACTGAACTAGAAATTCCAAAAGTGACCACCGCCAATGGTCACAAGGGAAACGGGCCAAGACGAAGGCCCCAAAACCCTGTCACAAAAGGTACTGCACCAGTCCTCCAAGACTACCCTCCCGTAACACAAGACAAGAAAGAGGGAAAACAGACCTTGATCCAAATCAAATGGGCTCTCAACAGCCTCATCCGAGACCTCGCTGGGGATGTCGCGAGCATCTGCCCAAATAGTCTCAAGGGCACGGTGATTGTAGGCTGCGTAAGCCAACGGCAGCAAGCCAAGCTCCGCCAGACAACCAAACTTGGGGGCATACCGGTACGGTGCTACATACCGGTCCCCACAGTGGAGGGAGTGATTGGAAACATCCCCCTACACGTGACTCCAGATCAGCTAAAAGAAGCTCATGAGAGATCTCACAACAGTGAGAAAACAATTGTGGCATGCAAAATTAAAGATGCCACTCGCCTCAAAATGGCGAATGGTGAACCCTCTAAAAACTTTAGAGTGGTACTCCAAGCACCAAAACTACCAGCTACCATGACCCTGCGCCGCCAGGAATACCCAGTCATGCCCTTCAAAAGGGCTGCGATGCAATGCTACTTGTGTCACCGACTGGGCCACATCCGCAGAGAATGCCCACATAAGCCAACCTGCACTTCGTGTGGGCAAATTGGCCATAAAGGGAAGGACTGCCCCTCACCCAAATGCGGTGCGTTAACTGCAGAGGAGAACATTCATCAATGTCTCCAAGATGCCCACTGAAGCAACAGTGGGCGATCGCAAATGAGCTAAGGGCGGCATCATACATGCCAAAAGCCCAGGCGCACCAGGAGGCCATCCAAAGTATGCAACAAAAGCGTCCGGGGGGAACCCGAACACACCCCGGACACCAAACAAAAGACCCTGAGGACCCCCAAGGGTGGCCTCCACAGCCATAACCAGGCCAGGATTGAGCTACACACAAGTATCAAGGAATGGTGATGCACCAAACGCAAAACCCACCCCCATGCAGAAGTCACCCGATGAGACTGTCTGCAATGACAGTGAACAGGCACAGTGATCGAAGTGCCCAAGCCCCGAGCAGATCAGATCCCTGCTGAAGCAGAAAACAAACAACTCCGCAAAGAAAACAAAGATCTCCGGGAGCGCCTCAAACACTTAGAGGAAAGTCGAACTTCTGCAACGCCTGCAGACGAGGGCACAAAAGACATCTGTGCCCTGCTCACCCAACTGCTGACACCTATCGACGGTGACAAGCTACAGGGCTTCCTGAGCTTACTCACCACCCTGGCCGCTGGAAAAGGACTGCAAAATGGAGACACACCCCAATAAAAAAGACACAGAAAAGGAAGCAAAGGCTGTCTGTGCTACAATGGAACTGCAGAACTATCAATAGAAGGGCCCCCTTTCTGTCGAGATATCTGCAGGACCTGCCTAGCGTAGACGTTCTAATGCTCCAGTCACTTAATGTGAAAAAGAACGCGCTCCCTACTCTAGAGGGATACCATTATCCGCCAACCGTCGGGACCGAAAAAGACCAAGTCATGGTCGCCACCTATGTCAGTACGCAACTGACATACTACGACATAGACATTGCCACCGGGGAAGTAGAATGCAGACTCTCCACTTGTGGGATCAGCATTCCTACTACCGGTAGCAAGAGAACCAACCTAGTCAATGTCTACTATCCAGAAAGCAGCAGCAAATACGCGGAAGTACACTGGCTAAAGACAACCGCCACTGACGAGAACAGTTGGGTGGTGGATGGCGACTTTAACGTCAGCCACAAACAGTGGGACACGGGTCAGACCCTAAACCATGGGAACCACCTAGCCAAAACTGTTACGGACTCCAACCTAACTGTTCTCAACGACGGTTGCTTTACCCGAATTCGATGAGGCAAACAGCGCTGCACTGCCATAGACCTCACAATGGTCTCCCCAAACCTACAACTCGATGCCGAATGGGACATAAGTTTTGACAACCTACAATCTGACCACCTGCCACTACACTTTGTAGTGGGTGGCTCAGATCCATATATCCAAACAGACCATGACAAAACACTGAGATACCAACACGAGAAAGCAAATTGGGATTGCTTTAAATCCTGTCTTGACGCGGAGTGTCTCATACATGACCCCCAAATCCCGGATATCGAGACTCACTACGAGAACATCAGACAGATGATTCTCAGAGCAGCTGATGCGGCAATCCCAAAACACGCCCCAAAAGCTAACGGAAAACACCAATTCACTTCAGAATGATGGAATGAAGAGTGTGACGAGGCCACATCCGCCAAAAGATACGCTCTACGAAGATTCCAGCTAGACGTATCCAAACCAAACGAAGATGCGCTAATAGAGGCCACAGAGGCATGCCAAAATACGGTGGACGATGTACGGCAAAGACACTGGGAACAGTTCTGTCAGGAGGAAATCCGAGACCCACGTGACTCCACCAAAATGTGGAGGAAAATCAGAATACTCAAGCAGCGCTCGCGCCCAGCCGAGAGGCCACTTCTTATAGATGGCAAACTCACTCGAAACACACAAGAAAAGGCAGACGCACTAGCAGACGTCTTTGCCCGAGCAAGTCAAACAGAGCACCTCTCTGATGAAATGATCCAAACAAGACTGGAAGCGGAAGCTAACTTTGAAGAACCTGTGTTAAGCGACAACACTGCCCCCTTCAACAGTGACCTCATGCTTGACGAAGTGATATCAGCAATCGATGGGCTAGGATCAGGCAGCAAAGCCTCAGGTGCAGACCCGATCTCCTACCACAGGATCCGCCGATTCACAAGACCGATGCGAAAAGTGCTTCACGCGTTCTATCAAAAATGCTGGTCGTCCAGTATGATCCCCACAGCATGGAAAGAAGCTCAAGTGTGCGCCATCCCAAAAGAAGGCAAACCACCCAAGCTCCCAACCAGCTACAGGCCCATTGCTCTGACACCCCACCTTGGCAAGGTGTACGAGAGAGTTGTCAAAGGCAGGCTTGAGTTCTATCTGGCAAAACATGACATACTCCCAATATGTCAAGCTGGCTTCCACAAAGGCAGAAACTGCATTGAGCACGTTGTGGGCCTTGTTGAACACATCAAAAATGGTTTCAGAAAAAAACCAAAACAAATCGCTGCCTTCTTTGACATCAAAAAGGCATTTGACTCTGTTTGGCACGCCAAACTACTAGACAAGATGCAAAAGCTCAGCATCAATGGTCGACTCTACCACTTTGTCAAGACCGCCGAAAATACAGTTTTTATGGTTTTCCAACCCAAAATGACAAACCGGAAAACCCATGAATCAATAACCCTCGATGGACATACCATCAAACCCAGCGACCAAGTCAAATTCCTGTGAGTTACCATCACTAAAGACCTAACATGGACAACCCATGTCAAAAACCTAAGAGCCAAAGCCGGCAGAGCTGTCGGCTACATCAAGCTTCTCAGCAGAGAATCTTGGGCCACGCCCGCAAACCTAGTGCAACTAACAAATGCACTCGTCCGCTCCAAACTAACATACGGACACGAGGCCTTTTTCAACGCCACTGACTCAAGCTGGAAACAGCTAGAAAGAACAGAAATGGCTGCCCTCAAACACGCCCTGGGACTATCTAAGCATGCGAACAATGCTCTGGTCTACCAGGAAGCAGGGTGGCTCCCAATCCGTGAAGAATGTCGCCGAAGATGTGCCAACTTTGAAGTCCGCACCTCGATAGTACCAAATACTGTCAAGGCAGTCCTAAATGCGGACAACAGGAAAAGGCAAGCCACCTTCCTACAACACAAAAAAGACACCAAACCGATGAAAACTGCCAAATAGACCCAGAGATAGAGGTACCAATCCCTATCTCACCCTACCCTCCCTGGGAACTGGAAAACCCATGGATAATCACATCCATAGGTACAGGATCCACCAAAAAGTCAGACCCACTGCGACTGGCTGCCACCGCCAAGGTCATGGTACACGAACAGTACCAACACCATCTCCAAATCTACATGGACAAGATGGAGAAGTTGGAAGTGCCTTTGTGATCCCGGACCTGCGAATCAACAAAAAGTTCCACCTGAACAAAGAAGTCAGTATCTTCACAGTCGAACTGCTTGCCATCCTTATGGCATGCAACACTGTGAACGATATGCCGCAGCCCCCCAGAGCAGTCATCATACTGTCAGACTCAAAATCCTCACTCCAAGCCCTACAAAAGGCAGGTACAAAATCCAGACTGGAAATGCAGATGGAAATCAAATTTCTGGCACACCAAATCATCTGCAAAGGAACAGACCTGACACTGATGTGGCTTCCCTCCCACTCGGGAATAAAGGGTAATGACAGCAGATAGAGCTGCAAAGTCGGCCACAAAGATCGGAACGCCTCTCGATCTGAAGCTATCCCAAACCGAAGCCGTGAACAGGGTACGCACCTATGTCCACAAAGCCAGAATTGACTACATGAAGGATTATTGCCAGTCCCGCGGCTACCTCCACAGCCCAGACATAGGCAAACCAAGAATACCGAATCTGCCCCGAAAGAACCTATGGTTACTGATGCGACTCAGAACCAACTGCCGAACGGCTGCCCTCCTCGGCAATACATGTGAGTGTGGAGCTGACACCTCACTGGACCTCGATCACTGGACCTCCTGACAGAGTGCCCAGCACTGGCTGACACTATGTCACCCCTCTGGGTGTACAGGCACACCCACGGCCTCAAAGCTTATGACTTTCGTATGCCTCACCCCTCCCTAGGGATCGAGCCAATGAAGTTCCTGACCGATAGCCTCACTTCAAGTGGTCTTGACGGTTGGTTCTAGCCGTCACCCACCTCGATAAATCGATCAGGGTTAAGCCCTATGCCGAAAAAGACTAAGGGTATCCCAGACTACTCTCGTAGGCCAAGGTAACCCAAGGACTTAACACCTGTCCTCTGGCCTGGGTGGCTGGGGGATGGCCCAGCAAGGGTGTTCTACCCGAACTGGGCTCCCCCATTGGATCACGTGGATCCATATTATACACCGGGGGTGGTGGTACTGAAAAGAGAAACCTTGAAGATGAGCCAGTAGGAGCTAAGCCCGGGAGAGAGACCATGCCAGCCGGGGAGCCATCAAGTCAAACAGAGACAAAAACTAACATGATACAGACTCTTATCTCATGAGCCCAACGAAAGCAGTACGCTGCACCGATCCGCCTGTCCATCAACCAGACACTCATCGCCATTGCATCGTCTTCATCCCGAGAAGACCGTCCAGTCTTCACGAAGAACGTCCATAAGGGTCTGCGACCAATTGGACAATAACCTCACATTCTCTCTTAAGCCTGGAGTCCGTAGGGAGAGGGTCGACTTTACTGACTCTCTCCTTGCGTCTTGGGCGGCGCAGTCAACCTTACAGCGATGGGGTGCTGTTGGGCTGCAGTGCGGGACGACGGGTGGCGGCGGTTTTGACTGGGGGTGCGACGGTATGTGGTCGACGATGTGGCCGTTTTTGGCACTGATACCCCTGCATGGACTCACTTGTTTGGTGGCATGTGAGTGTGGGTTGGGGGTGGGAACCCTGGCTCACCCCGCCGTCGATGTACGCAATGAGCCGCTGCTGCGTGTCAACATCTGAGCCGTCGTCATCCTGAAGCCCGTGCTGTGGACTGGCAGCACCTGAGCATGAAGAAGGCCGCCCTGTAGCCCTGGAGACGGCCTTTTTGGGGGGGCCCGTTTTGATCACACCAACTACGACCTTAACCCCGGACTTTACCTGTGGACCACAGCGACACTGTGTCTACACAATCCTGATGATGACGAGTCTACGCCAAGACTACACAATCCCGTTGATGTCGAGTCTACGCCAAGACTACTGTTGCATAGGTTTTAGTCAACAAGTACCGAACCACGACTTACAGCTTCATGATCATACACGTGACGAGTCTACGCCAAGACTCCAACCGACTTTACTCCAGCGCCTCCCGCCCGGCCCTTTCCTCCCAAGAACAACGTTGATGAACCAATTTCGAAGTCTACAGCACCAGAACTACTTGTCCCTAAAGCCGGTGACAGACTATGTGACTGCCTCATGTGACTCGATCAGGTCGTGACGTTTCACCTCATTTACATACCATCCTTCTCGATCAGTCTGACTCAGTCGGGCCCAGTCAGGTGACAGGGCCGAATAGGGCGGGTTCTAAATTTCACTGATCGAGTCTGATCGAGTCAGATGGCTTGTGGCCTCTTCTGTGAGGGAAACAAAATTTGATCTACGTCACGACCTGATCGAGTCATATGAGGCAGTCGCATAGTCTGTCGCCGGTTTAAGAGCTACGGCTGTGAGGATGTAAAACCTTCTGCAAACAAACAAACAAGACACCAATGACGTCAGTGTCATTTTGCGTCACTGCAACACTCTGCTATGGCGTGCATACTCTAAAATAGCATTCTATGCATTTTGTGGAAGGGATTTTGAGTAAATAAATTTGAAAATGTTTGTCCCCACTTCCAGTTGGCACTTCTGGCTCAGTTTCATATCGGAAGTGTTGCAAAGATATTCCTTAATAATCAGTGAAAATATGATTGCATTCCGCGAAGCCGTTTTTGAGTTATTCAAGATTGAATATTGGCCGAATTTGGCCATTTTTAGCCCATATTTCGGCCCAAACTTGGCATAATATTGGGTATTGAGCATGAGAATAGTGTCCGTCAATGTTCCTGTAAATTTAAGTGAAATCGGTTGAAAAATTAAAAAAATGGTGAAGGTAACTCAACCAAATTTACATATATTTGAATAACTTCCAAACTATTTAACATATCGTCAACAAACTCCTTTCAGACCTGGGCCAACATAAGGGCTACAATATCCAATAGTTAGTTTTGTGC
>CM065699.1:52061659-52084159 GCA_017654935.2 Phymorhynchus buccinoides | reverse complement strand
ACACACACACACACACACACACACACACACACACACACACACACACACACACACACACACACACATACGAGGGTTGAGTTTTTAGTTCGTAGCCTGAATATGAAGGAATTGTCGAGCGTTTTTCTTTGCCTGTTATTTCTCCACATAGTCCCCTTCCAGCAGCACACACTTCTCCCAGCGATGCTGGAGACTCGCTATCCCCTCTTCAGATTCAGTGACATCTTTACAAAATGGGCAATCCAAACAATTTGAGTTGTAAAGAATAACGTTTACAAGAGAGGGAGAGAGAGAGAGAGAGAGAGAGAGAGAGAGAGAGAGAGAGAGAGAGAGAGAGAGAGAGAGAGAGAGAGAGAGAGAGAGAGAGAGAGAGAGAGAGAGAGAGAGAGAGAGAGAATGAACATAAATGAAACGGAAGAGCAAAGCAAAAGCCACGAACAACAATAAACTACTAGAGCATAATAGTTTCCTGATATCTGAGTTTGTACGTTTCCCTGATGCTGAAATATATGGGGCAAATAAATACAAAAAATGAACTTCAGATTCAGTGACATCTTTACAAAATGGGCAACCCAAACATTTTTAGTTGTAAAAATAACGTTTACAAGAGAGAGAGAGAGAGAGAGAGAGAGAGAGAGAGAGAGAGAGAGAGAGAGAGAGAGAGAGAGAGAGAGAGAGAGAGAGAGAGAGAGAGAGAGAGAGAGACTTGTGGGAGAGGATTTTACACGCCATAATTATTTTATGACTTACATGAAATTAATGCTGAAGGGCTGCAAGTCTGGGTCCGCAGTCGACAAAAATTTCAGCCGCTTGCTCCGGGCTCCGGGTTTTGATGGCATTGACGGTAAAATCTTAACACTTGCATCCCCTGTCATTTCGGAAACGTGTATATCAAAAAGTCAATTTCCTAAGGCATTTAAAGTTGCTAAAGTGAATCCTATATTTAAATCAGGGGATCGTTCTGATCCATCCAACTACAGACCAATTTCAATTGTGTCTATATTATGCAAGCCTTTAGAAAATCATATAAAAAAAAACACATTCTTGGCCACTTTGATCGATTTAAACTATTTCACCCATGCCAGTCTGGTTTTAGATCTAAACACTCATGCCATACAGCTCTCACTTCTGTCGTTGACAAATGGCTCTCAAATATCAACAACAACGAATTGCCGGCGTCCTTATTGTAGATTTTGCCAAGGCTTTCGATCTAATAGATCACTCACTCCTTCTCAGAAAACTTAAAATGTATGGTCTATCCAATGATACAATAAAACTAATGTCATCATTTTAATGTCGATAGAAAACAGGTAGTGAATACGAACGGATCTGTATCATCCTCTCTACCAACTAAGTATGGCATACCGCAAGGTTCTGTTCTGGGACCCATACTGTTTACTATATACATAAACGACCTACCACTAATCCTGAGTTCCCTGAGTGCATTATTCGCTGACGACACTACATTACACACCAGTCACACTCGTTATGACCAAGTTTTTGCATACTTTACAAACTAGTGCTGATGAACTTGTTAAATGGTCTGAATTTAATCACATGAGTTTGCATCCCAAAAAAACAAAATTTATGCTCATAACAACGAGACAAAAGCGTCAAAACCTCAATTCAAATTTACATTATCTTCAAATTAATGGCAATAATATTGAACAAGTAGATAGCCACAAAGTTCTGGGAGTTGTAATTGACAACAATCTTTCGTGGTCTGAGCATGTTTCAATGACTTGCAAATCCCTATCTAAAAAGGTATACCAGCTGTCCAAAATCAAACATTTTCTTGACTTACATACTCGTAAAATATTTTTCGATTCTTTCATTGTCTCACATAAACTACGCTTCCACCATTTGGGATGGGGTTAGTGCCAACATATTAAGACCTCTGTCCAGTCTTTATAGACGAGCTCTAAAATTGGTACTTTTAAAATCATCTCAACTAACAATTTCCGACTACATAAAATTAGATATCTTACCATTTCATTTAAAATTAAAACACAACAAGGCTGTTTTTATGTTTAAAATTCTACCGGGACGTGCACCTTCACTGTCAGATGAATTTGTTACAAATGATCGACGCCATACTCATAAAATAATGTTGCCCTTACCAAAACTTAACATATTCAAAACCAGTTTAATGTATTCAGGTGGTGCTCTTTGGAATTCAATCTTAAGTAACGATAACGTTGGCACTAGTCTCAATTCTTTCAAACAAATCTATCACAAGCATCTAAGGACATACTTTGTGAATTCCAGTTAAAAATACTTTGTCCATTTTTTTCTTCCATTGGTTTGATATTGTTAAGTGATTGTGTTTTCATTTGTTTTGTGAAGTGTGTGAGTGCATGCGTGTGTGTGCGTGTGTATGCATATATATATATATGTGTGTGTGTGTGTGTGTGTGTGTGTGTGTGTGTGTGTGTGTGTGTGTGTGTGTGTGTGTGTGTGTGTGTGTGTGTGAGTCTGTTTGTCTGTCTGTCTGTGTGTGTATGTATGGGGGGGTGTTGATAATTTGTAATTATTCATGTGTTGTGTCTTCATATATGGATAACTTTGTTATTTTGTATTTTTTCGTATTTTCTTCACATTTGTTGACTGTTGGCAACATGAAAAGAAACATGTTTGATATGCTTATTCTTTTCCAACAATAACAAAGATTCGTTCGTTCGTTCGTTCCTTGGAATTGGAGGGTACGTTTTCTGGCGCCTTTTGCTCATCGTGCTCTCCATTCCTCGGAAAGTTACTTGGCCAGCAACACCCTCTGCCCTGACGGTTGCGTCATATATGTCCCTCAAGGACGAAGCCGATTCTTCAGCCTTCCTCTTCATGGCGGATTTTGCTGCGCACAGACATTTAAAGGGAGCGGGCAAGTTCGCAAAGAAAAGTGCATGAAAGTGTCTGAAATAGTCAAACGAAGACTTTCAGGTGCATTTTAAGCTAAAATATGTTTCGTAGTATGCTATATTAATTTGCGTGCGTGCGTGCGTGCGTGCATGCGTGCGTGCGTGCGTGCGTGTGTGTGTGCCTTTTTACTGCCTTCAATCGCACATTTTTAGTCTTTCCTTATTATAAAAACTAAAAGAAGATTACAATCACTGAAACTAACCCTAACTGTACACTTTTACTGAAAAGCAGCTTCTCAGTGTAAATTTTCAAAGCAAAAATCCCGAAATCCATTGCTAAAATCAAAGTTTCACAGAGGAATCTTGGATGGCCGCTTGCAATCACGCTTCATTGGCTCGGCGTGTGCACGCACGCACACACGCACGCACACATACACACACACACACGCACACACACACTCACACACACACATTCACACACGCATGCACGCACACATGCAATATGCACACAAGAGTCTCCACCACTGTTTTCTCTTGGACTGCGAACGTGCATAATGAACTTACCTTTTGCGACCCTGAAGTACTCATCTGTCAACGGAGGGTGAGAATGCTCATGAGTCACTCCAAGTGCAGCATCTTTCACGACAGCCCTTCCTTTGCAGCCAGAATGCGTGCACCATAGATACACAGTATCGCCATTTGATGTGTTCCTTTTACATTCATACTTGTCACATTCGTATAACACAGAATGCTTGCGGTTTCCTTCGTACGTCCGAAACATTTTGCTCCTCCTTTCTAGTGAATGTCAAAATCTAGCCTGGGACTGAAAGACGTATTGGGAAACTTATTTAATTATTTGAAGGTATGTGAGCACTTGTTCGCAATCTTGTTCGCAATCTTGTTCGCATTTCTTTCATTTTTGGGGTCGAGATTTTTGTGAACTTATGCTCGATTCGTCCAATACCACCACCCCCACCCCCAAGATCAAGTTAAATACTTTAAGATTACAATGGGAAAGCGGAATAACACCGAATATACATTGCAGCCTAAGGCCGAATATACGATGCAAGATATGGTGATCACTGTTAGGTTGCACTGTCATATTCCATGTCAGACTGAACTTTAAGTTCGGTGTCGGGCTGCACTGTATATTCGGTGTTAGGCTGCAATGTATATTCGGTGTTAGGCAGCACTGTATATTTCGGTTTTAGGCTACACTGTATATTCGGTTTTAGGCTACACTGCATATTCGGTCTTAGGCTGGATGGCACATTTCGATTTTAGGCTGCATTTTACATTCTGTGTTGGGCTGCACTGTATATTCGGTCTTGGGCGACATGGTAAAATTCGGTCTTAGGCTGTACTGTATATTCGGTCTTAGGCGACACAGTATAATTTTAGGGAAAATTCGAGGTTAGGCGGCATTGTAGATTCGGTGTTATTCCTGTCACCCGTTAGTTCTTCTTCTTCTTCTGCGTTCCCAGGCCATATGGCCATAATGGGTAGGGTACTATGTGTCCGGTGTTCGGTTTTCACTGGTCTCCCCGATGCGTACAGTCGACACATTCCGATTTCGGAGGAGCTCAAAGGAGACATTATTTCTAAAAGGCAGGAAAATGGGCCAGTAAGTCAGAAAGGTAGTAGACTACAGAAAGCCAAGGGAAAAGGCAGAGTCAACGAGAGATGGCAGAATAGAGGAAATTACAAGCACAGAACTTCCAGAAGGTGGGGACCTATTTTTACGAAAGACACTCCCCCACACCCCACACCACGTATTCCCCCAGGGAGAGACTTGTGGGGGGGGGGGGGGGGGGGGCGGGGTCATCCAGCTCCCCGTATGGAGGTACGAGGCATCCACCCAATGGTTAGTTGATTAGGTGTTACATGAGTGTTCAGTTAACGGGATGAAAGATGACTACAGTAAAACCCGGTTGCAAGAAAATCGAAGGGAGATAATTTTTTGTTTTCTTATATCCGGGTTTTCTTATATCCGATACTTGGATATAAGAAAACATTTTGAATTTGTTTTCTTATAACCGATTTGAATGGGGAAAAAAGGGAAAAAATAACAGAGAAAAAGAGAACAAAATAAAATAAAAGACAAACAGAAACAGAAAACGAAGAGAAAATGCTTTTACCTAATTTGGTCCATGAAAAAAGGGGGGGAAATGCAAAACAAAGGAGGAAAAAAAGAAAGAACGGAACAGAAAATTAAAAACTAAAATGAAGGCAGACGTGGTGTGAGTTGCATGATGAGCGAGCAAGATAGCGGAGAGCAGATGAATGAGTGGGTGTGGTGTGAGAGTAACATATTTGTTTAAATGTAAATTTCTGTTTCTTGTTTTTAATCAATATTCTAATTTGAATGTATAACTCATTTTACACAGTGGAAGACAATTTTGTATTTGCGTTTGTACAATGCCAATGGACTATAAAGAAACTTGCGACCTATGACTCATGTTTTACATCATAAAATCAAAATACAGCAAAACTCGGTTATAAGAAATCGAAGGGAGATCATTTTTTGCTTATTACCATATTCGAGTGTTCTTATATCCGAAACAAAGATGCATTTCTTACATCATAAAATCAAAATCGTCTACTAAGAAGAAGATTTAAAGGTGCCTACAACCACTCAAACTAACAAGCTTTTTTTTTCCTTATCACTGTTATCAAATACGTACCCCTTCACCTTTCTTGTACTGAACTATTGCCATTTACTGTCCACCCATGCAGCTTTTTATCAATCGTTTGCTTTTGTTTATGTGGATTTTCGTCAACATATTCAGTTATTTGTATTTATCTTCTTAAAGAAATGGATTGCCTTTTCCTCTCTGCCATTGCTGCTGAAAATAAAAGTACTGGCACTCATATTTTATTCTTCTGCTCAACATTTATTTGGCACAGAATACTGAAGGAAAGTATAGAATAAAGGAACAATAACAACTAAATTAGTCTTGCAATCAAGTGCCTGTACTGTTTAGACTGTCTGTGACGCAACTGGTATGAGGTAAACTTTCCATTTTTGGAACGACTTCAATTTTCTCGGAACATCCTTTCAGTTCAGGTCCAATTCACTTTTAAAGACACACTGACCCAACACGATTAAGTCCCTAGTTTTTTCTGGGTAGCTGTGACCCACATACAAATTCCCCCAACTTCAAATTGAGGCTGCTCTTTCAAATGTTTCGTTTTCAATTTGGGGGCATTTGTATGGAAGTCAAACCTGGCTAAAACAAGATTTCGTACCAGCTATAAGAGGGAAAACATGTGGAACTCATGATTTTGACATGTGATCTGGTGGGTCTTTAAGAAAATGTTGTCAATGGTAATTCGCTTATAAGAAAATAGAACTCGCTTATAAAAAAAAATTAAAAATGCAAACCAACTCTCTTGTATGACATACTTTTCTTATGTCCAAGTTTCCATTGTGGATGGGAGAAGGAATTTGCTTGCTTATAACCGAGTTTTCTTATAAGCGAGTTTCTTATATCCGAGTTTTTATCATAGATAAGAAAGAAGAAGTTCTGCAGGGAAATGTTTTTGCTTCTTTATAAGCAAGTTTTCTTATAAGCCAGTTTTTTTATAAGCGGATTTGGCTGTATCTTTCTATATTAAGGTTAGAGTGTCTGTGACGTAGCTGCTCTGACGTACATTTTCCTCTTTTGTGTTTGTTTTGTTGGAACGACTGCATTTTCTGGAACATCCTTTCAGTTCATGCCCTAATTTTTTTTAAATCGCTTATAAGAAAATCAAACTCGCTTATAAAAAAATGAACTGCAAACCAAACTCCCTTGTATGAAATCATTTTCTTATATCCGAGTTTACATCGTGGATGGGAGAACGAATTTGCTTGCTTATAACCGAGTTTTCTTATAAGCGGTTTTCTTATATCCGAGCTTTGATAATACATAAGAAAGAAGGAACTAGGCCGGGGAAAATAAATTGCTTGCTTATAAGCAGGTTTTCTTATAAGCGAGTTTCTTATAAGCGAGTTCTTATAAGCGGGTTCGGCTGTATCTTTCTATAATTTTTTTATTAAGGTAGGCTACTCTAGTCTCACTACAACTAACACAAAAGTACAGGCATTCGTATTTTTTCTTCTTCTCAGCATTTAGTTTGTACAGAATACTGAAGAAAAGCATGAAATATAAGGAACAAAAAGAACCCAGTTAGTCTTGCAATCAAATGCCTGTACCTGTAGAGTGTCTGTGACGTAGCTGCTCTGACGTAAATTTTCCTCTTTTGTTTGTTTTGTTGGAACGACTGCACTTTTTGGAACATCTTTTCAGTTCATGCCCTAATTTTTTAAAAATCGCTTATGAACTGCCCCTACTGGTTTGACTGCCCCCTGGCGGTGAAATGTGCGTCCTAAGCTGCTCATTAAGAGGAGGACATAACAGAATATTTCATTTCTTGGGTAACACGACTGTTGGATGGCACGGGTAAGTGTAGCTGATCCAATAACCAAGGAGCAGCCCAGCAACAGAGCACTGCTTATCTCACTTAGTGTCTCAAAGCGTGTTTCACGGGTCTGAGCCCCCCGGTCACTTGCCCTCTGGTACTTTTGCCCTCCGGACACTTGCCGCCCCATTCACGGTGGACATTTCCCCCTGGACACCCCCCCCCCCCCCCCCCCCCCCCCCCCCCCCCCCCCCCCCCCCCCCCCCCCCCCCCCCCCCCCCCCCCCCCCCCCCCCCCCCCCCCCCCCTGTGTGCACACACACACACACACACAGAATGCAGAAAAGCTGTCAAAGCTTATTCCTTTATGCTCAATAAATAGTTATGCTCAATAAATATAATTTTGACTTGACTCGACTTCACTCCTAGATGCCACCACCACCACCACCCCTTTTTACTCTCCACGGCCGTTATATTCACCCCACCCCCAAACCCCTATCCGTTCCTCTACACAGCATATCTGACACCAGAGGCCACTCAGAATGAATGGTCATCTAACGAAGCCACTTGGTTTGTGCATTTTGCTGGAACTGAACACCACAAGACGTTCTCTCACTCCCCGGGGGGTCTTTCGTAAAAAATAGTTCCCCCACCTTCTGGAAGTTCTGTGCTTGTCACGTCCTCTAATCTGCCACTCTCTTTGACTCTGCCTTTTCCCTTTGCTTTCTATCATCTCTTTCTGACTTATTGGCCCATTCTCCTGCCTTTTTTGTTAAAAAAACTTCGAAATAATTTATCTGCTTTGAGCTCCTCCGAAATCGGAATGTGTCGGCTGTACGCAGCGGGGAGACCGGCGATAACTGAAAACTGGACACATATGTACCTTACCCATTATGGCCATATGGCCTGGGAACGCAGAAGAAGAAGAAGAAGAAGAAGTTCTCTCAAAACCATCGAGGCATGCCACCGTCTTCTGCACAAGAAAGTCAGCTCCTTCATTGTGTAGCAGTTACCCAATGTCTCCCAGTTCCTCAGGTCCGACTATGACGGCTCACCACATAATAGAAGGAGAATCTGCTATTATAGATGGCTGGGCCAGAATGTGATTGCATTGGAGATTGCCTTGCCAAGGGTACATCCCCGCTCTCCCAGCCAAAATGATTCGAGGACAGGTGGTGTTTTGGAAAGGTCCTAAAAAGCCAACCAATCTCTTTGGCTGCAGCACCAGAGCCAGAACAAAATGTCCTCTGTGGTTTGAGAGTCCTAGTCCTCCACGAAGCTGTTGTACCATAGTTTTTCCATTACTGTAGAAAATAAAATCATTTACTGTCTCACGTTACTGTTGGCCCCTACTACTACTACAGGCTAATGTCAACCAATGAGAAAGGCCACTGGGCTAAAGGACCGGTGTCACGAGAAATAAGTCCTCCCGTGAAATACGTCCCTGTCACCGTAACATGCGTGAGTGACACAACCGTATTGATAACTATTTTTGTTTTAAATATTGAGATTTAAGTGCTCAATCTACACGGAAAGAACCCAGAACTTGAGCGAGGGGCATTAATCTACATCTTTGCCGAGAAATCGATGCTCAGATCCATGTCACTGCTTTCGCATTTTTCCAAAATGGCGGACGGTGTAAACAAACACCCACGCAGACAACAAACAACGAATACTAAATTTCACCCAAAAATATCACTGACCTCTCAATATTTAGTAATTCTTCTTCTTCGATCGCTCAGACAGTTTCCTGTCAATTATGAGCGCATATGCGTCATGCTGCCGTTATGCGCCTAAGAAATAGGCCCAGCAAGTCCGACTTCGGCTGCAGGAAATCTTTCTGAAAGTGTTTCTCGAAAAAAAAGGCCGGAGAATGGACCGGTAAGGCAGAACGATAGTAGATGACAGTAAGCAAAGGGAAAAGGCAGAGTCAAAGAGAGTGACATATTCAGAAGGTGGGGGAACTATTTATACAAACACCCTCCGGTATCCCCACGGGGGGAATATTTAGTAATGAATCCTCCGCTCTTCACGTATGCTACCAGACGCCTCTGAATGTATTCAGGGGCGAATCTTTCCCAAACTTCGAACCCTTCCTTCAGCAAACAATTCGAAAGACGAAACGGGCATAATTTCACGCGGTACATATTTTTCGCAACGCCGGAATGAATGGAGGTCTAATGAAGCCACTCGCTGTGCACTTTGCTGGAACTGAACGGCACCAGACGTGCTCTCAAAAAGATCGAGGTACGCCACCCACTTCTGCGAAAGAAAGAAAGTTAGTTACCAAGTTCGTCAGGTTCCAGTTAAGGTTACGTAAGCCGATTGACGTAACGATGTGTCCCCGTTTATATACGTCACCAGTTTCGTCTCTATGTGTATCCATCTCTATATGTCACAAATTTTGTCTCTATGTGTCCCCATCTCTATGTGTCACCAATTTGGTCTCTATGAGTCCCCGTCTCTATATGTCACCAATTTCCTCTCTATGAATCCCCGTCTCTATTTGTCACCAATTTCGTCTCTATGAGTCCCGTCTCTATATGTCACGAATTTCCTCTCTATGAGTCCCCGTCTGTATTTGTCACCAATTTCGTCTCTATGTGTCCCCGTCTCTATTTGTCACCAATTTCGTCTCTATGTGTCCCCGTCTCTATATGTCACCAATTTCGTCTCTATGAGTCCCCGTCTCTATATGTCACCAATTTCGTTTTTATGTGTCCCCGTCTCTATGTGTCTCTGTGTCCCCGTCTCCATGTGTCACTAATTTCGTTGTTTCTCCTTCCCACATTCGCTTCAAGCCGTAAAAGTACCTGTGTTAATACGCTGAGTTAATACTAAGCGTACATCAAGAGACCTGAAAGCTGTTTTAATGCTATTAGCAAAAACAAACATACCAAGTCTTAATCGCTGTGCTATCGCCGAAAAGACGAAAAATTCGAGGGATCAGAGTTTGTGGTCTGATGTGTCATAAGCGTTAGCCCCTTGACTGTCATAAAGCGCATCACGTACTGCCTTGATGACATCACTGATGACGTCATCAGATGAAGAGAAATAACTCTGATATGCTGGTTTTTGCTCTACCACAGTCCAGAGAGTAATACCCCCAGACCATTTTGCCAGATTGGCTCTATGAGTTGTCTTTTTCATGGCATGATTTGCCCAATGATGTTTTCTTTAATTTTATCTGGCAGTCAAGAGGTTGAATTTTTAAACTGATCTGTTAGCAGCTACTGTCTTTATAATTGTCGTTTCATACGAGACTTTCTCGAGTGGTGGATATTGCCCTTGAAGGCTAGTGGTACAATACAAATCAGTAAGTCAGTGTCTCCTCTAGCAAGTTGCCTCAAGACATCCAAACCTGGAATTGTTTGAAGGATAGATGGTGCAGCCACTGTTTCAGATATGAGGTGGTGATTATTTTGGGGGGACGAAGGAGACAGACAGACAGACAGACAAGACAGACAGACAGACAGACAGACAGACAAGACAGACAAGACAGACAGACGGACAAAAAGAGAGAGAGGGGACAGAGACACAGAGAGAGTGAATGGAGTAGAAGCTAACAAATTAATCGGAGAAAAAAAGTTTGAGAAAAAGTCCCAAATTTCCAATTGATTTACTTTGGAAGAGGGCTCACCGTTCTGTGGACAACTTGTCACTAAGTTGTGAAGACTACGGAAAAGCTCGTCACTGCACGTCAGGTCTAATGGGCTGTTCAGAAAGCGAACTCAAAGTACCGAAAGTACAGCTCTCATTTACTATTGGCCCGTTCTACAGGCTAATAATGTCAACCCAATGATAAAAGCCGTTACAAAATCATCTAGTTTTCTGTACGTTTCAGTTCCAACACCAACAAGTGACGCGTTTTGTTTTATCCAAACGTGTTACTTCTTGAATCAAAGTAAATATGATCCTGCTGGGTTTTTGACTTGCAGCTGAAACAAACTACCCTATCAACAAGTAAGTCAGAAACGAGAGAGGGTTAAAGGTCATGAGAGAAATGTTAAGGAAGGGGACGAGAGAAAATGGGAGGAGAGTGGTTGAAGTTTTTAATAAACAGGAGGGAGGAATAGACATTCCTCAATTTGGCTGATGACATTGTCCCACGGGGCACAGGGACAGGCACACAAAAGGGACATTAAGTGTCAAACTGGCAATTCTGAAAAATATACATTCAAAGATTTCAGACAATTCTCTTTCTAATCATACAAGTACCGTTCTTGTATCCTTTTCCGTTCCCGAGTTATGAGCATTTAAATTTAGTAGGGTGAGCGTCGGACATTTTAAGAAAACACTGTCTAAAGTCTAGCCTAGCTGAAGAAAATGCATTGACCTACTCGTTTTAAAACAACTTATAAGACCATTTAGATGCCATATTTATGATCATCCTGTATAAATATGAAAGATAAGCTGTTAGAGTTTTAAAACAACTTATAAGACCATTTAGATGCCATATTTATGATTATCCTGTATAAATATGAAAGATAAGCTGTTAGAGTTTTAAAACACTTATAAGACCATTTAGATACCATATTTATGATTATCCTTTATAAATATCAAAGATAAGATGTTAGAGTTTTAAAACACTTATAAGACCATTTAGATACATATTTATGATTATCCTTTATAAATATCAAAGATAAGATGTTAGAGAACACAAAAATACCCATAACACAAAATTGACCAAAAATGAGATTTTTGACTTTGCAAGCCTGTTGTGAGAAACTAGCCCAGCGACTTAAGGTCCCTTTCGTGGTGCTGGGTCACTGATATGTCTGTGTGTGGAGGGGGGGTGGCGGAGGCGGGGGGTGACAAACGATGTAAGAGAGGGGGGGTGGAGGGGGGGGGGGGCTGCTGGAAGGAATGGCACTTATTCACCATAGACTTGCTTTCCATTATTTCCACACCGTTCGCTCCAGTCCCCCAGACATCCTTTAGTCTCCCAAATAGTCCCCCGGGGGTCACCAAGGGTGGGTGTTAAATTGAAAAAGATTGTGTGTGAAGAGAGGAAGGGGTATGTGTGTGCATAGGGCGGATGGGTTAGGGTAGGGCGAGGATTGGGGTATGAACGTTATTAGAAAAACAGTATTCTCCATAACAGAACGTAGGAGTTCACGTGTGAATTGTGTCAGGGGGAAAAAAGAGAGAGATAGACAGAAAAAGAAACGGCAGAAGAAGGGGGAGGGGTGTTGGAGGCTGGCACCAAGGCTGTATGCGCAGAACTACAAAAAACACATGGGGATAATAGTAATAATAATAATAATAATAAACGGACACTTTGTTTTATATCGCTTTTATCGAGCACAAAGAGCTTTCCAATCAGCATTGAAACACTCACAGACATACACACACGCACACAGACACACATACAACAGACACACACGCACGTACGTGCACGCACGCGAGTGAACGCGTTCTTGCACACAGACCCGCACACATTTCATCAAGCACACAGAAAACACATTCTCACTGAAACGCACACACACTTACACAAGCATACACTTGTACAAACACGCGCGCACGCACACACACACACACGCAGACACACACAAACACACGCGCGCACTCGCATACACAAGCATACACGCGCACTCACACTCACAGACACATACTCGCGCGCGCACGCGCACACACACACACACACACACACACACCACCCCCACCCCCACCTCACCGCCCTCTAATAGTAGGGCTATAGTGGCGGAATTACTTTCTCTTGTTTCAACACTTTTCGCATCAGTGCTTCAGACGACATTAGAGGTTCAACAAATTTCCCGTTCACCAAGTTTTAAACTAAGTGAATGATGGAGCTTGTTTGCTCATTAACTGGTTAAGTGTCTTACCGACAACTTCGCCCGTTCACTTTTCAAACTCATTTCCTCTTCGTCGTCGTCGTTGTTGTCGTCGTTGTCGTCGGCTCAGCAGACCGTTTCCTTCCCGTTATATGAGCGCTGATGCGCCGTGCTGCCGTTATGCGTCTAACTAAGAAATAGACCCACAGCATGTCCGTCTTCGGCTGGAGAATATATGTGAACGCATTTCCAGAACGATACAAAGGCGGGAGAATGGATAAGTAAGGCAGAAATATAGTAAATGACAATAGGCAAAGGGAAAAGGCAGAGCGACAGATTAGAGGAAGTTACAAGCATAAAACTTCCAGGAGGTGGGGAAACTATTTTGTGCGGAGAAAAACCTGGTGTCCCCACGGAGGGAGGGGGGGGGGGTGCTAAATAAGTGATGGAAGAAGCGTTGAAGGATACACGTGGGTGAGAATGTGTCTGAAAGGAAGGGGGTGGAGGTTAAAACAGATTACCGTAAAGTACGTTTCATAAGCCCATGTCCAGGTAACCCCCCCCCCACACACACACACACACACACACACACACACATCACACTCACACACACACACACACTCACACACACACACACACACACACACACACACACACACACACACTCACACACACACACACACACACACACACACACACACACACACACACTCACACACACACTCACACTCACACTCACACTCACACACACACACACACACACACACACACACACACACACACACACACACACACACACACACACACACACACACACACACACACACACACACACACACACACACACACACACACACACACACACACACACACACACACACATACACGCACACAATAGTTTAGAGTACTCATTTTCGTTCGTCATGGTATGTTCCTTGTAAACGCCCATCCCCAACTTCGCTTGAAGTATTAGTTTACTTAGTATCATTGGCTGCTGTGTGGGTCTACTTCTAACAATTGTTGTGATGGAAAGTTATTGTCATCTCTCTGTGTACGGGTGAGAAAAGAGATCCGGAGAGAGGAGAGAAACAAAATAGAGAGAGGGGGGGGGTAGACACACAGAGAGAGAGAGAGAGACACATAGAGAGAGAGATTTTCGAGAGGAGTTCCTTGTAGAGAGAACTTCGAGAGAGAGAGAGATCATTGGGGGGGGGGAGAGAGTTCTAACAATTGTTGTGATGGAAAGTTATTGTCATCTAGACTGGTAGGGCAGAAAGAAAGAGAGAGGGAGAGAGAGAGAGAGAGGGGGGGGGGGAGAGAGAGAGAGAGAGAGAGAGAGAGAGAGAGAGGGGGGGGGGGGAGAGAGAGAGAGAGAGAGAGAGAGAGAGAGAGAGAGAGAGAGAGAGAGAGAGAACCAGAGACTGGAGAGAGAGAGAGAGAGAGAGAGAGAGAGAGAGAGAGAGAGAGAGAGGAGAGAGAGAGAGACAGAGAGAGAGAGAGAGAGAGACAGAGACAGACAGAGACAGAGAGAGAGAGAGAGAGAGAGAGAGAGAGAGAGACAGAGAGACAGATAGACAGACAGACAAGCAGACAGACAGATATATTATTCATTGTGACATATCGAAGGCATTCGATCGTGTCTGGCACAAGGGACTTCTGTTGAAGCTGGAGGCTGCGGGTATAAAGGGGAAATTACTTAACTTTTTCCGTGACTATCTAGATAACAGACAAGGCGAAAAGTCCGAATTGAAAAAGATCCCTGCTGGTGTTCCTCAGGGATCAGTCCTTGGCCCGTTGTTATTTTTGTTATACATAAATGATATTGTTACTGACATTGAAGCTACAATTAAACTTTTTGCTGATGACACTAGCTTGTCACATGCCTTAAATGATCCTTTAATTAGAGCAGCCATTCTCAATGCAGATCTTGAAAGAATCTCCCAATGGTCCAAACACTGGAAAACCACATTTAACGAAACTAAGACAGAACTACTCAATTCAACACGTGATTATACTCGAATTGCACCCCTAACATTTGGAACACACATTTTAGAACCATCAAAATCACATAAACATTTAGGTGTAATTCTTCAGGATAATTGTAGATGGGATGAACATATACAGTTCATAGCCAATAAAGTGAATATGTTAATAGCATGCCTCAGACATTACAAATACAGATTATCCCGCAAGTCCCTAGAAACAATGTACAAATCCTTCATTCTGCCTCACTTTGACTATGCAGATATCGTTTGGGACAATTGTACAGACACGCAATCAAACATTCTTGAAACACTGCATTTAGAAGCCATTCGTATTATTATTGGAGGTGTGAAGGGAACCAGTCACCAGAAATTATATGAAGAATCAGGCCTTTGTCCATTAAAGGAAAGACGTAAAAGACACAAATTAATCCAGTTTCACAAAATGGTCAATAATGCATGTCCTAATTATCTATCCGATCTCCGTCCACCACTAATGTCTGATCAAAATACGTACCATAGACGCCGACCTCTAGACAGAGTAGTTCCACGATCAAGAACTGAACTACATAAACACTCATTCCTTCCAAGCACAACCCACTTGTGGAATGACCTCCCAGATGACATTAAAGTAACTGACTCAATAAGCCAATTTAAACCATTTATTTCTCTGTCTGATGTTAGTGTGCCTTCTTACTACTACACTGGTTCCAGACAAGACCAAGTAAACCACTGCAGATTACGTCTAGGAATAAGCAATATTAACCACGATCTGTACACAAGACATCTACTAGCTGACCCCAAATGCGCGTGCGGTTACTCCACAGATAATGCAGAACACTATTTGTTACACTGTAAAAACTTTCATCACGTGAGAATAAACACAATTCTAACTCTAAATGTTAACAAAATTAATACCCATACGCTTCTATTTGGAGACCACAGTCTAACAAATGCAGAAAATGTAGATATTTTTAAAACTGTTCAGCAATGTATTGCTATCAGCAACAGACTATAAGCTAATAAGATAATTTAGACTGTAATATAAAAAATAAAAAAATATATGCAATATATAAGCTTGTGCGATGTGTATACTTATGCATGTATATCAACGGCACAGGGTAGGGCCTTGTGAATGGCAACATTTGGGTCTCTCTCTCTCTCTCTCTCTCTCTCTCTCTCTCTCTCTCTCTCTCTCTCTCTCTCTCTCTCTCTCTCTCTCTCTCTCTCTCTCTCTCTCTCTCTCTCTCTCTCTCTCTCTCTCTCTCTCTCTCTCTCTCTCTCTCTCTCATCTCTCTCTCTCTCTCTCTCTCTCTCTCTCTCTCTCTCTCTCTCTCTCTCTCTCTCTCTCTCTATGTCTCTCTCTCTCGCTCAATACAAACTATGTTCAATAAAGGAATCTTAATGCATAGGATTTTACACGGAAACTGTCCATCTTCAATAAGTGGTATGTTCACAATCAACGAGTTTAGGCACAGTCATAGAATTGATCTACCACTGCCCTCCATAACACTGTTTAAATCGAGCCTTTCATATTCTGGTAGCTGGTTATGGAATAAGCTTCCTATTTATTTAAAAGCTGAACCAAATTTTGGAAGATTTAAAACATCATTTTCTTATGAGCAATTTGTTTTAACCCCTGAAATGTTTGAATGTATTAAAATATTATGATTAACATGTTCCAATAATAGTGTCACTTCTATCTAATTTTGATGAATATTTGAAGTTATTAATAAGCAGAGGAGTCCCTGTTTACAGCTGTGGCTTAATTATTTCACATGTACAAAGGATGTCCTGTGAGACACTTTTGAATAACCTATGCGAATATAACTGAAGAATAAATCGTTTAAATTGTATGAATGCAGTGTGCGTGTGTGTGTGTGACCTAGAAAAAGAAAGAGCGCGCATCTCTGTGAGAGACAGAGTTTGTGCTGTGTTGTGTGCATGTTTTGTGCAATGAGAGAGAGGGGCTGGGAGTGTTATAGAAAAAAACGTAAAGTACGTCATTGGAATGTAATAACTTTTCTGCCAAATTGTGTCCAAATGTTCAGATGTCTGCGATAGATCTTAAATGGACCCATCCCAACACCTCTGTACATACTCTTATCAAACTCTTTTGTCTGTTCGTGTGTATGGCTACCAAGTTCACTTCCTATATATATATATACACTACTCTACTGTAGTCTCTGACGACCCCGTTGCTCTGCTCTCTCTCTCTTTTGAATCTCTCTTGGTAACTTGGTTTAAACAAGATTAAAGGGGCACCCCTTCTCCGATCAGCTTTTTGTTTATGTCTTTGCTGTCTCGCTCTAACCATTCTTCTTTCACCATTTACAGAGATCTCAACCTTTCACTTTACTCTAGTTTCCCCCTCCTATTCTTCTTATTTTTCGTCAAATCATGTTTTGTTTTGTCCTAGATACGGAGGTATTTTCGGTCCCTCCACATCCCATTTCTTAAGTGAAAGAGAATAATGCTGAAAAGCGTATTATGTGTCTGTTCTCTATTTCTAATGTGCCTGCTTTGATGATAATGTGTGTTCGTTTTCTTTGCAAATGCCTTTCTTATTTATCCACAATACTTTTGTTTTCCTTTTTTTTTTTTTAGGACTGGATGACCAAAAGTATTTCGCTCACTCTAATCCTCAGGAAATAAAAGTTATTCATTCATTCATTCTTCTGCACTCTCTCTCTCTCTCTCTCTCATTCTCTCTCTCTGGCCTCCTCTCACTCCATCCTCTCTCTCTCTCTCTCTCTCTCCGGCTCCCTCTCCGCCTCTCAGGAATCTCTCTCTTTGTGATGTTTAATATTATTTATGTTCAGTTTGTGTATTGCATCTTTTCCTAATGATCAAAAAATAATGTGTTGTTGATTCAAGTTTGCATCCACCCAGTCTTTCATTTTCATTCTCTGGTGTTCTGTTTCGTACATTTGTTTTCCAAATTCATTCAGTCTTGCAAATTCCGCCAATATTGCTGTGTACCTTTTCTAACTGAGCACGCTGCTCTGCTTGTTGTTGCTTCAGTCTGTTGTGTTTTATTATAATATATATTATTCCATGACCTGACTAACGCACCCGAGTCTACAATAACTGCACGTGAACTGCAAGTGATACATGTTCATACATAAGCGTTCATACAATACAATACGAGCGGCGACAAGCTTAACACATATAGTGTGCTCATTACAACTCCTATTGCATAATTGTCTAACTTTCGAAGGCTGCAATAGGAAACTTTATACAATATAATTTAAAATAATATAACTTCAAACGAAAGGAGACGTAAAAATTTGAAACAAAACACAATTTTGAAGAGAAACGGGGGGGGTTCAAAACATTCCACAGATAACGTTTTTCCCAAAAAGCAAAATATACTGATTGATCTGATTTTACGCAGCATTTTGTTTTTTTAATTGTCGCTTTCTTTTTTTGGAAAAAGTATCACTCAAAGTTGACAAGCTTTTAAAGAAAATGTGTTTTTTTCCCGTAAAGTGTTCGATTCGTAATTTATTCCATACAAACTTTAGATTTCCTGTCTGAGTGTACGGAGCGAAATAGCACAGTGTCCCCTCGTCCTCATTTATCACGTGCAGCTCACGTGCAACTCTGGTGGACTCGTTGGGTCATGAACTAAAATCTATCTTTCACGCGCCATCGTTTCTTTTTAGGATTCTTGAAAGGGGCAACAGTCCCAGTGGCCTCCACCCACCCCGTCCAAAAGACCCACCAGGCAACTCCGTGTCAAAATCACGGGTTTCACGGTTTTCCCTCTTATACCTGAGCAAAATGAATCCTTGTGTCTTTCTGATCTCACGTTTTCTTGCAAAAAACTCATCCAAATGGTGTCCCTTTAATGGAGTGTCTGGTTCATACCATATTATAATATATATTATTCCATGACCTGACTAACGCACCCGAGTCTACAATAACTGCACGTGAACTGCAAGTGATACATGTTCATACATAAGCGTTCATACAATACAATACGAGCGGCGACAAGCTTAACACATATAGTGTGCTCATTACAACTCTTTGCATAATGGTCTAACGATTCGATCCCAATGCAATAGGAAACTTTATGAATATAATTTAAAATAATATAACTTCAAACGAAAGGAGACGTAAAAATTAAACAAAACACAATTCTGAAGAGAAACGGGGGGGGTTCAAAACATTCACAGATATCTTTTTCCCAAAATCTGTATACTGATTGATCTGATTTTACGCAGCATTTTATGTGATTAATTGTCGGGTTCTTACATTGGAGTATAAGTGAATGAAAATAGTAAAGAATATCTGATGAGTTCCCGTCACGTTTTCTACTCGTGTTTAGTCAAATTTAGATTTCCTACAAGTGTACGGAGCGAACTGCCATTACTCGTCCACCCGTCAGCTCAGGTGCAACATGGTGGACTCTTATCATGAACTGAAATATTTTCACTTCGTTTCTACTTAGTCTAGTCAAATGCCTACAAGGCGCGAACTGCCATTACTATCCACCCGTCAGTCCAGGGACATTCCTTATCTGATGAGTATTTTCACTTTTTCTACTCTGTCTAGTCAAATGCCTACAAGCCGCGAACTGCCATTACTGGGTCCACCCGTCAGTCCAGGGACATTCCTTATCTGATGAGTATTTTCACTTTTTCTACTCTGTCTAGTCAAATGCCTACAAGGCGCGAACTGCCATTACTATCCACCCGTCAGTCCAGGGACATTCCTTATCTGATGAGTATTTTCACTTTTTCTACTCTGTCTAGTCAAATGCCTACAAGACGCGAACTGCCATTACTATCCACCCGTCAGTCCAGGGACATTCCTTATCTGATGACTATTTTCACTTTTTCTACTCTGTCTAGTCAAATGCCTACAAGGCGCGAACTGCCATTACTATCCACCCGTCAGTCCAGGGACATTCCTTATCTGATGACTATTTTCACTTTTTCTACTCTGTCTAGTCAAATGCCTACAAGACGCGAACTGCCATTACTGTCCACCCGTCAGTCCAGGGACATTCCTTATCTGATGACTATTTTCACTTTTTCTACTCTGTCTAGTCAAATGCCTACAAGGCGCGAACTGCCATTACTATCCACCCATCAGTCCAGTTTGTTTTCTTACGAGAAAAGAAAACAGTCTCTGGTTTCCTATTTTGTCAATGTAGTGCTAGCCAGCCAGGTATCGGACTAGATCCTTTGTGTGGTTGTGCAGAGGGGGACAGTTCCATGTGATCTGGTGCATTCTCCAGGTCAGGGTATTTGGGAATGTTTCCTTTTGACAGGAGAATTTACTGTTCTGGTGCAGGTACTTTGTCTTTGGTGGGTTTTTTGTGTGAATTATTTTAATTTGTTTTTCCTTTCTTTTCTTAACTTGAATAATGAAACCTGTATTGTCACTGTATCAGTGTGTCCCTGTGTGTGTCTGCGCGTTTGTGAGCGGTTTGGGTTTGACCAAGAACCCGGACACATCCCTAGTATATCAGCATAGGATCCTGGAACTAGTGCATGTGACAACATGCACTGTAAGTATTTCACCAGAATCATGCCCCACGTATATCGTCACAATCGGATCGCAGTGGGATTGAATCGTATGCAGTGTGTCTGTCCTTGTAGTTTCTGAGCTAATGTTAGGAGGGGAGGGTGGGGAGGAGATGGGCTGAACCTGTACACAAATAGATATAATGAGGGGGGGGGAAAGAGGGGGGGGGGGGGCAGACGCTGGGAAAGGGTCTAGTTCTCTTCTTCTTTCTTCTTCTTCTTCTTTTCTTCTTCTTCTTCTTCTTCTTCTTCTTCTTCTTCTTCTTCTTTTTCTACTTCTTCTTCTTCTTCTTCTTCTTCTTCTTCTTCTTCTTCTTCTTAACTATCGATCGCTCAGTGTCCTGTCAATTATGAGCGGAGATGCGTCATGCTGCCGTTATGCGCCTAAGAAATAGTTAGACCCAGCATTTTTGTCTTCGGCTGAAGAAAATCCTTGTAAGAATGTTTTTTTAAGGGCAGATAGATAGTAGATGACAGTAAGCAAAGGGAAAAGGCAGGAGAATGGACCAGTAAGGCAGATAGATAGTAGATGACAGTAAGCAAAGGGAAAAGGCAGAGTCAAAGAGAGTGATTCACGTGAAATACTTCCGTGTTAAAAAAACAATCTACTATTTTTCGCTCACTATTCTCGAGTAAATACACGAATCAATTAATTATAATGTGTTTTACGGGGAACTACAAATATAACGAACATAACTAGTAGGATTTCATGAGATTCATTTAGACGGTGGAATTTCACGAGAATCATGCCTCGCAAACGTCACAGTCGGATCGCATTAGGATCGAATCGTATGCAGTGTGGCGACCCCTGTCTGTTGTGGCGGACGTTTATCACGTGCAAGCATGCCAATGACATCCGGTGGAGGTGACACGTCGTCTGCTGAAGACACGTCACCACATCAGGATCCCATTTGCACCTTTAAGAAAACACTCTGGCGGTAACGACGTACTTTAGACACCCCCCTCATGTTTACGACCCTCAATCTCAAAGTCTGCTTGTTTCGGTTTTAAGGAAAATAATCTTAGGCTGATCCTAACCCTATCTCTTTCCCGATTATGGCAGTATGTTGCTTTCTCGGTGAATATTTTCTGGTTTTATGATAAACTAGTGGATTCTTTAGAGGAGATTTATTTTCAATAGCTGCTGATGTATTATGCTGATTTGTTTATTTGATAATGATGGTTATTCGGTATGATTGAGTTAATCATTGTGTTATTTAGTTCTTTAAAAGAATATTGTCTTGGATGTATTATGAAAGAAGAGAACCTTCTGTGCAAGGGCCAAACAAAAACTTCTATGCACAAATTTGAGGGAGGGAGTGTGTGTGTGGGGAGGGAGTGTGTGTGAGGGGAGGGAGTGTGTGTGTGGGGAGGGGCTACAGTACACTGTGGCCTATTTTCACCTTTAGGGAACAATCTTGTCATTAAAGATCCACCAGATCACGTGTCAAAATCACGGGTTTCACGTGCTTTCCCTCTTATAGCTGGTAGGAAATCTTGTTTTGACCAGGTTTCACTCCCATACAAATGCCCCCAAATTCAAAACGAGACATCATTTTAAAGAGCAGCCTCAATTTCAAGTTGGGGGCATTTGTATGTGGGTCACAGCTACCCAGAAAAAAGGGACTTAATCGTGGTGGGTCAGTGTATCTTTAATGTATTTGAGTTCATTCATTACATCTGTAAGGTTCATTAGCGCTTCATTTTCTCTGCTTCTTTTCGAAATGTGCACAATTCCTTGACAAGTAAAAGTTAGAAGAGGCCATTTTAAGTTTGACAGAACTTTTTATTTAAATACAAATATGTACATTCTGTTCGTATGTTTTAAAGACTGAACGATTTTAGTTGAAGCAGTCGTCTTGAAATAGATAATAATTTCACAGAGACAGTATAGTCACCTCCACAAATATATTCTAGACCTCATTTTCAAA
>CM065699.1:52046659-52049159 GCA_017654935.2 Phymorhynchus buccinoides | reverse complement strand
CGAAATATTTCGAAGGATAACTTTCAACGTAGACTTCCATCAATCTTGTGTCTTTGCTGTCAACCATCCACAAGTCTACCTGTCTTTGTTTGTACTCTATCTAATCCACGCAGTCACACACATATTGGCGGATGCATAACCACGCTTATCTGTGTTGGTTATGATCAAATGAATGTTGTCATCTTGATCATCGCATTGTGTTTATAACCTCGTCTTCTTGCTCTTCTATTGGAAAAAAATAAGCGCGCGGTAAAAACAAAACTATTGTACTACTAAGTATGGTTTTCTTGCATTTTGCCTTTCATGTTAAGTTGTATGGTGGAGATATGTTCATATTTTGCTATGCAGTAATGTAGATAAGGCATTATCCGTGTGAACATGAACATCGACAGATTTCTTCAAAACACAGCAATAATTATGCAAGGAATAACTTTAAGCATAAGAACCTGTTTCAAAATCAAAGTGTAAAAGTAGCACTACTTTCTACTCGTCTTGCTTCTTCATTTCCTGTTTTTAATTTATAAAAAATAAAAATAAATCTTTTTCTGTCCCATCTTCTGGGCTGTACAGTGGCGTTGCTCCCACGCCGCTCGTTCCGAATCCCAATTCGCAGCTACACCCGGGTTTGTTCAAGTCGCAGAAACCGAGACCAGTAGTTCAAGGGGAGCGAATCTATGTTAGGCTGTCATGAGGCAACCAACCGAGGAGACACTGCACTTCTGCTGAGTCACTTCGGTGGAGTTCAGTGGAGCCTGTTCAGGACACCACCTACTAAGCCCCCTACTGACGACACTATTCTCTTTGTCGCGGAGCCAGCGTGAGTGAGGTCCTCCTCCGAGGGCGCCACCACGACCGTCCACCGACAGCTCCCCAGAACACACTGATCCCCATGACTTTGACCCGAACGCACCAAGGCATAGACTGGATTGGAAACCGAAACTGAGGTCACCATGAGAGCAGGGCATGCAAAGCCACAGAATTTGAGACATTTTTTTAATTTTATGATTGATGGAAAATGAGGCTGATGATAACGATGATGATGATGCTATGGAGTTCCGTATCGGTCTGAGACTGCATGACAGGGCTGTATTCTACGCTTCCTTTCATAATGATATCCCGGCGTTAACCAGGCCCGAGAACTACAGACACCTGCAGTGTTGGTCTTGAAATTAGAGCAACACTCTCAGAATCGCATCCGTTAAGCGGATGAAACTCGACTGTGTGGTTTCAGTCTTCCCATTGAGCCCACAGCCACTCACTCTGGGTAGGAGTCGGTCCAGGACCGAAAAAACCCTCGCCTCTGATGGGATTCGAACCCAAGACCTCCCAGCCAGTAGTCCGCGACGCTAACCACTACACCACTACACCAGTAATGTACTGTTGGATTACTGGTTTTAAAAGATGCGTGTTTTATATTTAGCAAAAACATTAAAGACCCACCGGATCACGTGTCAAAATCACGTGTTTTCCCTCTTATAGCTGGTAAGAAATCTTGTTTTGACCAGGTTTGACTCCCATACAAATGCCCCCAAATTGAAAACGAAACATCATTTTAAAGAGCGTGCCTCAATTTGAAGTTGAGGGCATTTGTATGTAGGTCACAGCTACCCAGACAAAAACCCCAAGGGACTTAATCGTGGTGGGTCAGTGTGTCTTTAAGCACACTGGAATCTTTGTTTTGTTACTTTTATATTTACGAAGTTCACACTCATAAAAAAGAAGGGGCCAAAGCAAAATGGCGTCTCACTCGTTATTTCTCTTAATGTTCCCTTTTTGCTGTTATTTCATTATTACGTTCTGTTCCAGTGTCAGTACTTTTGGCAGCCAATATTGTGCAACATATCTGTGTCTGAGCGCCTTGTATAAGATTTAAGCTTGTTGTGCTCATTTGCATTTGTTTATGTTGCTGCTATATTGATTTTCAATAAAAATTCTTTCAAACCAAAATGGCGTCTCTCTCAGTCGTCTGCGACTGCGTGCAATGGGAAAGAACTCTCGTCAATCGTATTCAGCTTTTAAACTGTGTGTGTGTGTCTAAGGAAGCCGGGATTCCATCAATTCTGATTCTGCCTTTTTTATCTCGGGGAATTGAGAGATGGTCTCGTATCAGAGAGAATGGAGAGAGATTGGCAATATCGGTGGCCTGGAGACCGGAAGAGGAAGAGATGTTATGGCCATGACGTCATTCCAAGGGGGGAAACTCGGTAAAGGAAGGGTGTGACGTAGCTTGTCTTGTAAAGTGGTCCAAACAGTCATAAAGTTTTACTGGCTGTTGTAAATTGGTTATCGAAAAAAAATGACAAAGAAAAGTATGAATCTTTTACGTAGTTCCCTCTCAAAATGTTATCCGAAAGTCAAATCTTACGTTGGTAGACTACTTTTCCGTTGCTAGATTTTTTTGATTTTTTTTTAACAAAACGTAGTAATTGATCAGAAATAAAATAATGTAAATCATCTTTCAAACGGTTGTCATTTTCTGTTCATACCTTGCCCGAACTAT
>CM065699.1:52021659-52024159 GCA_017654935.2 Phymorhynchus buccinoides | reverse complement strand
CCCCCCCCCCCCCCCACCCCCTCCCCCCCCCCCAACCCCCCCCCCCCTTCCTTTTCCGTCACACAAAAATTGCATGCAAAAAAACAAACATTGGTTGGCGCGCCTCTGGCTGCGACGCGCTCTGCAGGTGGGAGCAACCCGAATTTCACAGAGACGCCTCCATGACTATAAAGTACCCAATACCTAATAAGAAAAACAAATGGAAGAATGTTTTGGGGATTTCTCAGCCTGGAGTTCTGCATGTCTAGTTGAAAGTGTCCATGATCAGTATCTATTCGTTGTCACTGCATAATTATCCATTGTCATTTACGACAGATAGCAGATAGGGTCAGCTGCTATTATGGATGTCTGGGCTAGAATTTGTTTATCGCGGAGACGCCTGGCCCTGGGCTACATCCCCACCCACTCGGCCAAAAGGATGTGGCGTTGGGGAAGGTCCCCAAAGGCCACCAATCCCTTTGGCTGCGGTAGTTTCTAAAGGGTCCACTGCACCGCATACGATTCGATCTCAATGCGATCCGATTGTGACGAGGTCTGTGAGTCATGCTTCACGTGAAATACTTCCGTCTAAGAATAGTTCTAGTGGTTGTTTGTTCACTATGCTCAAGTAGACACCAATACACGAATCAAATCAAATATGATTCAAATATACAGATATTTCATCAGATTCGTGTACGGGGGGAGTATAAATATTGTCAACATAACTAGTAGGATTTCATCAGATTCATTTAAAACGGTATAATTTCACCCGAATCTTGCCTCACAAAAGTCACAATCGGATCGCATTGAGATCAAATCGTATGCAGTGTGGCGGCCCTATTAGATTCAATGCCGATGCTACCTACAGCTCTCCCTTCAGTGTGGATGGACGTTCCACGCATGACTAAGCTGTACCATGGTGTTACATTACTGCAGAACATCATGCATTGTCCAGCTCTCATGTTACTGTTGGCCCTAACCTAGGAGAATCATCGTGTTCCACGCATGACTAAGCTGTACCATGGTGCTACAGTACTGCAGAACATCATGCATTGTCCAGCTCTCATGTTACTGTTGGCCCTAACCTAGGAGAATCATCGTGTTCCACGCATGACTAGGCTGTACCATGGTGTTACAGTACTGCAGAACATCATGCATTGTCCAGCTCTCATGTTACTGTTGGCCCTAACCTAGCAGAATCATCGTGTTCCACGCATGACTAGGCTGTACCATGGTGCTACATTACTGCAGAACATCATGCATTGTCCAGCTCTCATGTTACTGTTGGCCCTAACCTAGGAGAATCATAGTGTTCCACGCATGACTAGGCTGTACCATGGTGCTACATTACTGCAGAACATCATGCATTGTCCAGCTCTCATGTTACTGTTGGCCCTAACCTAGGAGAATCATAGTGTTCCACGCATGACTAGGCTGTACCATGGTGCTACATTACTGCAGAACATCATTCATTGTCCAGCTCTCTGTTACTGTTGGCCCTAACCTAGGAGAATCATAGTGTTCCACGCATGACTAGGCTGTACCATGGTGCTACATTACTGCAGAACATCATGCATTGTCCAGCTCTCTCTGTCACTGTTGGCCCTAACCTAGGAGAATCATAGTGTTCCACGCATGACTAGGCTGTACCATGGTGCTACATTACTGCAGAACATCATGCATTGTCCAGCTCTCATGTTACTGTTGGCCCTAACCTAGGAGAATCATAGTGTTCCACGCATGACTAGGCTGTACCATGGTGCTACAGTACTGCAGAACATCATGCATTGTCCAGCTCTCATGTTACTGTTGGCCCTAACCTAGGAGAATCATCGTGTTCCACGCATGACTAGGCTGTACCATGGTGCTACATTACTGCAGAACATCATGCATTTACTGTCCAACCTCTCCATGGTTACATGTTGGCCCATTGTCCAGCTCTCATCTTCAGTGTTGGCCCTAACCTAGGAGAATCATAGTGTTCCACGCATGACTAGGCTGTACCATGGTGCTACATTACTGCAGAACATCATGCATTGTCCAGCTCTCATGTTCACTGTTGGCCCTAACCTAGGAGAATCATCGTGTTCCACGCATGACTAGGCTGTACCATGGTGCTACATTACTGCAGAACATCATGCATTGTCCAGCTCTCATGTTACTGTTGGCCCTAACCTAGGAGAATCATAGTGTTCCACGCATGACTAGGCTGTACCATGGTGCTACATTACTGCAGAACATCATGCATTGTCCAGCTCTCATGTTACTGTTGGCCCTAACCTAGGAGAATCATCGTGTTCCACGCATGACTAGGCTGTACCATGGTGCTACAGTACTGCAGAACATCATGCATTGTCCAGCTCTCATGTTACTGTTGGCCCTAACCTAGGAGAATCATCGTGTTCCACGCATGACTAGGCTGTACCATGGTGTTACAGTACTGCAGAACATCATGCATTGTCCAGCTCTCATGTTACTGTTGGCCCTAACCTAGGAGAATCATCGTGTTCCACGCATGACT
>CM065699.1:52009159-52019159 GCA_017654935.2 Phymorhynchus buccinoides | reverse complement strand
ATTGCATTAATACAAACACGTGATTCATATAGGACAGAAACATAGAGGAGAAGATGACAAAGTACAGATATGTACACTTCGATTGAAAGGAATATTTTCCTAAACAAATTTCGACATGAATAATATTGTAACAGTGGAAATCGGTTGAAGAAATCGTTCTAGGCCCTACTTTCCAAAACAATGTCACTTTCTGCAACTTTTTAAAGACCCATCACGTCACGTGTCAAAATCATGGTTTTCACGTGTTTTCCCTCTTATAGCTGATAAGAAATCTTAAGCAATCTTCCAAGCCTAAGAGGGAATGTGACACGTGACGTGGGGGGTCTTTAAGCCAAATATTGTGGACTGTTTGTGAGTGAAATCACTGTAATTAATAATAATTGCCGTAATCATGGTACCTTTTTCCTATAATTACTTCAATGCTCAAGCACTTTCAATGTACATTTCAGATATTAGGCTACAATAATTTTTTTTTAAACAGACAACTAGCTGTCTATATTCTATCACTGAACAATGATGTGGTTTTGCTCAGTTTTAAGCAAACACATACAATAACATGATCTTTCTGATTTGACTGGTTATCAGTTTTAAGCATAAGAATGACTAGTATAACAGGAAGCCGCCATTCCTCGTTAGCAAACAGGAAATGACGTCACGGGTCACATGTCCGTCTGTATCCGACCTTGAACGCCGTGACGTATACAAACCGCTGTACCGTTCTGAAACCCCAAAAAATAAAAGATTATTGTCAAACACACACACACACACACACACACACACACACACACACACGTGACACACACATACACACACACACACACACACACACGTGACACACACACACATACACACACAGAGAAATGTGCGCGCCCATACACACACTACACATACGCGCACACAACACACACACACAGGCGCGCGCGCGCACGCACGCACACACACACACACCTGTAAGCAGTGCATGAACTCCATCCGAAACGTCCACAAGGAATGCTGTAAGATTCCGTGGTCGGTCTGCGCATGCCTCGCCGGATGGACTGGGTATACGTCACCAACCGACACACACTGGTGACGATATTTGAAAAAGAAAAAGAGAGAGAAAGAAAGAAAGAAAGAAAGAAAGAAAGAAGAGATAGTGAGAATCACATAGTTTATCCAAACAATTTTAAATACCTGTTAAAAGCATTAGGCCTAATGTGGAGTTATAAAAAGCTAGGCTGATTCGTCGTAAATGTCTAAATACATGTTGTTAGGGTTCACTTTTTCCCCATGGCAGCTGTTTGCATTGACAGATTTTAGCTTAACTGTCTTGGCACGAACTACGTATACACATACGAAAATACACGCATGCACTCGTAAATCAATCACGCGCACGCACATACACACACACACACACACACACACACACACACACACACACACACACACACACACACACACACACACACACACAGTGAAACACACGCACGCACCCATGCACGGTCTACTGAAACAAACAGCACATCACCACTCCCAGACAAAGGGAACGAAACACCCGAAGGTGCTGATGGGACCCAGAGATGCACCAGCCACGCCTGCCCTGTCAACACATGAGCAGACTTGCTCCAGCCCTGGAAGTCCGTGCTGTGTTACTGGGGAGCAGGCACACACGGGACATTCCATTATGCAGAGGCACATAGCTACTCCCGACTTGGTGACCATCAGATACGATGCAGAGGAGTCCTTGCGAAATGTCCCCATGGGTGTACCAGCCCGTTTTTCATGACTGCAGAGCCTTCCGGCAAAAACCACCCCGCTCAGAAACCAGCACGCATCCAACATCCCCCACCAAGGACAGGCGAGGCCAGTGCATCTCCAGACAAAGCCACAGGCTCTCGCCTTACGATCCGATATGCCTCATTGAGAAGAGAGTCCCAGACAACTACCGAGCCCTCTTCTTTTACTGCTGCACTGCGTGCATAGCATCTTGATCAACAACAACACAAAGAAAGAAAGAGAGGAAAGAAAGAAAGAAAGAAAAAAAAAGAGAGGGAGAACAGAAGCAAGGAAAGAAAGACACAAAGAAAGAAAGAAACAGAAAAAGAATGAAAGAAATATACGAAAGAAATAAAGCTACACAAAGCGAAACAAACGGGAAAAGGACGAAAAGCGAGAAGAAAAAGACGAAAAGGAAGACGACGCACACACCGGCTCACCTGTTCTGGCACCGATGCCCGCTGGTTCCTTCAGGACACTGGCACCGGTTGCCATGGAGACAGGTGCCCCCGTTGGAACACGGAGGTCGGCAAACCGGTCTGAAGGCTGTAGGGACAATGCCCCCCCCCCCCATAAAAATGGACAATAATTTACTATCAAGACAAAACGCATATTATTTTGGTGTTGTCTGTCACGAATGTTATAAACTTTGTCAGTCTTCTTTTTTCAATCCGAATGTTATCAGGAGCGATACTCATGAATGCGTCTTAAACAGGGTCAGGGTGAACTCTAAACAGTCAATCGCGTTGTCTAGCTTGCTAATTTACATGTTACTACCCGTATTAGCTGCTTAAGACGCGATCATGATTATCGTGCCAGCTGAGTTGGCCTAGTTAGAGAAGGGTTTCAAAAACGAAAAGTAACAGATCGAGATAAACGTCGCCAAGTATACTGTGGACCTAGGTATCATGAAAATGGAAACAAATATATAATTATAAACCTGCTCAAAAAAATCATGGAGAGAGAGAGACAGAGAGAGAGAGAGAGAGAGAGAGAGAGAGAGAGAGAGAGAGAGAGAGAGAGAGAGCGTCACTGCGTGCGCGCGTGTGTGTGTGTGTGTGTGTGTGTGTGTGTGTGTGTGTGTGTGTGTGAGCGCTTTTTTCTTCTCTGAATTTAATTGACAACTAAAGTGGGATTATTAGAAGAAATTTTGTTCAGGTTGCTACAGTCAAAGGGAACAAACTTCTCTGTTAGAAGAGACTGGAAGTATGTTCTCTCCCTTGTATGAAAATCTCGAAACTTCATTTTGCCAAAAACAACGAAAGGCAGCACGCATACTGCTGCATAATAAATTATATCAGTTCGTTTAATTGTCTAATTTGTATTGTCAGCATTATATCTATAGGGATAAAGTGTGTGATATCCATATTTCTACGGTATTTAAGTTCTGGAAGTTCTGTGCTTGTAACTTCCTCTAATCTGTCACTCTCCTTGACTCTGCCTTTTCCCTTTGCTTTACTGTCATCTACTATCTTCCTGCCTTACCGGTCCATTCTCCTGCCTTTTTTTCCAAAAAAACACTTTCAAAAATATTTCCCCCCAGCCGAAGTCGGACTTGCTGGCCCTAACTATTTCTTTAGTTAGGCAGCATAGCGGCAGCATAGCGCATCAGCGCTCATGATTGACAGGAAACTGTCTGAGCGATCGAAGAAGAAGAAGAAGTACTCACAGAGTTCACACCGTGGTCCCCGGTATCCCGGCGAACAGCGACACCTGTTGTAGGCCAGGCATTGTCCCCCGTTCAGACAGGGAGGGTCACACAGGGAAAACTCTGTGGACAGAAAAAGAATAAATATCACAACAGTAATCCTAAATTATTGTACATTCTCATCAAGCTACAATACTTCTCAACCCTCTTCTTTTTCATTATTTCGTTTCAATGTCCATCTCATTCTTCATTGACCACAATTACGTTATATTATGTTACGTTACGTTACCTGGGTGGGAGGGGTGTGTGTGCGATTCCTGCAGACACACGTGACGTGACGTGACGTGACGTGACGTGACGTGACGTGACGGTGTGGTGGTTTCTGCAGGCGCACACGTTACATTACGTTACGTTACGTTACGCTACGTTACATGATGTTACGCTACCTGGGTGGGAGGGCAGACGTCTCTCGCAGCGAGGTCCGGTGTGGTGGTTTCTGCAGGCGCACACGTTGGGCCGAACGCATAGTCCTCCGTTCTGACAGGGCGGAGAACAGGTCGCTTCAGTAACATGCAACAGAGGGAGAGAAAGACACATTGTGAAATAATTAAGGCCTAAGCCCACATCATGAGTTGACATTTCTTGGTCAGGTCAGGTCAGGTCATCTAGGCCTCGCGGCCTCTGTCATGTCCTTTCAAGTTAGTTTGTGTGTGTGTCGGCATAGCTGTGACAGGTTTTGATGACAATCAGTCGTGTTCATATCTGAACTTACTAATGTTAGGATCCTTGTCCAGGAGGCTTTTAAACTGATTAATAGTAGGTGCAAGTTTTGTTCGTGCAGAAAGGTTATTCCAGTATTTTGTTTCTCTGCTGCTGAAGACATTTTTCTAATGTTAGTTCTGCTATATTGTGTTACATGTAGTATTTTTAGTCACAGTTTCTAGTTTTTGAATAACTTGAGAGCTGGAACAAACTTTTGTTAGTAGAGTCAGTATTGTTAACTGTGGGGGAGCCGTATTAGGACGGCAGACATAGGACAGAGACACTTACGAACAGTAGAGTTAGCCTCATTAGGAAGGCAGACATTAGACAGACACACTCTCGAACAGTAGAGGGAGCCTGATTAGGAAGGCAGACATTGAACAGACACACTCACGAACAGTAGAGGTAGCCTTATTAGGAAGGCAGACATTGGACAGACACACTCACGAACAGTAGAGGGAGCCTTATTAGGAAGGCAGACATTGGACAGACACACTCACGAACAGTAGATGGAGCCTTATTAGGACGGCAGACATTAGACAGACACACTCTCGAACAGTAGAGGGAGCCTGATTAGGAAGGCAGACATTGGACAGACACACTCACGAACAGTAGAGGGAGCCTTATTAGGAAGGCAGACATTGGACAGACACACTCACGAACAGTAGAGGGAGCCTTATTAGGACGGCAGACATTGGACAGACACACTCACGAACAGTAGAGGGAGCCTTATTAGGACGGCAGACATTGGACAGACACACTCACGAACAGTAGAGGGAGCCTTATTAGGAAGGCAGACATTGGACAGACACACTCACGAACAGTAGAGGGAGCCTTATTAGGACGGCAGACATTGGACAGACACACTCACGAACAGTAGAGGGAGCCTTATTAGGACGGCAGACATTGGACAGACACACTCACGAACAGTAGAGGGAGCCTTATTAGGACGGCAGACATTGGACAGACACACTCACGAACAGTAGAGGGAGCCTTATTAGGACGGCAGACATTGGACAGACACACTCACGAACAGTAGAGGGAGCCTTATTAGGAAGGCAGACATTGGACAGACACACTCACGAACAGTAGAGGGAGCCTTATTAGGACGGCAGACATTGGACAGACACACTCACGAACAGTAGAGGGAGCCTTATTAGGAAGGCAGACATTGGACAGACACACTCACGAACAGTAGAGGGAGCCTTATTAGGACGGCAGACATTGGACAGACACACTCACGAACAGTAGAGGGAGCCTCTTTAGGACGGCAGACATTGGACAGACACACTCACGAACAGTAGAGGGAGCCTTATTAGGACGGCAGACATTGGACAGACACACTCACGAACAGTAGAGGGAGCCTTATTAGGAAGGCAGACATTGGACAGACACACTCACGAACAGTAGAGGGAGCCTTATTAGGACGGCAGACATTGGACAGACACACTCACGAACAGTAGAGGGAGCCTTATTAGGACGGCAGACATTGGACAGACACACTCACGAACAGTAGAGGGAGCCTTATTAGGAAGGCAGACATTGGACAGACACACTCACGAACAGTAGAGGGAGCCTTATTAGGAAGGCAGACATTGGACAGACACACTCACGAACAGTAGAGGGAGCCTTATTAGGACGGCAGACATTGGACAGACACACTCACGAACAGTAGAGGGAGCCTTATTAGGAAGGCAGACATTGGACAGACACACTCACGAACAGTAGAGGGAGCCTTATTAGGACGGCAGACATTGGACAGACACACTCACGAACAGTAGAGGGAGCCTCATTAGGACGGCAGACATTGGACAGACACACTCACGAACAGTAGAGGGAGCCTTATTAGGACGGCAGACATTGGACAGACACACTCACGAACAGTAGAGGGAGCCTCATTAGGACGGCAGACATTGGACAGACACACTCACGAACAGTAGAGGGAGCCTCATTAGGAAGGCAGACATTGGACAGACACACTCACGAACAGTAGAGGGAGCCTTATTAGGAAGGCAGACATTGGACAGACACACTCACGAACACCTTATTAGGACGGCAGACATTGGACAGACACACTTCTTCGAACAGACAGAGGACAGAGCACTTATTAGGAAGGCAGACATTGGACAGACACACTCACGAACAGTAGAGGGAGCCTTATTAGGAAGGCAGACATTGGACAGACACACTCACGAACAGTAGAGGGAGCCTTATTAGGAAGGCAGACATTGGACAGACACACTCACGAACAGTAGAGGGAGCCTTATTAGGAAGGCAGACATTGGACAGACACACTCACGAACAGTAGAGGGAGCCTTATTAGGACGGCAGACATTGGACAGACACACTCACGAACAGTAGAGGGAGCCTTATTAGGAAGGCAGACATTGGACAGACACACTCACGAACAGTAGAGGGAGCCTTATTAGGAAGGCAGACATTGGACAGACACACTCACGAACAGTAGAGGGAGCCTCATTAGGACGGCAGACATTGGACAAACACACTTACGAACAGTAGAGGGAGCCTCACTAGGACGGCAGACACTGGACAGGCACACTCACGAACAGTAGAGGGAGCCTTATTAGGAAGGAAGACATTGGACAGACACACTCACGAACAGTAGAGGGAGCCTTATTAGGACGGCAGACATTGGACAGACACACTTCTTCTCATTAGGACAGACACACACACTCACGAACAGTAGAGGGAGCCTTATTAGGACGGCAGACATTGGACAGACACACTCACGAACAGTAGAGGGAGCCTCATTAGGACGGCAGACATTGGACAGACACACTCACGAACAGTAGAGGGAGCCTCATTAGGACGGCAGACATTGGACAGACACACTCACGAACAGTAGAGGGAGCCTTATTAGGACGGCAGACATTGGACAGACACACTTACGAACAGTAGAGGGAGCCTTATTAGGAAGGCAGACATTGGACAGACACACTCACGAACAGTAGAGGGAGCCTTATTAGGACGGCAGACATTGGACAGACACATTGACAGACATTGGACAGACACACTCACGAACAGTAGAGGGAGCCTTATTAGGACGGCAGACATTGGACAGACACACTCACGAACAGTAGAGGGAGCCTCATTAGGACGGCAGACATTGGACAGACACACTCACGAACAGTAGAGGGAGCCTCATTAGGAAGACATTGGACAGACACACTCACGAACAGTAGAGGGAGCCTTATTAGGAAGGCAGACATTGGACAGACACACTCACGAACAGTAGAGGGAGCCTTATTAGGACGGCAGACATTGGACAGACACACTTCTTCTCATTAGGACGGCAGACATAGGACAGAGACACTTACGAACAGTAGAGTTAGCCTCATTAGGAAGGCAGACATTAGACAGACACACTCTCGAACAGTAGAGGGAGCCTTATTAGGAAGGCAGACATTGGACAGACACACTCACGAACAGTAGAGGGAGCCTTATTAGGAAGGCAGACATTGGACAGACACACTCACGAACAGTAGAGGGAGCCTTATTAGGAAGGCAGACATTGGACAGACACACTCACGAACAGTAGAGGGAGCCTTATTAGGACGGCAGACATTGGACAGACACACTCACGAACAGTAGAGGGAGCCTTATTAGGAAGGCAGACATTGATTAGAGGGAGCCTTATTAGGAAGGCAGACATTGGACAGACACACTCACGAACAGTAGAGGGAGCCTTTAGGACGGCAGACATTGGACAGACACACTCACGAACAGTAGAGGGAGCCTTATTAGGACGGCAGACATTGGACAGACACACTCACGAACAGTAGAGGGAGCCTTATTAGGAAGGCAGACATTGGACAGACACACTCACGAACAGTAGAGGGAGCCTTATTAGGACGGCAGACATTGGACAGACACACTCACGAACAGTAGAGGGAGCCTTATTAGGACGGCAGACATTGGACAGACACACTCACGAACAGTAGAGGGAGCCTTATTAGGACGGCAGACATTGGACAGACACACTCACGAACAGTAGAGGGAGCCTTATTAGGACGGCAGACATTGGACAGACACACTCACGAACAGTAGAGGGAGCCTTATTAGGACGGCAGACATTGGACAGACACACTCACGAACAGTAGAGGGAGCCTTATTAGGAAGGCAGACATTGGACAGACACACTCACGAACAGTAGAGGGAGCCTTATTAGGACGGCAGACATTGGACAGACACACTCACGAACAGTAGAGGGAGCCTTATTAGGAAGGCAGACATTGGACAGACACACTCACGAACAGTAGAGGGAGCCTTATTAGGACGGCAGACATTGGACAGACACACTCACGAACAGTAGAGGGAGCCTCATTAGGACGGTAGACATTGGACAGACACACTCACGAACAGTAGAGGGAGCCTTATTAGGAAGGCAGACATTGGACAGACACACTCACGAACAGTAGAGGGAGCCTTATTAGGAAGGCAGACATTGGACAGACACACTCACGAACAGTAGAGGGAGCCTTATTAGGAAGGCAGACATTGGACAGACACACTCACGAACAGTAGAGGGAGCCTTATTAGGACGGCAGACATTGGACAGACACACTCACGAACAGTAGAGGGAGCCTTATTAGGACGGCAGACATTGGACAGACACACTCACGAACAGTAGAGGGAGCCTCATTAGGAAGGCAGACATTGGACAGACACACTCACGAACAGTAGAGGGAGCCTTATTAGGAAGGCAGACATTGGACAGACACACTCACGAACAGTAGAGGGAGCCTCATTAGGACGGCAGACATTGGACAGACACACTCACGAACAGTAGAGGGAGCCTTATTAGGAAGGCAGACATTGGACAGACACACTCACGAACAGTAGACGGAGCCTTATTAGGACGGCAGACATTGGACAGACACACTCACGAACAGTAGAGGGATCCTCATTAGGACGGCAGACATTGGACAGACACACTCACGAACAGTAGAGGGAGCCTTATTAGGACGGCAGACATTGGACAGACACACTCACGAACAGTAGAGGGAGCCTCATTAGGACGGCAGACATTGGACAGACACACTCACGAACAGTAGAGGGAGCCTCATTAGGACGGCAGACATTGGACAGACACACTCACGAACAGTAGAGGGAGCCTGATTAGGAAGGCAGACATTGAACAGACACACTCACGAACAGTAGAGGGAGCCTTATTAGGACGGCAGACATTGGACAGACACACTTCTTCTCATTAGGAAGGCAAATCAAGCTTGCGCAGCCTTTCACAATAATCAAGGTCTTTGAGAGATGTTATCAATTTAGTAGCCCTCCTCTGGACACGTTCAGTTATCAATCAACCAAATCAATTTATTGTCTTGAAACAAACAGAAGAAATTTGTTTCCCAGCTTGCGCATAATATACAGAATAAATAAAAAGAACATTTCATTAACTGGTCAGTTACACAAAATACATTGAAGAAGACAATTCTACACAAACAATAGACACAAGTAGATAACATGGAAACAATGAAAGTTAACAGGAGCACACACACACACACAAGCACGCACGCACGCACGCACGCACGCACGCAAGATCGCACGCACGCACGCACGCACGCACGCACGCACGATACATATCAATGATCGGATAAGGCACATGTGTAGCTTCATGCCACAATATGCAAGACAGACAGACAGACAGACAGACAGAGACAGATAGATATTCTGCACACCCGTAAACGTACCTGTCTGGCAGATATGTCCGGTGTAGCCCTCCCTACATTGGCAGGTGTGGGGAGCAAAACACCTCCCTCCGTTCCTACACTGGGGCTCACACACCGCTGAGCAAGAAAGATG
>CM065699.1:51996659-51999159 GCA_017654935.2 Phymorhynchus buccinoides | reverse complement strand
AAACACAACTGTCTCCTCTCCGCCTATTGGCCACTGTAACTAGGGTTATTAACGCCCTTGGCGGCAAGAGTTAAGCCCTTGTTAGTCAGTATCCAAAAGGGCATTCACTCTTGCAAAAGGTAGTCATTCAGTGGCCTCAAATAGGGTTATTGGCGAGAGTTATTCCCTTGTTTGATCAGTACTCAAACATCTTCCCCCACCCACCAAGGGCATTCACTCTTGCAAAAGGTGGCCGTTGCAGTGGCCAATGCGTTCCAGGTGTGTGCTACCTTCACCCTCCCCCTTACCCTCACCTTCATTTACCAACCCCACCCTCCTACTCCTCCCTACAATACTCCTCGTCCCTAACCTTAAACCCCTCTGGTCCGTACCGCGTATCTATGTTATCACGATAGCGTTTGAACGGAGGCGCGTAGGAGGCTGACATTCTGCGTGCGGGTATGTAGTTAGGATATCTAGGCCGACGTCGAACATGAAGGTCATAGGTCAAAGATCAAGGTCATCGGAGCAGAAAATATTCCTGGCTAGCTGACTATCATGTATGCATGAAAACGTTTGAAAGGAGGGGCATAGGAGGCTCAAATTGTGAATCTGCGGATAAGCAGTTAGAATATCTAGGCCGACTTCAAACATGCTCAAAGGTCAAGGTCACTGGAGTCCAAAATGCTGCCACGCGGCTGGTCGATCTAGCGTTTTAACGCTCCAGCTGTAGAGTCTCACCGAAGCAGACGAAGCCGTTGCCGGTGTATCCGCTGCGGCACTGGCAGAAGTAGGTGCCGTTGACGTTGCTGCAGTCCGCGTGGGGGTCACAGGCGTTCTCCCCTTCCTGGCACTCGTTGATATCTGCAGGCAAAACACACAGCAAGAGGGTGACATCATTAATGCATGTATGTACATTCCGCGGTTAAGATCTTAGTAAAAAGCATACGCGCGCGCGTGCTCTGTCTCTGTCTGTCTCTCTCTCTCTCTCTCTCTCTCTCTCTCTCTCTCTCTCTCTCTCTCTCTCTCTCTCTCACGCACACGCACACACACACACGCACACGCGCACACACACACACACACACACACGCACGCACGCACGCACGCGCGCGCGGTAAGGTTTAATTGACACACACACACACCCCTTGCCATATACACATAGGCCCTACACGCATGTACACAAGAGAAAGAGAGAGACAGACAGAAACAGCTTCGACAGAGAGCGCATCACAGACAGACTGTAGGGGCGAACCAAATTATTCGAAATGGGAGGGTGGGGGGTCCGCGGGGAGTCCAGGGAGCTGCATATGTCCTGGGTTAAGGTGTACTTTTTTTACCCTTGTACACGATACATGCTTGGGGGCAAACAAAGGGGTTGTCAGGAAACCCTGGAAACCCCCTCTCAGATCCGCCCCTCAGACCGATTCTTACCCACACAGGTGTCCCCCTCCCGTCTGTACCCCTGAGGACAGGAGCAGAAGTAGGTGCCCTCCCCGTTCATACAGCGCAGGATGCCTGGGCAGGGGTCACTGGAGCACTCGTCTACGTCTGCAGTGAAATGGGTTAAACCTTCAGCTAAACATCATCAAGCAATCCATCAGAAAATCAGAAAATCAACAATCGATAAATCAGCCAATTAATAGTTTTATGTATCGCAGCGTAGAATGCCTGGGTATGTGTCGCTGGCATATCCGTCTATGTCTGTAACGTAACGGTTTACATCTTCAATAATCAATCAACCAATCAATCAATCAATCAATCAATCAATTATATTATTACAGGGTATTCCTGGGCATGGGTCCCGGCATATCCGTCTATGTCTGTAACGTAACGGTTTACATCTTCAATAATCAATCAATCAATCAATCGGTTAATGAACCAACCAATCAGCCAATCCATCAACCACTCAGTCAATCGATCAATCAATTGATTAATCAATAAACCAATCAGTTAATCATTCAATCAATCACTCAACCAATCACTCAATCGATCATTTACAATCACACACGTTCACAATCATAATCATTCCTTTTGTTTCCTCTCAGTGGTGTATAGGCCATTGTCCGCCAGCAGGGACACGCGTATTGACAACTAGAGTCTGGAGATTTCAGCACAGTCACGGATGCTTCTACAAAATCCTAGAAGACCTGAAAGGCAGAGGTACAGAGGCAGCACCCCTGTTTGGGGGTGAGGGAGGGGACTGTGCTTCCTTAAAGCCGAATGGAAAATGCCATTTAACATGGATGTCACAGGCAAGACATGGGCGGTGAAAAGCGGTGGTAAGTAGGTAGTAAGGTAAAACATACAGGAAGGTGAAACCAGCCAAAGGGATGGGTTGGCCTTTGGGGACCTTCCTCAACGCCAGCTGTCCTCAAAAATCCCTTTGACCGAGACAGTGGGGGTGTACCCTGGGCAAGGCATCTCCACTATAAACAATATCTAGCCAAGGACGTCGGAACAGCACCTGCCCATATCTGCTATTTGGCAGTCATGGTCGGAAACGACTGACTGGCATACTGAT
>CM065699.1:51986659-51994159 GCA_017654935.2 Phymorhynchus buccinoides | reverse complement strand
TCTGCTCTGCATAGTTATGCGGGGATTGTCTTTAGCCGTGGCAAGCTCCTAGCATAACATCATCAGTCTAAAAAATCCTCCGAAGTTGGAGCGTGGCTGCTCACGTGGCGGGGTAATCAAAAACGGTCACACAGGGACGTAATGTTCTCATCCGTAGCTGATGCATTTTGTACTATGGTGTTCAAGTGCTTCGGCTGTTGGGATGATCCCTGGAGTCTTTTAGCCAGGGTACGACAACAACAACAACATCAAGATGTCAAGAGACCAACTCACACATGCGATTTCAGTCGCATGACTATCCATCTTTAACGAATTCTGTGAGGCATAGTTCTGATGAAATTGTACTGTCTACATGAATCCGGTGAACTTCTACTATTTTCGTTCGCTATATTCGTGTAGACCTTATACACGAATCTCATAAAATGTCTGATACAGAAACACGAACATTTCCTTAGATTTCTGTAGGGGGGACTACAGATAGAGTGAACGGTGAAGGTTTGCTTAACGTCTTATTAGTCTTGGACTCTTAACCCTTTCGTCGCCAGCCATTCTTCAGCCCAAAAAAATCCATTAAACTCAATTGGGTAGGGGGAAAATTGTAATTACAACATTGGAAATTCCTCTGAAACGTGTATAACATTTGATCTCCTAAAATTAAAATAATAGGGTCTTTGGATAACAGACCCTGATTTGATGCCTTTTAATGACATGGGTGTTAAACCATTGTGGTGCATAAATGCGACATTAGCGGTGAAAGGTTAACTTAAAGACAAAATATAGTGAGCGAAACTCGTAGGATTTTATCAGATTTGTTTAGACAGTAGCATTTCACGAGAATCATGCCTCACAAATGTCTAGTCGTGTGAGCCAGCCCCTTGACAAAACCTGGAAGTTGTAAAACATGAATAGAGCAAAGAACAGCGAGAACAACAGAAACAGAAACAGCAAGTTTATTTTCCGAATGTAATTACAAAATATTCTCCCAATAAATTTATGGAGATTTATATTCGGTTCCTATTCACAGCACAGAATTTTTCTTTCAAACCCATTTAGAGTCACTGTATCATTGTTGGTTTTATTGATTTCGAAAGTACCATATAGTGGCCTTCAAACTGTGGCCGGATGCAACGAAACATGGCATAATATTAATATTAGAAAACCATTTTTTAAGTTACACTGGCCTGGGGAATGTCTGTGTCCGATAGATACAATGGGATAATTAATGTCACCAATTCTCTACTCGTATTTGTCCTATGGCCACTGCAAAGACCACCTTTTGCGAGAGTGAATACCATTGGTGGGGTGGGGGAAGATGGTTGAGTACTGACCAAACAAGGGAATAGCTCTCGCCAATTTGAGGCCACTTAATGGATGCCTTTTGCAACAGTGAATGCCCTTTTGGATAGTGATCAACGAGGGCTTAACTCTTGCCATCAAGGGCGTTAATAACCCTACTTGCAGTGGCCGATAGACGCATAGACCTAGGCCTACTGCTTATGACATCCTGCTTTCAGAGTTTATTACAACGAATAAAGACGTTTGGGGAGATTCACAGCTAGATTTAGGACAAAGATGCGGTTCAGCTAACCCCCTCCCATCCCCCACCCATTCAAATTCCTGAAACTAATCCTAAATTTTTAAAAACCAAAACACACCTCTATCCCTTTACCCAAGTAAGACAAAAGGTTGCCTCTCAGTGAATACTTTTCAACGAGAAAATTAATTTGGGGGGGGCGGGGGCCAAAACTACACCATTGGGACAAACAGACTTGAACAAAACACCAGCCGAAGGTGAGAATGGGACAGGAAGACGCGCAGGCCCCCACCTGCCCTACCAACACAAGTTCCTCACCCACACAGACACCGTCAGAGCCTGGCAGGAACCCAGAGAAGCACGTGCAGACGTAGCTTCCCGCTGTGTTGGTGCACATGCCGTTCTCCCCGCAGTAACCCAGGTCACACTCGTCGATGTCTGCACAGAAAGGGGGGGCGGGCATTAGCCTTTCGTCAACTGTGTGAATGTAAAGTACATGGCGTTGAGTGGCACAGATGTATCGCATTCGCCTCGTGTCAAGTAAACCCTAGTTCGAACCTGGGTGCATGGGGATTTCCCCTCTCACTCTCCACTAGGCCTTACGGTCTGAACGTGGAGTCTTTCGGATGAGACGATAATCTGTGTGCCCATGTACTTAGCACACGTTAAACCCAGTGGCAACAAAAAAGTTGTCGTTTGGTCAAAATGTAATCCCCTCCCTTTCCTTCCTCATCAGTCACACACAAAAAACTGCATGCAAAAAAAAGGGGGGGTGGCGCGCCTCTGGCTGCGACGCGCTCTCCAGGTGGGAGCAACCCGAATTTCACAGAGACGCCTCTGTGACTATAATAATTCGTGCATGGGGAAAGGGGAGGGGGCAGATAGGTCTGGACGTACCGGTATTTTGCACCGGTATTATAACGGCTGGGTTGCTGGTGATTTTGATGACGCACGACAGAAGTGACCTACAAAGTCCAACCGGTAGGTGTGGCTAAACAAAATGTTTAAATAGCCGTATACTCTCTCTCTCTCTCTCTCTCTCTCTCTCTCTCTCTCTCTCTCTCTCTCTCTCTCTCTCTCTCTCTCTCTCTCTCTCTCTCTCTCTCTCTCTCTCTCTCTCTCTCTCTCTCTCTCTCTCTCTCTCTCTCTTTCTAACACACATAATACATATGGGCCTACACACGCGCGCGTGCACAAACACAGGGGTATTTGACTTTGAGCGGGGTAAAGCGGCTCAGTGGAGCACTCTTCTTCTTCTTCTTCTTTCACAGAATCTTTTTTCCTTCAACATTTTGAAGATCATGATTACCATAATTGTTGAAATTATTGATCACTTTACTTATTTCAAGTACGAAAATTGCTTTATTATCGCTGTTAACGATTAAGGGGCTTTTGTTGAATATGCAATCAAATATGAATGGTTGCCCAGATGGTCAGCTCCAAGGGGACAGAATGAAGGGGGTAGAAAGCAGGGAATGATAGGTTGGGTTGGGTCGAGACAGGGGAGAAGTGGGGAGGGTTAGATCCGGGCTTAGAATTCCTCCACCAAGGCTGATATACAGTGGAACCTCCCTTGTAAGACCTTCAAAAATTGTCCAAAATGAGGTCTTATAATGGAGGTTTCTTATAATCGAGGTAATTTTAATACTTACAAAGAAGGGCAATGTCTCAGAGAAGTAGGTTTTATGTGGGGGGTGGAGTCTTATAATGGGAGGTCTTATAAGGGAGGTTCCACTGTAGTTGCCTCAGGTGGAAGACAGTTCCATTCCGCCACAGGCCTTGGGGAGAACGAGAACTTGCTGTAGTTTGTCTTGCATGATGGTAGTAGCCTACGCACGCACTTGTCTTGATTGTCGGGTTGGTGGATGGGGGGGGGGGGGACTGGCCACCTCTCCATGTTTGTGAGGCGAATGCAGCTTGCGGCTGTGAGCCGGTATATTTATAAGAATCGTTTCAAAACATGACATAACATGACATGACACAGCACACAAAACACAGTCTGACCTCTGCAGGACTGGCCGTCGGGTAGCAGAGCGTGTCCCGGGTGGCAGTCACAGATGGTGGTATCCACCCCTATCAGGTAGCACACCTGGTCACACGGGTTGTTGTCGGGTGGACAGTCGCTCAGCAAGCTGTCCTGTAGCCCTGTATGGTCCTCTGCAGTGAACAGAAAGAAGCACCGACAAACGGGAAATCTCTACCCCAAGAACAAAAACTCGAGCTTAATTAAGCTTGGCTGCTTTGACGGTATTTTTATTCATGCATGGACAGTCGCTCAGCAAGCTGTCCAGTAAGCCCGTGGAGTCCTCTGCAGTGAACAGAAAAAAGCACCGACAAACGGGAAATCTCTACCCTAAGAAAAAAAATCGTTAGCTGCTTTGACAGTATTTTTATTCATGCATGGACAGTCGCTCAGCAAGTTGTTCTGCAATCCCGTGGTGTCCTCTGCAATGCCAGGCAAAAGGGGACCAGTCTGGTTACGGCTTTGGATTTAGAATTCACTTTGCTTCTGACCCATTTCTTACAAAAATAAAACACATTTTCAGAATTTCGTTTTGGAACAATTTTGCTGTTTTCTATAAGGGCTTCCAATCATCCCGGAAAACAAGGGGTCCCGGGGACTCCTTCACTAACAGCATAGAGGGTCCTAGAGGAGGGATAGAGGGTCCCAGTGGCATAGCGAATGCTAAACATATTTTTCTAGCGCATCCCTGGGACCCCCTGCACATTCTTTTAGAGGGTCCTTTAGAATTGTAGTGCTTCATAGACCTCCAAATGGGGGTCCCTGGGAGCCCTGTCTATTCTCAATGCAGTGTTAAACGCCAAAATGACTCTATGTTGTTTAAAGGTTGGTTCCCGTCTCACCTGGGTTCTCCTCCGGCCCGTCCCACTGCTGGTCGTCGTCAGGCCAGAAGACGAAGCCCCCGGGGAAGGGGGGGATGTTGTCCAGGGAGTCCAGGGAGTCCAGGTGGTAGAACGGGGATCCATCGGTGTCCTTCAACCACATGGTGTATATGTTAGGCACGAGGCATCCACCCACAGCCCCGAGACGGGGAGACGTAGACACAGGGACATCATTATAGAGCACAGACTGATAGACACTTACTTAATGGTCACGATACACGTTGCTATTTTTCGTTCTTTCCCCATGCCAGCACAGCGATACTCTAGTAATTTCATTACTAGTATAACACACTGTTGCCATGAGGAAAAAGTTAAAAATAGCAGCATGCATTGTGACCATCGTGAAATGTTGTTGTTGCCTGTCTGTCGTTTCCGACAATGACTGCCAGATAGCAGAGGGGGCAGGTGCTATTCCGACGGGCTGGGCTACAATTTGTTTATAGTGGAGAAGCCTTGCCCAGTGTACATCCCCACTCTCTCGACCAAAGGGATTTGAGGACGAGAGTTGGCGTTGGGGAAGGTCCCCAAAGGCCAACCAATCCCATTGGCTGCAGCACCAGAGCCAGTGCAAATGCCCCCCTTAGTTAGAGTCATAGTGTTCCACGAAAGGCTAAGCTGTACCGTGGCATTCCAACACTGTAGAATATCACTCATAGTACAGCTCTCGTTTACTATTGGCCCTTTCTACAAGCATGAAATAACGGGCCCCGAAATATATATATGTTACGCCCAATCTGTGAAATTGCCTATTTCATGAAATGGGCAAAATGCTTTGCCCTCTCCACGAATCGCTCCCTGTTGGGATACCGGGGGGGAGGGGGGGGGGATCTTTTATGCAAACAGTTTCCCCACTTTCTGGAAGTTTTGTGCTTGTAACTTCCTGTCACTCTCGTTGACTCTGCCTCTTCCCTTTGCTTTCTGTCATCTACTATCTTTCTGACTTACTGGCAAATTCTCCTGCCGTTTTACCGAACAAAACAAACAAAATCTTCCCAAAAATGTGTTCTCCTTTTAAGAGCTCCTCCGAAATGGGAATGCGTCGGCTGAATGCAGCGGGGAGACCAGTGAAAATCGAAAACCGGACACATGCGTACCTTTCCCATTATGGCCATATGGTTTGGGAAAGCAGAAGAAGGGACCCATTACCATCTACCCTACCATATAAACTCCGTTCTGCTAAATCTTTCCAGTCTTTCAAAACCGCTCTTATAACTCACCTCTTCCGGCAATACCTCTGATTTCTTCCTTGTCCTGTTTCCTGCTTTAAAATGATGTCCCCCACATTGTGGGTGGGTGGGTGTGCGCGCGTATGTGGGTGTGGGTGTGGGCGTGTGCGTGCGTGTTGTGGCCGTGTGTGAATGTTTGTGATAGTTGATATTGTAGTAGCTTATTTATGATTTATGTATTTATTTAAACAATTGTGAAGCGCCGTGAGCTCAAGAGAGAAAGGGCGCTCTATAAATGTTATTTATTATTATTATTATTATTTAATATAATAAGCAGTTCATATGATTTTTTTTTTTTTTTTTTTTTTGCCCCTTGCAAAGAAGGTTCTCTTTTCTTCAATGATGTGCACATACAAACAAAAATGCATGCAAACATCATCAATAAGTATGCAGTCCATATGATTACAACTCACGTTCATACTAGGCCTGGCCAGAGGAGCCTCACCCACGAAGTTACCGCCCATGTCGTCTCCATTGTTGGGTTGTTGGGCACACACCACGAATAGCAGCACACCGCACACTACTACCAACGTGTACATGATAAGAAACTAAATATATACAACTATCACACTAAGTATAGATCTGCAAATCCAATCCCGCGGCTACAGCCTCCTTAGCAGTAAGTTTGACCGAGATTTCTGAAGACCCAAAACTATTGCGGATTTTTTTTTTTACTCCAAAGCACCTGTGTACAGAATAATGATGACCAAATCGTAGAGGTAGGTGGGTAGGTAGGTAGATTGGGGCTATTTAAAGGCCTCGCGGCCCTTTATAGGCCCTCGTGGTCTCAGTGAATTTGACTCTTTTTTTTATAATTCGTTTTAAATTTTACTCCGAAGCACCTGTGTACAGAATAATGAAGACAAAATCATAGTGAATTTGACTTTTTTATGTTTTTATTAGAGAAAAGAAAATGATTTGAGATTTTTTTTTTACTACACCGAATCACCGAATCACTCGGGGTACAGTTTAATAAAGAAACAAAAACGAATCAACAAAGCACTTGAAACTTTGTGTTCACTTGAAGTAATTTCTCCTCGCTCGAGGTGAGATTTCTTTGAATCGTTTATGACTTGCCTGTTCACAAAATGTGACCAACACTTTTTCTTTTCGGGGTATTCACAACGTATCGGCACTTGGGCACTTGGGTACAGCTTAATGAATAAAAGATCGAACCAACAAAACACTTGAAACTTTGCATTCACTTGAAGCTCAATTTGTCCTCAATTTTTGTGAGACTGGCCACTTGCCTGTTCACAAAACGAGTCTAACACTTTTTCTTTTTTTTATAGGTATATTCACAACAATAAAATCGGTTGCCTATATTAATAATAAATAGCAATCGAGTACAGCTTAAAGAACAAAAGGTTGAATCAACACTGAAAACACTTGAAACTTTGTATTCCGCACTTGAAGCAGTTTTCTGACCCAGTTTAGTTGTGAGGTTGAGCACGTGCCTGTGCACACCATGAGTCTGAAACTGTTAAGAAATATTTTTGAAAAGTAAAACAAACCCACTGAAACACTTAGGTGAAAACATCGAACCAGCCAGTCTTGAAACTTTGTATTCACTTGAAGCAGATTTCCTCAGCTTCTTTGTGAGACTGACCACTTGCCTGTGCAAAAATAAAGAGTCCAACACTTATTAGGAATAATTATATTCATAACATAAAGTCGGTTGTTTAAAGCGCTTGAATACAGCTTAATTAATGAAGAAAAAATCGAATCAACAGAAGACTTGTAACTTTGCATTCACTTGCGTCTCAGTTTTTCGCCAGCTTCGTTGTGAGAATGACCACGTGACCGTGTACAAACGAGTCTAAAACTTTTAAGAAA
>CM065699.1:51979159-51984159 GCA_017654935.2 Phymorhynchus buccinoides | reverse complement strand
GCCCCTTGTGAACTTTCAGCTGCTGCATCTTCACGTTCATCGGTACTGCTGAGGAGATGGGCCTCCACCGTCAGAATGACGAAGCAGCTCCAAAAAATGCTCAACAGGGGAGCAGGCTCAAAGTAAGCAAAGTCGATGTCAAACTAAGACTAAGTTCCAACCCGTCTATCCGACCAAAAGGCAAAGGTGGTGTTTATCAACATCCCCCACCCTCGTACAGGCACATGTACTGATACAGAGAGAGAGTGAGAGAGCCAAGTCTGAAATGAATATTTTACAACTGCAGTCTAACCATCATCATACACTGAGTAGTGAGTATGCTTAACGGTCATGCATGACTCAAACATATCTTTTTCGGCATGCATCATGTGAGGCCCGAGCGTCGTGCATGACTTACAGTTACACCTCCTTCTATCTTGCATTTCACTAAAATGTACTCACCCACCCCCATTTCAAGCCTACAAAATACTCAGCCAGGTTCATCTTTTCATATCTTTTATATCATCTTAAAACAAATGATTTTCTAATATGTAATACCTATCTGAACTTATAAAATAAATACCCAACCAAATTACTCTCTTCATATCCTGTCAATATCATTGTAAACAACAAACGCTTTTCTATTATCTAATATATTTCTCAAATCCTATCTCTTCCTGTGCTGCGCATCTTCATCTTTGAACCCCTGTATGTGTCAATAATTGCCGATAAACGGTAGGTGGACATTACTGGAAGAAGAACCGGATGATGGCGTTGTTCCAAGTAAAACGAAGAAGAGGTTTGGAGGAGTTGGAGTGGGGTTTTTGTGAACATCTCTTGTTCTTAATTTTATTTTATATCCTTGTCATTTTTCTTTCTTGTGCAGGAAAAAGAAATTCTTTTCTGCACCAGTAAATCCTGCGTTGGTAAGTTCTTATTTTGTTGCTTGCAGTGTATAAATCATATGCATGGGTGTTCCCTTGTCCTTGTTTTTAAATTCAAATACTGAACATTTAATATTGTAATGCAAACATTATGTCATACAAAAAGGCTTAAGAAAAAAACCACTACCTTGTTTGAATATCATGCATATAAACTTTAAAGTAAAAAGCATCTTGGTAATAATTATAAATTCCTAAATTTTAAGCCGGAGTCTGAGAGCGAGTGTTGAAGCTATTAAAATGGTGCTATTAAAAGATTCAAATGAACTAATATATTTTCAAATGAATTAAATGTCATAGGTTCTAGCACACGGATGGAATTAACATAGCCGGGCACAGCTGAGAGGCACAAACAAGACACCATTATTTCAGAGGTCCTGGGTCAGTGACCCAAATTCACCCCTCATTTTGTGCAGCCAGGGACCCACGAATTGTGAAAACGGTCTGAAAGTGAAACTCTGACACATTACTCTTAGTCTTAACTGGCCCCTTATTTTAGAAATTGACCCAGTTTGAAGTGCAATCCAATCAAGGGTCATCAATTGTTTATCATACGACCCACAAAGTGACAAAGTTGGAAAACAATCTGAAGCTCTGCATTCATGTTGTTGTTGACTTACCCTGGCTAAAAGACTCCAGGAATCATCCCAACAGCGGAAGCGCTTGAACACTATTGTACAAGTGCATCGGCTACGGATGAGAACAGGGCTCCCAGGGACCCCCATTTGGGGGTCTATGAAGTCATAAAATTCTAAAGGACCCTCTAAAAGAATGTGCTGGGGTCCCAGGGATGCACTAGAAAAAAAATCTTTTTAGCATTCGCAATGCCACTGGGACCCTCTATCCCTCCTCTATACTGTAAGTGAAGGAGTCCCTGGGACCCCTTGTTTTGCTGGACGAATCGGAGCCCTGTGAGAACATTACGTGTGTGACCGTTTCTTTATTACCCTGCCATGTGGGCAGCCACTTCGGGGGATGCTCTGCGTGATCATTTTCACATTCAGAAATGCTTCAGGGTGCGGGTGTGGGTGTGTCCCCCCACAACAAGAGCGTGGGGTACACAGAGGGCCAGAAGCGGAGGGCAGTGCAGGTGGGGAGAGTGTTGTACGACAACATCGTGCACCTCATCAACACGGGGGCCGTGTGCGACAAGCTGGCCGCGCAGTCCGTGGAGATCGTCAGGGTCAGTGTCTTTTCCTCCTCCATCGCTCGCTTTCCTGTCGATCGTATGAGCGCAGATGCGTCGTGCTGCCGTTATGCGCCAAAGAAATAGCATGTCTGTTTTCGGCTGGAGAAAATCTTAGAGTTTCTGGAACAAAGGCAGGAGAATGGACCAGTAAACAGAAAAATACAGTGGGACCTCCCTTATAAGACCTCCCATTATATGACCTACTTCTCTGAGACATTGCCCTTCTTTGTAAGTATTCAAATTACCTCCCTTATAAGACCCCCCTCCCCTTATAAGACCTCATTTTGGATGATTTTTAAGGTCTTATAAGGGAGGTTCCGCTGTACAGTGAAATCCTGATAACTCTAAAACACTGGATAACTCACAATAAGGTTTTGGTCTATCTTTATGCTAAAATGTCTTCTTAACTCAAAATAAAATTTTGGTCCTTTCATGGCTTCAGTTTAACGATTTTCACTATAGATTCTTCTTCTTCTTTGTCGTTGATCGCTCAGTTTCCTGTCATATGAATGCAGATGCGTCATGCTGCCATTATGCGCCTAAGAAATATGCCCAGTATGTCCGTCTTTGGCTAGAGAAAATCTTTGTAAGAGTTTCTAGAACAAAGGCAGGAGAATGGGGAAAAAATGATAATATAAAAAACGGCAGGAGAATGGAGCAGTAAGGCAGAAAGACGTATAACAGTAAGCAAAGGGAAGAGGCAGAGTCAAATATAGTGACAGATTAGAGGAAGTAACAAGCACAGAACTTCCAAAAGGTGGGGGAACTATTTGTACATAAGACCCCAGTATTCAGACGGGGGAGTGTGTGTTGTGTATGTGCATCTACAGGTGTGTGTGTGTGTCTTTGTTTGTGTGTGTGTGTGTTTTGTGTATACGTTCTGAAATGCATTCCTGGACTTTGTTTACATGCAACTGGTTTGTGCATAAAATTGTCTTTCTTAGTCTTCATCGATTTCTTGCGCTTGATTGGTGCATTTAGACCAACCAGATGTTTCTTAATCTTATGTTTCTTTAATCAGATGCACCATGTCGAAAAATATTCATTTTTTTTCCTTCTGAATAACATTGCTAAGATGTGTGTGTGTTTCACATTTATTTGTTGGACTTTGTTTATATGCAACTGGTTTGTGCTTGTTTCTTTTATCAGATGCACTATGTGGAAAATATTCTTAATCAGGTTTTTTCTGTTTTTATTCTGACTAAAATTTGTAAGATGTGTGTGTGTGTTTAAGCTATTTGTTGAACTTTGCAGGTGAAAGTGGTTCCAGACTTCAGCGTGGTCAAGGTCTACTGGTTGAGCTCTGGGGACAAAGAGAATGACCACAAAGTTCAGACCCTCCTCAACGATAGTGCTGGACACCTCAGGTGTGTGTGTGTACCCTATTTTTCGGATCATTAGGCGCTGCTGTGTATAAGGCGAATAGGGCAATTGTCAAGAAAAATCTGACAAAATTAAAGTAAAAGGCGCCCTCGTTTATAAGGCGATACACACCTCGCAAAAGAAAGTCAAAGTTTGAAGCCTGTACACGTCCTGTAAACGCTTACCGACCGCCATTACTGCTGTCATAAATGAGAGTTGGCTCCCTTCTCAAATAATCAAACTTCCATTTTTGCGACTTCCGGTTGTTGTGTTTGGACTTTTCTTCACGAAAACTGGTAGAATTATGGCATTTTAAGCTCTACAACGATGCTTTTTACATCCAATGAAGGGCTATGGCATCTGTTGGATGGTATCTCAGATGATAATAGGGAATTTGAAGCATTTTAACGTGAGTATTCGTCGTATCGGCGACTCGTTACCACTTTCGATGTTGTGACTCACAGTAGACTGTACCGAGTATGGCAATCGTTGCCTCTCTTCTCACGATTTTGTTCACTAATAGGGCGCCCTCGTTTATTAGGCGCATAGGTCGAAATTGGATTACAAAAATATCGCCTTATAGTCCGAAAATTATGGTACATGAACGTATTGTAGACTAGATTATAAAATGACGGTTTTAGTCAACTTGAATGCAAGAAGGTTCATTTTGTATGTATGTTGAATTTTTAATGTGACATATTTAATGTGTTAAATTATTTAATGTTAACCCCTTGACTGCCAGAGAAAATTCAAGAAAAAAATCATTTGGCAAATCATGCCATAAAAGACAACTGATAGAGCCAAATGGTCAGGGGATATAACTCTCTTGACTGTGTTAGAGCAAAAGTCAGCATATCAGGGTTATTCCTCTTCATCTGATGACATGATCGGTGGTCATCAGGTCATACGTTGGTGGCAGTCAAGGGGTTAAATAGTTGTCGTTTCAACCCTTGCATCAGCCACGGTGTGTGTGTTGTCTGTCCCACAGGCAGCTGCTGACCTCTCTCTACGTCCTGGGCACCATTCCACGCATCTCCTTCGTGCGCGACGACAGCCAGATGCGGTACATGGAGGTGCAGGCGCTCCTCCACCACGCAGACTTCGGCCCCGACTTTGTCCCCACCACCCTGGACACCCCCATCAGGGACAACCCAGGGGCCGGCAGCCAGCAGGAGAGGGCACCAGCCCCTGAGGAGGTGCTCCAGGAGAGGTTCAACGCTCTCAACGTCACAGCCAGCAGTAATAGCGCGGAGGAATCGCAAAGAATTTCCTTCAGCGCAGAACAGAAATCCGAGCTTCAGAGCGAGTTTGGTGAGAAAGTTTCGCTCGAGAGTAGCGAGCATGACAAAGTGCTCTCTTCACTCAGCGCAGATTCACAAAGAACGTTGTCCAGCGCAGAAGAGAAACCCCGTTTTGAAAGCGAGTTTGGCGAGAAAGTTTCGCTAGAGAGTAGTAGTAGTAGTAGTAGTAGTAGTAGCAAGCGTGGAAAAGCAGATTCCGTGTCGTCAAGGATAGATTCGGAAGCGGTG
>CM065699.1:51876659-51974159 GCA_017654935.2 Phymorhynchus buccinoides | reverse complement strand
AGAAAGAAGGATAAAAGTTTACGCATATAGGGGAAATTCAGACACGTGCGCAAATCTTTTCCCTTCTTTGTTTCACTGATTTATGGATTGCGCACGGGTTTCCGCATGGAATATCCGCTTATGTGTGTACACGGCTTAATTATTAATATTTTAAGTGTAGGAGATGTCTGAATTGTACAAAAAATCCGACTCAAAATGCGTAGATGAACCAGGAGGGCATTACAGAATCTTGGAGCCCAGCTGCACCTTGTTGCCGGAGCGAGCGATGGGGATCAGCTCCTGCCGCAGTTCCAAGGGGAGGTACTTGGCAATGAGGTTGTCCATCGAGCATTTGTCAGTGACAAACCCTTGTCTGCAACAACAAACAGGAGGCAAGGCCTTCAAAGCTCACACAGACAAGGGGAGGTACTTGGCAATGAGGTTGTCCATCGAGCATTTGTCGGTGACAAACCCTTGCCTGCAACAACCAAGAGAAACAGGAGGCAAGGCCTTCAAAGCTCACACACAGACAAGGGGAGGTACTTGGCAATGAGATTGTCCATCGAGCATTTGTCGGTGACAAACCCTTGCCTGCAACAACCAAAAGAAACAGGAGTCAAGGCCTTCAAAGCTCACACACAGACAAGGGGAGGTACTTGGCAATGAGGCTGTCCATCGAGCATTTGTCTGTGACAAACCCTTGCCTGCAACAACCAAGAGAAACAGGAGTCAAGGCCTTCAACGCTCACACACAGACAAGGGGATGTACTTGGCAATGAGGTTGTCCATCAATCATTTGTCAAAGAACAACAGGAGGCAAGGCCTTCAAAGCTCATACACAGACATACACAGGGGAGGTACTTGGCAATGAGGTTGTCCATCGAGCATTTGTCAGTGACCAACCCTTGCCTGCAACAACCAAGAGAAACAGGAGGCAAGGCCTTCAAAGCTCACACACAGACAAGGGGAGGTACTTGGCAATGAGGTTGTCCATCGAGCATTTGTCGGTGACAAACCCATGCCTGCAACAACCAAGAGAAACAGGAGGCAAGGCATTCAAAGCTCACACACAGACAAGGGGAGGTACTTGGCAATGAGGTTGTCCATCGAGCATTTGTCGGTGACAAACCCATGCCTGCAACAACCAAGAGAAACAGGAGGCAAGGCATTCAACGCTCGCACACAGACAAGGGGAGGTACTTGGCAATGAGGTTGTCCATCGAGCATGACAAACCCTTGTCTGCAACAACCAAGAGAAACAGGAGTCAAGGCCTTCAAAGCTCACACACAGACAAGGGGAGGTACTTGGCAATGAGGCTGTCCATCGAGCATTTGTCGGTGACAAACCCTTGCCTGCAACAACCAAGAGAAACAGGAGTCAAGGCCTTCAAAGCTCACACACAGACAAGGGGAGGTACTTGGCAATGAGGTTGTCCATCGAGCATTTGTCTGTGACAAACCCATGCCTGCAACAACCAAGAGAAACAGGAGTCAAGGCCTTCAAAGCTCACACACAGACAAGGGGATGTACTTGGCAATGAGGTTGTCCATCGAGCATTTGTCTGTGACAAACCCATGCCTGCAACAACCAAGAGAAACAGGAGGGAAAGGCCTTCAAAGCTCACACACACAGACAAGGGTAGGTACTTGGCAATGAGGTTGTCCATCGAGCATTTGTCGGTGACAAACCCATGCCTGCAACAACCAAGAGAAACAGGAGGCAAGGCCTTCAAAGCTCACACACAGACAAGGGGAGGTACTTGGCAATGAGGTTGTCCATCGAGCATTTGTCGGTGACAAACCCATGCCTGCAACAACCAAGAGAAACAGGAGGCAAGGCATTCAACGCTCGCACACAGACAAGGGGAGGTACTTGGCAATGAGGTTGTCCATCGAGCATTTGTCAGTGACAAACCCTTGTCTGCAACAACCAAGAGAAACAGGAGTCAAGGCCTTCAAAGCTCACACACAGACAAGGGGAGGTACTTGGCAATGAGGTTGTCCATCGAGCATTTGTCTGTGACAAACCCATGCCTGCAACAACCAAGAGAAACAGGAGTCAAGGCCTTCAAAGCTCACACACAGACAAGGGGATGCACTTGGCAATGAGGTTGTCCATCGAGCATTTGTCTGTGACAAACCCATGCCTGCAACAACCAAGAGAAACAGGAGGCAAAGGCCTTCAAAGCTCACACACACAGACAAGGGGAGGTACTTGGCAATAAGGTTGTCCATCGAGCATTTGTCAGTGACAAACCCTTGCCTGCAACAACCAAGAGAAACAGGAGGCAAAGGCCTTCAAAGCTCACACACAGACAAGGGGAGGTACTTGGCAATGAGGTTGTCCATAGAGCATTTGTCAGTGACAAACCCTTGTCTGCAACAACCAAGAGAAACAGGAGGCAAAGCCTTCAAAGCTCACACACAGACAAGTGGAGGTACTTGACAATGAGGTTGTCCATAGAACATTTGTCAGTGACAAACCCCTGCCTGCAACAACCAAGAGAAACAGGAGGCAAAGGCCTTCAAAGCTCACACACAGACAAGGGGATGTACTTGGCAATGAGGTTGTCCATCGAGCATTTGTCTGTGACAAACCCATGCCTGCAACAACCAAGAGAAACAGGAGTCAAGGCCTTCAAAGCTCACACACAGACAAGGGGATGTACTTGGCAATGAGGTTGTCCATCGAGCATTTGTCTGTGACAAACCCATGCCTGCAACAACCAAGAGAAACAGGAGGCAAAGGCCTTCAAAGCTCACACACAGACAAGGGGAGGTACTTGGCAATGAGGTTGTCCATAGAGCATTTGTCAGTGACAAACCCCTGCCTGCAACAACCAAGAGAAACAGGAGGCAAAGGCCTTCAAAGCTCACACACAGACAAGGGGAGGTACTTGGCAATGAGGTTGTCCATAGAGCATTTGTCAGTGACAAACCCCTGCCTGCAACAACCAAGAGAAACAGGAGGCAAAGGCCTTCAACGCTCACACACAGACAAGGGGAGGTACAGCGGAACCTCGCCTAACGGGCATCTCAGTATCGTGGACACCCTGATAATCCGGACAGTTTTACTCAGTCTCTTCTCTTCTTATTCATCACTAAAAGAGTCTTCAGTGTAGCGACTGTCTCGCAATTACGGACAGTTTTGGCCAGTCTGTAGGGTGGTCGTAATACTGAGGTTCCACTGTACTTGGCAATGAGGTTGGCCATCGAGCATTTGTCAGTGACAAACCCTTGTCTGCAACAACCAAGAACAGGAGGCAAGGCCTTCAACGCTCACACACAGACAAGGGGAGGTACTTGGCAATGAGGTTGTCCATCGAGCATTTGTCGGTGACAAACCCTTGCCTGCAACAACAAACAGGAGGCAAAGCCGTCAAAGCTCACACACAGACAAGGGGAGGTACTTGGCAATGAGGTTGTCCATCGAGCATTTGTCAGTGACAAACCCTTGCCTGCAACAACCAAGAGAAACAGGAGGCAAGGCCTTCAAAGCTCACAGACAAGGGGAGGTACTTGGCAATGAGGTTGTCCATCGAGCATTTGTCAGTGACAAACCCTTGCCTGCAACAACCAAGAGAAACAGGAGCCAAGGCCTTCAAAGCTCACACACAGACAAGGGGAGGTACTTGGCAATGAGGTTGTCCATCAAGCATTTGTCGGTGACAAACCCTTGCCTGCAACAACCAAGAGAAACAGGAGCCAAGGCCTTCAAAGCTCACACACAGACAAGGGGAGGTACTTGGCAATGAGGTTGTCCATAGAGCATTTGTCGGTGACAAACCCTTGCCTGCAACAACCAAGAGAAACAGGAGGCAAAGCCGGCAAAGCTCACACACAGACAGATAGACATATGGGAAGGAAGGTACTTGGCAGCGAGATTATCCATCGAGCATTTGTCGATGACAAACCCTTGTCTGCAACACAAACGACAATACATGTGGTCTTAAAAGAAACAAAGTTTAAACCTTCCTCAGCAAATTCTACGGGGGGAAAAAAAGTCTAAGAGAGAGTACAAAATCTAATTATGAACCTTAGTGCCGGACTGAACTTCAAAAATCATAAATAGAGAAAAAGAAAAAGCACTGACCGGACTAGACTTTTAAAATGACGGAAAATGACAAAACAAGCAAAGAAACCACCAGGACAAAAGCAAAGCAGTCGAGCAGAAGAAAGCCGTCCATAAGGGTCTCTGACCGATTGGACGCTAATCTCATCATCAGGCAGAGGAAAGCGGAGGGGTCACCTTCTCATGAGCAGTTCCATGTCGCTGAGGCTGATGGTCTTTCTGCCGGCGTGCAGAGCGAAGGCCTCCAGGTCCTCCGCCACGCTCTTCCAGTACTGGTCCTGCCTGCACAACGCAACAGCAAAGTCAGGGTTCAGTGGGATGCACTGATGTACATCGCCTTGGCGTGCAGAGCGAAGGCCTCCAGGTCCTCCGCCACGCTCTTCCAGTACTGGTCCTGCCTGCACAACGCAACAGCAAAGTCAGGGTTCAGTGGGATGCACTGATGTACATCGCCTTGGCGTGCAGAGCGAAGTCCTCCGCCACGCTCTTCCAGTACTGGTCCTGCCTGCACAACGCAACAGCAAAGTCAGGGTTCAGTGGGATGCACTGATGTACATCGCCTTGGCGTGCAGAGCGAAGTCCTCCGCCACGCTCTTCCAGTACTGGTCCTGCCTGCACAACGCAACAGCAAAGTCAGGGTTCAGTGGGATGCACTGATGTACATCGCCTTGGCGTGCAGAGCGAAGTCCTCCGCCACGCTCTTCCAGTACTGGTCCTGCCTGCACAACGCAACAGCAAAGTCAGGGTTCAGTGGGATGCACTGATGTACATCGCCTTGGCGTGCAGAGCGAAGTCCTCCGCCACGCTCTTCCAGTACTGGTCCTGCGTGCACAACGCAACAGCAAAGTCAGGGTTCAGTGGGATGCACTGATGTACATCGCCTTGGCGTGCAGAGCGAAGTCCTCCGCCACGCTCTTCCAGTACTGGTCCTGCGTGCACAACGCAACAGCAAAGTCAGGGTTCAGTGGGATGCACTGATGTACATCGCCTTGGCGTGCAGAGCGAAGTCCTCCGCCACGCTCTTCCAGTACTGGTCCTGCGTGCACAACGCAACAGCAAAGTCAGGGTTCAGTGGGATGCACTGATGTACATCGCCTTGGCGTGCAGAGCGAAGTCCTCCGCCACGCTCTTCCAGTACTGGTCCTGCGTGCACAACGCAACAGCAAAGTCAGGGTTCAGTGGGATGCACTGATGTACATCGCCTTGGCGTGCAGAGCGAAGTCCTCCGCCACGCTCTTCCAGTACTGGTCCTGCCTGCACAACGCAACAGCAAAGTCAGGGTTCAGTGGGATGCACTGATGTACATCGCCTTGGCGTGCAGAGCGAAGTCCTCCGCCACGCTCTTCCAGTACTGGTCCTGCCTGCACAACGCAACAGCAAAGTCAGGGTTCAGTGGGATGCACTGATGTACATCGCCTTGGCGTGCAGAGCGAAGTCCTCCGCCACGCTCTTCCAGTACTGGTCCTGCGTGCACAACGCAACAGCAAAGTCAGGGTTCAGTGGGATGCACTGATGTACATCGCCTTGGCGTGCAGAGCGAAGTCCTCCGCCACGCTCTTCCAGTACTGGTCCTGCGTGCACAACGCAACAGCAAAGTCAGGGTTCAGTGGGATGCACTGATGTACATCGCCTTGGCGTGCAGAGCGAAGTCCTCCGCCACGCTCTTCCAGTACTGGTCCTGCGTGCACAACGCAACAGCAAAGTCAGGGTTCAGTGGGATGCACTGATGTACATCGCCTTGGCGTGCAGAGCGAAGTCCTCCGCCACGCTCTTCCAGTACTGGTCCTGCCTGCACAACGCAACAGCAAAGTCAGGGTTCAGTGGGATGCACTGATGTACATCGCCTTGGCAGACCAGTTGACATACCATATTTTTTGGACTATAAGGCGCACCCCCCCAATTTTACCCAAATTTCATATTTTGTTACATTTTCTTACTATTTCATCAGTCACATTATAAGGCGCAGGGGTCCGAGTCTTGAAAAAAGTATCGCCTTATAGTCCGAAAAAGAAGGTATGCTAGAACACCAAGGCTACTTCAAAATGTTATGCTCTGCATAGTTGTGCGGGTGATTGTCCTAAGCCGTGGCAAGCTCCTAGCATAACATCATCAGTCTTAAATCCTCCGAAGTCGGAGTGTGGCTGCCCACGTGGCAGGGTAATCAAAAACGGTCACACACGTAATGTTTTCATCCCTAGCTGGTGCATTTGTACCATAGTGTTCAAGTGCTTCGGCTGTTGGGATGATCCCTGGAGTCTTTAAGCCAGGGTAATACAACAACTGATGTACACAGACCTGTTTACCCCAAAGTTTCAGTCAGAAATCCCAAGCTCTCAAATCTGTAATTTCAGGCATATGTCAGTAAGTTTGCCGACAGAGAAATCCTTCCACACGGATTTTCCACTACCTTCAGAACTTTTGACAACCGGTGGGGGGGGGAAGCGCTGCAACTTCATGTCCAAACTCCACTTCTGTCAAAATTTCTGGGAGGGTGGGGGGGGGAGGCAGATACTCAAATACACACTTACGCACTTACATGTGTTGTTTTTTACGGCATAATTGCGATTGCACCTATGAAGTGGCAGTATGGGCCTGTAAACAGGAAGCGAACCCACCGGAAGTACAGAACGATTCAAGGGACATCACTAGCTTTGATAGCCGATGACAGTGGCGAGTACGGTTCAAAAGCCATGCCTTCTTTTGATTTCTTCTTCTTTTTTTCGGACTCGTTCATCGGAAATGCTGAATTTTTTTATGCTGACCGTAATAGCGTAATCGGAGGTCTAAAAACGTGAAAATTACGGACAAATCCGTAAGGTAAACAGATCTGTGTACATCTCTGGCGTTCAAAACTCCCATCTGATAAACTGGGTTTCAGTTCATCACCGAAAGGTAGCAAGCTGCTACGTTAGAGGCACACCGCGTTACCTCAAAATGTGTGTGTGTGTGTGTGTGTGTGCATTTTTTGTCTGTTCATGGTTTTATCAATAGCTCCAAACCTGGTGATGCAATGTTGCATAACTGCAGAGATGAAGCGGATAAACTGGTTTTCCACAGAGCCAGATTACCTCTAGGTTTGGAGCAGCGCCTGAACATAATGGTCTTAATCATCTCTACTTCTCAGAATATATGTATCACAGATTAGTGGTGAAGTAAGGGAAAGTAGCTCTCTAAAATATAACTCCCTTCACCAAAGTTATTTTTGGCACCAATTCGCCTAGCAAAGCATAACAGCCACATTGAGACAGACCCAGGTTCATCCTCAAAAAAGGATGACCCAGGACTGCCAAAATGACCATCACCCACACAGCACACAACAACAGTGGTGGAGAGAATGGTGTACAGAAAGGATGACCCAGGACTGCCTATATGACCATCACCCACACAGTACACAACAACAGTGGTGGAGAGAATGGTGTACAGAAAGGATGACCCAGGCCTGCCTATATGACCACCACCCACACAGCACACAACAACAGTGGTGGAGAGAATGGTGTACAGAAAGGATGACCCAGGACTGCCTATATGACCATCACCCACACAGCACACAACAACAGTGGTGGAGAGAATTTGTGCACAAACAAACCAACATTGATTCAAGAATGGCATAGTCTTGACTTATGTTACACTCAACAACACAGAACAAACCGGCATGTCTCGATAGAACTTGGGTTAAACAAAGCTAGAAATAGTGAGGCAAGGAGAGAGGATAGTAGTGAAGAAAGAAAGGTAGCTCTCTAAAATTAACTCCCCTCGGCAAAGTTATTTCCGGCACCAATTCGCCTAGCAAAGCATAAGCAATAGCCACATTGAGATACAGGATAGTGAAGAGGACCCTTTATTTCACAACAATAAAGAAGCACCCAAGGATAAGGACCCTCTATTTCACAACAATAAAATAAAGAAGCACCTACATTTTTTCCACCTCCTCTATAGCGTCCTTGGACACGCTGGGGTGCGGCTTACATACAGGTGCGCCTTATAGTCCCATTGTTTACGGTACCTTTATTTCACAACAATAAAGAACCACCCCAGGACAAGGACCCTCTATTTCACAACAATAAAGAACCACCCCAGGACAAGGACCCTCTATTTCACAACAATAAAGAACCACCCCAGGACAAGGACCCTCTATTTCACAACAATAAAGAACCACCCCAGGACAAGGACCCTCTATTTCACAACAATAAAGAACCACCCCAGGACAAGGACCCTCTATTTCACAACAATAAAGAACCACCCCAGGACAAGGACCCTTTATTTCACAACAATAAAGAACCACCCCAGGACAAGGACCCTTTATTTCACAACAATAAAGAACCACCCCAGGACAAGGACCCTCTATTTCACAACAATAAAGAACCACCCCAGGACAAGGACCCTCTATTTCACAACAATAAAGAACCACCCCAGGACAAGGACCCTCTATTTCACAACAATAAAGAACCACCCCAGGACAAGGACCCTCTATTTCACAACAATAAAGAACCACCCCAGGACAAGGACCCTCTATTTCACAACAATAAAGAACCACCCCAGGACAAGGACCCTCTATTTCACAACAATAAAGAACCACCCCAGGACAAGGACACTCTATTTCACAACAATAAAGAACCACCCCAGGACAAGGACCCTTTATTTCACAACAATAAAGAACCACCCCAGGACAAGGACCCTTTATTTCACAACAATAAAGAACCACCCCAGGACAAGGACCCTTTATTTCACAACAATAAAGAACCACCCCAGGACAAGGACCCTCTATTTCACAACAATAAAGAACCACCCCAGGACAAGGACCCTCTATTTCACAACAATAAAGAACCACCCCAGGACAAGGACCCTCTATTTCACAACAATAAAGAACCACCCCAGGACAAGGACACTCTATTTCACAACAATAAAGAACCACCCCAGGACAAGGACCCTCTATTTCACAACAATAAAGAACCACCCCAGGACAAGGACCCTCTATTTCACAACAATAAAGAACCACCCCAGGACAAGGACCCTCTATTTCACAACAATAAAGAACCACCCCAGGACAAGGACCCTCTATTTCACAACAATAAAGAACCACCCCAGGACAAGGACCCTCTATTTCACAACAATAAAGAACCACCCCAGGACAAGGACCCTTTATTTCACAACAATAAAGAACCACCCCAGGACAAGGACCCTCTATTTCACAACAATAAAGAACCACCCCAGGACAAGGACCCTCTATTTCACAACAATAAAGAACCACCCCAGGACAAGGACCCTCTATTTCACAACAATAAAGAACCACCCCAGGACAAGGACCCTCTATTTCACAACAATAAAGAACCACCCCAGGACAAGGACCCTCTATTTCACAACAATAAAGAACCACCCCAGGACAAGGACCCTCTATTTCACAACAATAAAGAACCACCCCAGGACAAGGACCCTTTATTTCACAACAATAAAGAACCACCCCAGGACAAGGACCCTCTATTTCACAACAATAAAGAACCACCCCAGGACAAGGACCCTCTATTTCACAACAATAAAGAACCACCCCAGGACAAGGACCCTTTATTTCACAACAATAAAGAACCACCCCAGGACAAGGACCCTCTATTTCACAACAATAAAGAACCACCCCAGGACAAGGACCCTCTATTTCACAACAATAAAGAACCACCCCAGGACAAGGACCCTCTATTTCACAACAATAAAGAACCACCCCAGGACAAGGACCCTCTATTTCACAACAATAAAGAACCACCCCAGGACAAGGACACTCTATTTCACAACAATAAAGAACCACCCCAGGACAAGGACACTCTATTTCACAACAATAAAGAACCACCCCAGGACAAGGACCCTTTATTTCACAACAATAAAGAACCACCCCAGGACAAGGACCCTTTATTTCACAACAATAAAGAACCACCCCAGGACAAGGACCCTCTATTTCACAACAATAAAGAACCACCCCAGGACAAGGACCCTCTATTTCACAACAATAAAGAACCACCCCAGGACAAGGACCCTCTATTTCACAACAATAAAGAACCACCCCAGGACAAGGACCCTCTATTTCACAACAATAAAGAACCACCCCAGGACAAGGACCCTCTATTTCACAACAATAAAGAACCACCCCAGGACAAGGACCCTCTATTTCACAACAATAAAGAACCACCCCAGGACAAGGACCCTCTATTTCACAACAATAAAGAACCACCCCAGGACAAGGACCTCTATTTCACAACAATAAAGAACCACCCCAGGACAAGGACCCTCTATTTCACAACAATAAAGAACCACCCCAGGACAAGGACCCTCTATTTCACAACAATAAAGAACCACCCCAGGACAAGGACCCTCTATTTCACAACAATAAAGAACCACCCCAGGACAAGGACCCTCTATTTCACAACAATAAAGAACCACCCCAGGACAAGGACCCTCTATTTCACAACAATAAAGAACCACCCCAGGACAAGGACCCTCTATTTCACAACAATAAAGAACCACCCCAGGACAAGGACCCTTTATTTCACAACAATAAAGAACCACCCCAGGACAAGGACCCTCTATTTCACAACAATAAAGAACCACCCCAGGACAAGGACCCTCTATTTCACAACAATAAAGAACCACCCCAGGACAAGGACCCTCTATTTCACAACAATAAAGAACCACCCCAGGACAAGGACCCTCTATTTCACAACAATAAAGAACCACCCCAGGACAAGGACCCTCTATTTCACAACAATAAAGAACCACCCCAGGACAAGGACCCTCTATTTCACAACAATAAAGAACCACCCCAGGACAAGGACCCTTTATTTCACAACAATAAAGAACCACCCCAGGACAAGGACCCTCTATTTCACAACAATAAAGAACCACCCCAGGACAAGGACCCTCTATTTCACAACAATAAAGAACCACCCCAGGACAAGGACCCTCTATTTCACAACAATAAAGAACCACCCCAGGACAAGGACACTCTATTTCACAACAATAAAGAACCACCCCAGGACAAGGACCCTCTATTTCACAACAATAAAGAACCACCCCAGGACAAGGACCCTCTATTTCACAACAATAAAGAACCACCCCAGGACAAGGACCCTCTATTTCACAACAATAAAGAACCACCCCAGGACAAGGACCCTCTATTTCACAACAATAAAGAACCACCCCAGGACAAGGACCCTCTATTTCACAACAATAAAGAACCACCCCAGGACAAGGACCCTTTATTTCACAACAATAAAGAACCACCCCAGGACAAGGACCCTCTATTTCACAACAATAAAGAACCACCCCAGGACAAGGACCCTCTATTTCACAACAATAAAGAACCACCCCAGGACAAGGACCCTCTATTTCACAACAATAAAGAACCACCCCAGGACAAGGACCCTCTATTTCACAACAATAAAGAACCACCCCAGGACAAGGACCCTCTATTTCACAACAATAAAGAACCACCCCAGGACAAGGACCCTTTATTTCACAACAATAAAGAACCACCCCAGGACAAGGACCCTCTATTTCACAACAATAAAGAACCACCCCAGGACAAGGACCCTTTATTTCACAACAATAAAGAACCACCCCAGGACAAGGACCCTCTATTTCACAACAATAAAGAACCACCCCAGGACAAGGACCCTTTATTTCACAACAATAAAGCAGCACCTACATTTTTTCCACCTCCTCTATAGCGTCCCTGGACACGCGCAGCTGGCAGAAGTGGGAGAAAGTGGCCTTGACCACGCTGGTGGGAAGACCCTGCTGGACCTTCCTCCTCCTGGACTGCCCACCCCTGCCCTTCCCCCGTCTGGCCTGGGCTCCTTCTTCATCACCCCTGTTTCTAGGGAGATAATGATGATAATAATGCATAGTATTCATAGAGCGGCAAATGTTAATAAAAGCTTCCTCCTCTGCCCCTTCCATTCATTTCAGTCGGTTTTTAGTTGTTGTTTTTGCTGTCCCATCTTCTGGGTCGTACAGTGGCGTTGCTCCCACACCGCTCATTCCGAATCCCAATTCGCAGCCACACCTCCGCTTGTTCAGGTCGCAGAATCCGAGACCAGCAGTTCAAGGGGAGTGAATCTATGTTAGGCATTTCAGTTGGTTTCAGTTAGGGTTTCGGATAGGGTTAGGGATAGGTTTAGGGTCAGTTAACTGTGAATCTCATAACATACCATAAATTGTGTGGATTAGACGGTTTCAGGTTAGGGATAGGTTTAGGGTCAGTTAAGTGTCAATCTCACAACATACCATCAATTTTGTGTGTGTGTGGATTAGACAGTTTCAGGTTAGGGTTAGGGACAGGTTTAGGGTCAGCTTAGTACTAGTCAAATACACACAAAAATAAAAGTTGACTGCTAAACTTACCCTAAACCTATCCCTAACCCTATCCCAAACCCTAACCTGAAACCATTTGAAATGAATGGCAGGGGCTGAGGAAGGAGCTATTCTTAACATTTGCCCATAGAGCTAATTCAGACTACAGGCACTTGCATTCACTGAATAACACGCAGACATACTTTCATGAACCATTCTCACACATTACCACGTTTGTGAAGAAAAACAATCACAGAGAAAAAGCTTTCTGAAACCGATGGGTCTTGAGCTGGGTTTTGAAAGCAGCAACGTTGTGCTGGTGACGGAGATGGACAGGGAGAGAGTTCCAGACAGCGGGGCACACAAACAAACTGCTAAATGTTGAAAACACTATGCAGGAGTATGGGATTGTTGCAAAGGGAAAATGATTAAGCACAAAGCTGCGCTATCACTTACAAAACTAGCAACATCATTTTCCTGTCTCTCATGCCTCCGGTAACTCCAAAAACCGGAAACCACAAGTTTTGGCACTATCAAAACCGGAAGCCATAAGTTTCGGCGCCACCCAAAAAAAACCTGATTTCCAGCGTGTTTGGGAACATTTGCACCTCTGTGTACGTACCTGACGCTCAGTTTGGAAGCGGTGGTGTTGGGCGTCCGCTGCTTCTCCGGCAGACGCGGTGTCTTCAGGGGAGAGTACCCTTCTCCCTCACTGTCGACACAAAAGCAAAAACATTGGGAAAATCAGGGGCCTACATTTGTTTGATCGCTGCTGCTTCACGTTTTTTACTCTACTCTTAAGTGCATCTGTTTATTGTGGGCAAGAAAGACAGAAATACCGGTAACAGTGATTGCACTAGGAGTTTTGAAAACCAGTTCCATCAACGACCCACACACACACACACACACACACACACACACACACACACACACGCACGCACACACACGCACACGCACACACACACGCACACACACACACAAACAAACAAAAACAGTCCCAGGGAAACAAAAAGCAGTGAAAACCACAGTATTTTATCAGACCTATTTGATCAGGCCTCGGTTTTTCAGTTGTAGGAAAAAACCTTTTCAGTCCCTGGGACTAACAGGTCACTATTTTTTTCTCTCGGTATTTTAGTTTTGCAATCAGTCTTTTACTGACACATAGCAGTTAACGCCATCGCTGGCCAGTAATGTACAACACGACAACAGTACAGAGAAAGCAACGTACCTGCTCTCCTGGTCAGAAAGCCCTTGGGTTGCATCATGAACTAGTAATGAGCAACACGACAACAGTACAGAGAAAGCAACGTACCTGCTCTCCTGGTCAGAGAGCCCTTGGGTTGCATCATGAACTAGTAATGAGCAACACAACAACAGTACAGAGAAAGCAACGTACCTGCTCTCCTGGTCAGAAAGCCCTTGGGTTGCATCATGAACTAGTAATGAGCAACACGACAACAGTACAGAGAAAGCAACGTACCTGCTCTCCTGGTCAGAAAGCCCTTGGGTTGCATCATGAACTAGTAATGAGCAACACGACAACAGTACAGAGAAAGCAACGTACCTGCTCTCCTGGTCAGAAAGCCCTTGGGTTGCATCATGGACCTGACAAATGCAGACACAACGCACTCTTCATCATGTATGTTAAAGGAGGATCAAAAAAGGTAAAATCTGTGCACAATGATGAAAAATGTAACTGGATCATAAACTCTGACGTCGTCCACAGAATTCCTCATGATCATTCTGCTTGTTTGAAGCCAACAAAACCTTTCTGTGAATGACGTCAAACCTCATCTTATCGAAGAAATGCACATTACTTTAACTCACTCGGCACTGGCCTGTAGTTTCCCCTTAAAACGCTCTAGGATGGGCCATTCAATAAGGTTTTAACAAAAATCACACACACACACAAAAAGTGATAGAGTTACTACTGTTACGGACTGATATTTCAGAAAAGATTAGCAACACCATGAACTAATTGATCAAACCTTGATCGCATGCCTCAATGTGAAATCGCATGCCTCAATGTGTTAAAAATCAGCTTTCTTGCTGCATGTTTTGGACCAGTGTATTACCTCTTATGAGAAATTACATGTGGCAATGCCTGCAATTCCAACATTAACAATTCTCCCACTCCTGTCTTTCAGCTCTATGACGTTGATTATGAGGTTAATGCGTGCGCACGTGTGTGTGTGTGTGTGGAAGAGAGGTGGGTGTTACTGTGTTGTTATGATTACATGCAATGTGTTTTCAATATTAATGTCATTCATTCTTTTATTTATTAACTTCATAGAGATGTATGGTGAGGATACGTGAGCTAGTCGTTTAGAAATGTTTGTATGTGCACTTAGTTGTTGATGATAGTATGAATGGTGAGTGGAAGCCAGGGTCGGACAGTAACGGCTGCCCGACTGCCCGGGGCAGGTAGTCTTAAGTGTCAGGCAGGTGGCAAACTCGACGACCTGCCCGCCAGGCAAGTGCAAGTGCTTAGAAAAATCTCACCCAGTTTATTTCAGTCCGTTGTAAAAACCGCAAGTCAGGTTCTAGGTCTACAAAACAGGCTACATCAACAATGATAGGCCCTACTATCACCACGCTCGCGAGTAGTTTGACATGATGTCAGCATCACTTCCGCAAAATCGGATAGCTATTTGTATCAAGCAAGACGATTGGCTAAAGAAAATTCATTATCCAATCAGAATGAAGCATACTTAACCAGTCAATTGCAGACAGCCTTTGGCAAAATGGCAGACAATATTATGACATGTGCTTCAGGTTCCGACAAGAAAAAATCAAAACAACGTTTTTGCAAGTTAAACGTTTTATTTCTGCACTGCAGATTCTAATGTGAAGATAACATTTTGCTTATCATGGGTGAAAAAAATGATGTCATTCCCGAGGAGCTGTGTGACAGGATGGCCAATCATGAAGACTCTTTCTACTAGCTTTTTCACTCATGGCACATTCATTTATCGGGCAGGTGGCTAAACCTGGGGGGGGGGCAGGTAAAAAATGTGTCTACCTGCCCCCAGAGCAGGTTGCAAAACATGTTACTGTCCTACCCTGGAAGCGCATTGAGTTGCTTAGCAAGATTATGCGCTGTATAAGCATTATTCATTATTATTATAATATTATTATTATTAAACCCACACCTGACTTACTGATGCTGTGGGTGTGAAAGCAGCGCCTCCATCATTTTCCTCTTCTTCTTCGTCCTCCCCAGAATCTTCTGCTTCTTCGCTCTCTCTTCTAAACACCGAGTGGGTCGACTCTATGAACACACAAACAAAAGCACATGTGCATGCACGCACACAGTGACATACGCATGCACACACACACACACACATACTCACCATTTTTCTGAACTGGAATTTGGAAAAGAAAAGGTTAAACCATTCATTTAAAAGAAAAGAAAATGAAGTTAAGTAAACGTAAACAAAGAAAAGTCAAGTCAAAACTTGATGGGAGTGGGGGGGGGGGGGGGGGGGTGGGCTTTTTTTTTTTTTAAACGAGGGGTTTACGAAGGGCTGGAGTTGCTTAGGAAGGGCTGGAGTTGCTTAGGAAGCCTTATGTGCTGTGTCGCCTTATGGGCTGTGTCGCCTTATGGGCTGTGTCGCCCTATGTGCTGTGTCGCCTTATGCGCTGTGTCGCCTTATGTGCTGTGTCGCCTTATGGGCTGTGTCGCCCTATGTGCTGTGTCGCCTTATGCGCTGTGTCGCCTTATGTGCTGTGTCGCCTTATGTCTGTGTCGCCTTATGGGCTGTGTCGCCCTATGTGCTGTGTCGCCTTATGCGCTGTGTCGCCTTATGTGCTGTGTCGCCTTATGCGCTGTGTCGCCTTATGTGCTGTGTCGCCTTATGGGCTGTGTCGCCTTATGGGCTGTGTCGCCCTATGTGCTGTGTCGCCTTATGCGCTGTGTCGCCTTATGTGCTGTGTCGCCTTATGCGCTGTGTCGCCTTATGTGCTGTGTCGCCTTATGCGCTGTGTCGCCTTATGCGCTGTGTCGCCTTATGTGCTGTGTCGCCTTATGCGCTGTGTCGCCTTATGCGCTGTGTCGCCTTATGTGCTGTGTCGCCTTATGGGCTGTGTCGCCTTATGGGCTGTGTCGCCTTATGGGCCGTAAATTACGGTAATACTTAATAATGCACAAAACAAAAACAGTTACTTTTTTTTACATAAAATTATATAACACATACAATTGTAACAAATCCAATCCAGCTTTGGTCAAATTCTTTCTGATCCAAACAATGAAGCTTCCTCAAGCAGAACAAGAACACAGCCATCCGTGTATTAACCCCTTCACTGCCGCATCACTCATCACTAACACGCTAGATAACATCACTGATGACATCATGGGATGAAGGGGAATAACTCCACAATGCAGTTTCTCGTCCTTAACTCTTCTACTACCATGAGCGAGCGAATGTATTCGCTCAGTACGTCGCGCTTCACTCCCACCAAAGCAAAGACATTCGCTGCCAAGCACCCTGCCACGTGTTTGTCTACTTTCAGATCTTATGATCAGTGATTTTTCCGTTAAAGCAGCGCATGCGCACTCGAAAAGAAAAAAAGTTGCCATCCTCTTGTCGGTTGAGATGTAACGGACAACCAAGAACGTCACAAAATACATGGCGCCAGATGAGCTAAACAGTCATGGGGATTGTGTCTCAAAACCTTTTGCCAGAATGAGATTGACCCTCACATCCTATTCCATATTTAATTTTTTCTTTGTTTTTGCTTGATTCTTCCAGTCCTTCCTAAACAACTCCAGCCCTTCCTAAGCAACTCCAGCCTTCATGAACAACTCCAGCCCTTCATGAACTCCAGCCCTTCCTAAACAATTCCAGCCCTTCATGAACAACTCCAGCCCTTCCTAAACAATTCCAGCCCTTCATGAACAACTCCAGCCCTTCATGAACAACTCCAGCCCTTCCTAAACAACTCCAGCCCTTCCTAAACAATTCCAGCCCTTCATGAACAACTCCAGCCCTTCCTAAACAACTCCAGCCCTTCCTAAACAACTCCAGCCCTTCATGAACAACTCCAGCCCTTCCTAAGCAACTCCAGCCCTTCCTAAACAACTCCAGCCCTTCCTAAACAACTCCAGCCCTTCATGAACAACTCCAGCCCTTCCTAAACAACTCCAGCCCTTCATAAACAACTCCAGCCCTTCCTAAACAACTCCAGCCCTTCCTAAACAACTCCAGCCCTTCCTAAACAACTCCAGCCCTTCCTAAACTCCAGCCCTTCCTAAACAACTCCAGCCCTTCCTAAACAACTCCAGCCCTTCATGAACAACTCCAGCCCTTCCTAAACAACTCCAGCCCTTCCTAAACAACTCCAGCCCTTCCTAAACAACTCCAGCCCTTCCTAAACTCCAGCCCTTCCTAAACAACTCCAGCCCTTCCTAAACTCCAGCCCTTCCTAAACAACTCCAGCCCTTCCTAAACTCCAGCCCTTCCTAAACTCCAGCCCTTCCTGAACAACTCCAGCCCTTCATGAACAACTCCATCCCTTCATGAACAACTCCATCCCTTCAAGAACAAATCCAGTCCTTCCTAAACAACTCCAGCCCTTCCTAAACAATTCCAGCCCTTCATGAACAACTCCAGCCCTTCCTAAGCAACTCCAGCCCTTCCTAAACAATTCCAGCCCTTCCTAAACAACTCCAGCCCTTCATGAACAACTCCAGCCCTTCCTAAACTCCAGCCCTTCATGAACAACTCCAGCCCTTCCTAAACAACTCCAGCCCTTCATGAACAACTCCAGCCCTTCCTAAACAACTCCAGCCCTTCATGAACAACTCCAGCCCTTCATGAACAACTCCAGCCCTTCATGAACAACTCCAGCCCTTCATGAACAACTCCAGCCCTTCATGAACAACTCCAGCCCTTCATGAACAACTCCAGCCCTTCATGAACAACTCCAGCCCTTCATGAACAACTCCAGCCCTTCATGAACAACTCCAACCCTTCCTCAACAACTCCAGCCCTTCATGAACAACTCCAGCCCTTCCTAAACAACTCCAGCCCTTCATGAACAACTCCAGCCCTTCATGAACAACTGCAGCCCTTCCTCAACAACTCCAGCCCTTCATGAACAACTCCAGCCCTTCATGAACAACTCCAGCCCTTCCTAAACAACTCCAGCCCTTCCTAAACAACTCCAGCCCTTCCTAAACTCCAGCCCTTCCTAAACTCCAGCCCTTCCTAAACAACTCCAGCCCTTCATGAACAACTCCAGCCCTTCATGAACAACTCCAGCCCTTCCTAAACTCCAGCCCTTCCTAAACAACTCCAGCTCTTCCTAAACAACTCCAGCCCTTCCTAAACTCCATCCCTTCCTAAACTCCAGCCCTTCCTAAACAACTCCAGCCCTTCCTAAACTCCAGCCCTTCCTGAACAACTCCAGCCCTTCCTGAACAACTCCAGCCCTTCCTGAACAACTCCAGCCCTTCATGAACAACTCCATCCCTTCAAGAACAAATCCAGTCCTTCCTAAACAACTCCAGCCCTTCCTAAACAATTCCAGCCCTTCATGAACAACTCCAGCCCTTCCTAAGCAACTCCAGCCCTTCCTAAACAATTCCAGCCCTTCCTAAACAACTACAGCCCTTCATGAACAACTCCAGCCCTTCCTAAACTCCAGCCCTTCCTAAAACTCCAGCCCTTCATGAACAACTCCAGCCCTTCCTAAACAACTCCAGCCCTTCATGAACAACTCCAGCCCTTCCTAAACAACTCCAGCCCTTCATGAACAACTCCAGCCCTTCCTAAACAACTCCAGCCCTTCATGAACAACTCCAGCCCTTCATGAACTCCAGCCCTTCATGAACAACTCCAGCCCTTCATGAACAACTCCAGCCCTTCATGAACAACTCCAGCCCTTCATGAACAACTCCAACCCTTCCTCAACAACTCCAGCCCTTCATGAACAAGTCCAGCCCTTCATGAACAAGTCCAGCCCTTCCTAAACAACTCCAGCCCTTCATGAACAACTCCAGCCCTTCATGAACAACTCCAGCCCTTCCTCAACAACTCCAGCCCTTCATGAACAACTCCAGCCCTTCATGAACAACTCCAGCCCTTCATGAACAACTCCAGCCCTTCCTCAACAACTCCAGCCCTTCATGAACAACTCCAGCCCTTCATGAACAACTCCAGCCCTTCATGAACAACTCCAGCCCTTCATGAACAACTCCAGCCCTTCATGAACAACTCCAGCCCTTCATGAACAACTCCAACCCTTCCTCAACAACTCCAGCCCTTCATGAACAACTCCAGCCCTTCCTAAACAACTCCAGCCCTTCCTAAACAACTCCAGCCCTTCCTAAACAACTCCAGCCCTTCATGAACAACTCCAACCCTTCCTCAACAACTCCAGCCCTTCATGAACAACTCCAGCCCTTCCTAAACAACTCCAGCCCTTCATGAACAACTCCAGCCCTTCATGAACAACTCCAGCCCTTCATGAACAACTCCAGCCCTTCATGAACAAGTCCAGCCCTTCCTAAACAACTCCACCCCTTCCTCAACAACTCCAGCCCTTCATGAACAACTCCAGCCCTTCATGAACAACTCCAGCCCTTCATGAACAACTCCAGCCCTTCCTAAACAACTCCAGCCCTTCATGAACAACTCCAGCCCTTCCTCAACAACTCCAGCCCTTCATGAACAACTCCAGCCCTTCCTAAACAACTCCAGCCCTTCATGAACAACTCCAGCCCTTCCTCAACAACTCCAGCCCTTCATGAACAACTCCAGCCCTTCATGAACAACTCCAGCCCTTCCTAAACAACTCCACCCCTTCCTCAACAACTCCAGCCCTTCATGAACAACTCCAGCCCTTCATGAACAACTCCAGCCCTTCATGAACAAGTCCAGCCCTTCCTAAACAACTCCAGCCCTTCATGAACAACTCCAGCCCTTCATGAACAACTCCAACCCTTCCTCAACAACTCCAGCCCTTCATGAACAACTCCAGCCCTTCCTAAACAACTCCAGCCCTTCATGAACAACTCCAGCCCTTCATGAACAACTCCAACCCTTCCTCAACAACTCCAGCCCTTCATGAACAACTCCAGCCCTTCATGAACAAGTCCAGCCCTTCATGAACAAGTCCAGCCCTTCCTAAACAACTCCAGCCCTTCATGAACAACTCCAGCCCTTCATGAACAACTCCAGCCCTTCATGAACAACTCCAGCCCTTCCTAAACAACTCCAGCCCTTCATGAACAACTCCAGCCCTTCATGAACAACTCCAGCCCTTCATGAACAACTCCAGCCCTTCCTAAACAACTCCAGCCCTTCATGAACAACTCCAGCCCTTCATGAACAACTCCAGCCCTTCCTCAACAACTCCAGCCCTTCATGAACAACTCCAGCCCTTGGACGCTCTACTGAAGTCTGACATGCGAGACGCCAATCGTCGAGTGCTGCCTCCTTCCTCTTCATGCAGAAACTGTTCCTCCGTCAGACCAGCATCCAGAAACCCTCCACCTTCGCTTCCATCGCTAGCAGAAGCAGATGCCACAATTGCCTCCCCTTCCACAATTTACAAAAAAAAATTTATCGTCTTCCCATAAATGAAGGAACAAAATTTCCAGCGTGCACATAAAAGTTAAGATTAAAACTGACAAGAAATTTACTGTAAAATATGACATAAAAATACAGAGGACAATTTTACGTAAAAGCGCATGTAATTCACATAGAAAAATAACGCAAGTTGGCAAACACACACACACCCAAACCAGTACACAGACTATGTAATAAATTCTCCTTCAGCTGAAGAGCATCAGTAACAACAATAACAACAGTAATTGTTCTTCATAACAAGGAAATGTTAATAATAAATAACAACACAGGTAACAATGATGACATCACAGCAAGCAGTACAATATCACAAAGCGATGCATTCCTTTAACCCGTTCACCGCCAACGTCGCATTTTTGCACCACAATGATTTAACACCCATGTCACTAAAAGGCATCAAATCAGGGTCTGTTATCCAAAGACCCTGTTCTCTTAATTTGGGGAGGTAAGGGTAGGCCTTACTTTAAATATGTCACAGAGGAATCCCCAATATTACAGACTGATTTTTTTTTCTCTACCCAGGTAAGTTTAATGGACATTTTGTGCTGATAAATGGCTGGCGGTGAAAGGGTTAATTTAAAACCCTTTCATCGCCACTGTCGCCTCTTGGCACCACAATGATTTAACACCCATGTCACTGAAAGTGAAAGGCATCAGATGAGGGTCTGGTATCCAGTGACCTTATGTTGTTAATTTTGGGAGGTAAAGGACAGGCCCTATTTTATGCATGTCACATAGGGATCCCCAATATTGCAGATCTATGAAACATTTTCTCTACCCAGGTAAGTTGAATGGAAAGTTTTGGCTGAAAAATGGCTGGCGTTCAAAGGGTTTTAAAACACACACAGACACACAAATGCACACACGCAGACAGTTGAGACACACAAACACACGCACACGCACAGACACACACACACACACACGCAGACGAACGCACGCATGCACGCGCACACACACACACACACACACAAACACAGACACAGACACACACAGACACACACCTTCCCGTGCTGACAGAGACATTGTTGAAGGAGTTCTGCGCTGGCCTGACGCTGCCTTCTTTCCTGACGACGAAATAAGAGTTGACGTCGGAGTGCTGGTCGCAGCAGAGAGTCTGTTGCTCCCGGCGCTAGCTTCATGAGCATGACTCGTGCTTGGAGATGGTGAAGCAATTTTCGACAAAGAACGTCTCGACTGATTGGGTGTTATTTTCTCTGTTGAGCGTTTTCTACTGATGTCTTCCAGCGATTTTTCCAGTGGTGTGCCAAAGCCGTCTTTGCTCTTTCCACTCGATGACAGTCTGGCATCATGCGATTTTTCCAGTGGTGTGCCAAAGCCGTCTTTGCTCTTTCCACTCGATGACAGTCTGGCATCATGCGGTTTTTCCAGTGGTGTGCCAAAGCCGTCTTTGCTCTTTCCACTCGATGACAGTCTGGCATCATGCGATTTTTCCAGTGGTGTGCCAAAGCCGTCTTTGCTCTTTCCACTCAATGACAGTCTGGCATCATGCGATTTTTCCAGTGGTGTGCCAAAGCCGTCTTTGCTCTTTCCACTCGACGACAGTCTGCCGTCATGCGATTTTTCCAAGGGTGTGTCAGCGCCGTCTTTGCTCTTTCTGCCTGAGGAAGGGGTGGATGAGGCTGTGCGAGCCTTGGGGCCCCCTTGCATTTCTTCCGTTTGTAGTCCAGGGGTCACCTCCGAATCGTCCTCCTCATCATCATCAGACGTCTGCCCGCTGCGTTTCTCTCCCAAAACATCGGTGAATACATTTCTTTCACCGCCTTGACTTCTGTCAGCTCCTGACCTTGCAGACTTGTGCGTGGTTTCGTCCGGAGAATGGTCCACCCCGTCTGTACTGGTGCTGCCCTGGTCTGACCCTAAGTCCTCGGGTAAGTCCCCTCCTCCCACAGGAGAGACAGGGGGCTCGTCGTCAACTTCAAGGGCTTCTTCTGCGACGTTTTCGTCAGCGTTTCCCGTTACGTCTTTTATGGGAGTGCTGGTTCTTGACGACCTTGCTGACCCCGGGGTTCGCTGAACCTAAGTGACGCCAGAAAAAAAAGAAGAAAAAGTTTAAATTTATAAACATTAATCAAAACAACAAGAAATAAGTACCTTATTTTACTGACTATAAGGCGATACTTTTTCCCCAGACCGAGACCCCTGCGCCTTATAATATGACTAACAATATCATAAGAAAATATGGTAACTAAACCTCAATTTTGTGTAAAATTTGGGGGGTGCGGATTATAATCATACGGTACTGTATTTTACAAACTATAAGATCCATCATATTTAAAGACGCATCCTTAAACTTTACACCAAAAAATGATTTTCTTATTAGAGTTTCTTACTATATTATTAGTCATATTATTCGTAGGCGCAGAAGTCTTAGTCAGGGTGAAAAAAAGTGTCTCCTTATAGAAGTATGCTAATTTTGACACAATCAAAAAGCTATCATTCCGGTTCCACAAATGACTTCAGTCGATGATGGCACATGCATGAGTGCAACTCCCAAAAATGAAAAAAAAACTGAAAGGCAGGGGTCCAGGGACCCATGGCCCCGGCAGGGTACAGGGGCAGAGCCCTGTCAGATGATTCAGGGGGGCAAGTTGAGAGAGAGAGATAACGAGATAGACGGACAGTTAAAATGATAGCAGAGACAGTTTGAGTCTGATAAGCCTTGTAAAATTATTACTATACATTGCCTTTGTAAACTTCCAAGATAAAACAACCAAGTTCAAAACACCCCAAATCGCTTGTGGTCTTCTTTTTTTTTTGGATTAATTACCGGGTCAAATAAACTGAAGTTCAGTTTCTGGTAAAATTTTAAAAACCGAAATCAGTGTAAAAATGACAGAGTATCACCCATGCACATTTGACGCGACAACTATGAATGACCAATCAAATGAATGAATGAAACTTCAATGTTTAATTTCAATGTCTTTTCACATCAGTATTGATTTCAGACATCGTGCAAAAACTCAACAAACAAATTATCCACACACAAAAATAATAACACAAAGACACATGTATGCATAAATCAAACGAAACTAAATGTCTACAGTAACTTTTCAATAGCCGTGGACAGCATTCTTTTTGCCTTTCTTCCCCAACCTGCCCTACCAACACAAGAGCAGCTACAATACTAAAAGTAACATGTCTCCTACCTTTGATGCGGAGGCTGGGGAAACCTGAGGCAGGGAGATCTTCAGGTTGCCTTTCTTCCCAAACCTGCCCTACCAACACAAGAGCAGCTCCATCTGTCTCCTACCTTTGATGCGGAGGCTGGGGAAACCTGAGGCAGGGTAATCTTCAGGTTGCCTTTCTTCCCCAACCTGCCCTACCAACACAAGAGCAGCTACATGTCTCCTACCTTTGATGCGGAGGCTGGGGAAACCTGAGGCAGGGTGATCTTCAGGTTGCCCTTCTTTCCCCGGAAGCGACCGCCGCTGGCAGACACGTTTTCTGCGCTGGATCCAGCTGACCTGAAACAAAGAGAAAGGACAGGAGAACAGGTGTGAACACGGAAATACAAAAAACATTGATGCCGACATTTGGCTTTATATTTGCATTTAAATGTCTGACAAAACATTCATAGCCCAAATCTGATGTTTCTCCTATTTCTGTGGTTTAAAAATCTAAACACACACAAGAAACATAAAGCTGAAAATAATTAACTGTGAGTCATTAGATAATTCGGATAAATTGTATGTGGCAAAGGATTAAGTGAGCCAGTATACATATACATGTGCGCTTGCATTTCTTCACAGTACAGTTAAACCATGCTTCTGTGGCTGCCCACGTGGCGGGGTAATCAAAAACGGTCACACACGTAATATTCTCATCCCTAGCTGAAGCATTTGTACCTTAGTATTCAAGAGCTTCTCGTTGTTGGGATGATACCTGGAGTCATTTAGCCAGGGTAAGCCAACCAAACATGCACATGCATGCACGTGCACTCACACACATACACACAAAAGAAACATAAATCTAAAAATAATTAACAGTGATTATACATTTAGATAACTGTTTAAGCATGTAGCAATTCGGATAAATTGTAAGTGGCAACTAAACTATGCTGAGTAGCGAGTTTAACGCATTTTTAGTTTCGTTTGACAAAGTGAAAGCGTTCCTGTCTACCTGTTCTCCAGCATAGAGACGCCCACTTCGTTGACCATTAGGGCGCTGACGTTCTGGGTGGTCGTCGTGTTGCTGCCGTCACCCACAGAGCTTCTTTTGCGACCGGCCGGAGTTTCCTCTGGGGCTGAAATTAACAATGCACGCACGCAACCACGCATGCACACACACATACACAGCTTTGTCAGCTTATTCTTTAACCCTCAATAAAGATGATTTTGACTTGACTTGACTTGACCCATGCACACACGCATGCATGCGCACACACACACACAGGGGCGGATAATTTCAATGTAAAAGATTCAAAGAAGGCCTCTGCTGGGAGAAAAGGTAAAACTGTGGCTTGAAATTACATGAGGTTGTGGGTTATCCCCTATTTTTCTTTGTTTCTATTCTTTATTTTTATTATTTAGGGAAAAATGGGGGTTTGGGTTTGTTTTTTTCCCGAACCCCCATAACTCCCCCAGATCCTGTACCCCCCTGCCTTTGCACACACATACACACACACGCACACGCACACGCACACGCACACGCACACACACAGTGTGAACTCCCAAAACCGGAAAACCAGAAACCACATTTCGCAGGGGCATTCCAAAACTTGTCAGTCCAGTGCACACACACACACACAACACCTGCAGTACAGTGGAACCTCCCTTATAAGACCTTCAAAAATCATCCAAAATGAGGTCTTATAAGGGAGGTCTTATAAGAGAGGCAATTTTAATACTTACAAAGAAGGGCAATGTCTCAGTGAGAGAAGTAGGTCTTATGTGGGAGGGAGTCTTATAATGGGAGGTCTCATAAGGAGGCATGGGATTGAAAAATTGTGATATAGGCTGAAAAGCATCCGAAAAAGGCTGAAGACCCCCGGAAACTAAAGCCTTTAAGTAATCTAAGCCTTAAAAACAGCATTAAAAGTGGAATTAATATTTTTAGTTCATTTTCAATCACTTGTAAGAGGTATTTCTATACTCATTTGCTCTCTTTTTTATCTAAAAATGACATTTGGGGTCATCAAAAAGCTTGAATTCAGCCTAAAGGCTGAAAAATCTCATGCCTGATATTGATAAGGGAGGTTCCACTGTATCGTGTATGATTAACACCAATAACGCACCTTGCTGTAGAAACCCAGCGATGTTGGTGCGTGGGGTAAACCTGCGTGTGACATCGTCCAGGTCCACAGCTGACAGGGAGGAGCGGCGTCTGGCTGTCTTGGGGCCGCGGGTGGACGAGGGGGGGCCCATGAGCACCGCCGCGTCAGACAGGCGCTTCCTCTTCCGAGTCACCGGCTGTGCCGTGCCTAGCACGGTCAGCATGTTCTGAATCTAGATTTGGATACACATATAATAATAATAATAATAGTACATTTATATAGCGCTTTACCTCAAATGAGCCCAAAGCGCTTTACAATCAATTATTCATCAACAAGTAGATAACAAAAATAGTATTTAAGAATGACACAAACCAGAAACAATGCAATACAAAGCAACTCTCTCTCTCTCTCTCTCTCTCTCTTTCTCTCTCTCTCTCTCTCTCACATATTTATCATATGCATTTATAAATAGAATATATAGATGTGAACGCTTGTGCATGCACACACACGCATGTGCACAGACACATGATATCATATGACATACACCTGCAAAATGGGCATGCGCATGTACATTTATACAGGCAAACACAAACACACATTCATGCATTATACATATAAATACACACAAACAAACAAAAAACACATGCACGCACACGCACACACACACACACTACATGCACGCACGCACACATGACAAGCATGCGTGCAGTCGCACTCATGCATAGACACACACACACACACACAAACATGCGTTCACGCATACACACACACACACATTGAAGAAGAGATCGTGATGCTCTTCTTCTTCCTATTGGGGATGCTTATCCTGCCCCACGCCCAAAATCTTCATTTAGACTGCAGTTGGCGCACATGATGCATGCTTTGTGTCATCCTTTCCACCGGCGCAACATGGCCTACTCCTACCGGACAGTGGAACGGGCATTAACGTGTGCGCAAGATCTTTGTGCATGCGTTCACACACAGGACCTCGGTTTTAAGTCTCATCCAGACTTTTTCCCCAACTAACGTCAGATATCCATTTACACCTGGGTGGAGTGAGGAAAATAGGAGTAAAGTACCTTTCCCAAGGACACACCACTGCGAACCGAGAACTGACGTCAGGTACCCACTTACACCTGAGTGGAGTGAGGAAAATAGGAGTAAAGTGGCTTTCCCAAGGACACACTACTGCGAACCGAGCTTGATTCGAACCCGCACAATCGCAAACCTGACGGATTTCAAGCCAGCGATTCAACCAACTGCGGCTCTTGAAAACTACATTTCAAGTTTTAAATTGAAATTAAAAGTTTCTTTTTCTGCTTGAGCGTTTTAGGTTTTATTGTTCTTATCATAAGTTTTTATACAGTAGAACCTCCCTTATAAGACCTAGCATTATAAGACTCCCTCCCATACGACCTACTTCTCCAAGACATTGCCCATCTTTGTAAGTATTAACATTACCTCCCTAATATAAGACCCCTCCCTTATAAGACCTCATTTTGAATGATTTTTTAACACTTTCGCCGCCAGCCATTTTTCAACAACAAAAATTCCATTACATTTACCTGGGTAGAGAAAAACATGTCGTAATATTGGGGATTCCTCTGTGACATATTTAAAGTAAAGCCTATCCTTATCTCCCCAAATTTAAGAGAATAGGGTATTTGTATAACAGACCCTGATTTGATGCCTTTTAGTGACATGGGTGTTAAATCATTGTGGTTCAAAAATGCGACGTTGGCGGTGAAAGGGCTAAGGTCTTATAATGGAGGTTCCACTGTATCATTTTATTTCAAACTTACAATGTGTCTCGGGGTTACTTCCTCCTCCGTGGCGCCTGGCACGGCTCTTAGGCTGTTCCGTGTCGTGCGGGGCGAGCGAGCCTCCATGTTTTTCTTCCCCGATCCTGGCACATTACAATTATCCCCCTTGTCTTCCGCCACAGAGCGGCGCCGTAGGACTCGCCGCGCTTCGTTCTCCGTGTCCACGTTCTGGATGTAGTCCTTGACCGTCGTCCGTGGCGTCTTGGTGGCCATGGCAACTTCTTAGTCACTCATGTGGTCTGCACAAATTAGCACTTTACCATAAAACTTGATTCAAATCTGCTTCAAGTATTCACTGCAGTCTACAGTTCAGATGAAAAATCAGACAATTTAAGGCCCCCCCCCCAAATATATGTTGGTTTCCTGTTTCCCAACCGACCCTAATTTTTTTGACGAATGGGGGAAAGAAAAAAACACCGAAAGGAGCAAACAGAAACATAAAACATCATAAGTGCAAAAGTATACACTGTTTTGTTTTATTAAAATATTCACACACATGGAGTGTGATGGACCGAACACAAGTTGTTGTTTTTTTAAATTAATAAATAAAAAGCCTAGTAGTAGTACCTACCTACCCTATTTTTCAAACTGATGAAACCCCAAACAATTTGTTTTTGGCCTATTTACATTTTTTAAAAACAGGTTTAAAATGGAACATTTTCTTTTGCAACAAGTGCAGCAGATTAAAATAAATACCTTAAACCAAATATTTAAAACACACACACACACACACAAAATCCCACAGATGAAAGTTACATGAATAACAGAATTTTCCCTGTCAAATACATCCTCCAACTCAACAAGTTTACCCACACACTCCCTTGCATACATCAGTTTCACACACACACATATATGACATGCACACACGTACGCGCACGCACGCACACACACACTGTTGATTATGGAGTAATGGACACTCAACAGGAGAAAGATAAGAAAGTGGGCAATTTTCACATTTCTGCACCTAACTTAGAAGAATAATCTGTGACATAAACAGCGACAGAATGGTCTTCCTTCCTTCCAGTAAGTGACCAGTCAAACTTGACTATTCTGTCACTGTGGTGTGTGTGGAAACAGCGACAGAATGGTCAGCAGTGACTGTGGTTGACATACTACAGAAAGAAGATTGCAGCCAATCTGTGACAGAAACAGCGACAGAATGGTCAGCAGTGACTGTGGTTGACATACTACAGAAAGAAGATTGCAGCCAATCTGTGACAGAAACAGCGACAGAATGGTCAGCAGTGACTGTGGTTGACATACTACAGAAAGAAGATTGCAGCCAATCTGTGACAGAAACAGCGACAGAATGGTCAGCAGTGACTGTGGTTGACATACTACAGAAAGAAGATTGCAGCCAATCTGTGACAGAAACAGCGACAGAATGGTCAGCAGTGACTGTGGTTGACATACTACAGAAAGAAGATTGCAGCCAATCTGTGACAGAAACAGCGACAGAATGGTCAGCAGTGACTATGGTTGACATACTACAGAAAGAAGATTGCAGCCAATCTGTGACAGAAACAGCGACAGAATGGTCAGCAGTGACTGTGGTTGACATACTACAGAAAGAAGATTGCAGCCAATCTGACAGAAACAGCGACAGAATGGTCAGCAGTGACTGTGGTTGACATACTACAGAAAGAAGATTGCAGCCAATCTGTGACAGAAACAGCGACAGAATGGTCAGCAGTGACTGTGGTTGACATACTACAGAAAGAAGATTGCAGCCAATCTGTGACAGAAACAGCGACAGAATGGTCAGCAGTGACTGTGGTTGACATACTACAGAAAGAAGATTGCAGCCAATCTGTGACAGAAACAGCGACAGAATGGTCAGCAGTGACTGTGGTTGACATACTACAGAAAGAAGATTGCAGCCAATCTGTGACAGAAACAGCGACAGAATGGTCAGCAGTGACTGTGGTTGACATACTACAGAAAGAAGATTGCAGCCAATCTGTGACAGAAACAGCGACAGAATGGTCAGCAGTGACTGTGGTTGACATACTACAGAAAGAAGATTGCAGCCAATCTGTGACAGAAACAGCGACAGAATGGTCAGCAGTGACTGTGGTTGACATACTACAGAAAGAAGATTGCAGCCAATCTGTGACAGAAACAGCGACAGAATGGTCAGCAGTGACTGCGGTTGACATACTACAGAAAGAAGATTGCAGCCAATCTGTGACAGAAACAGCGACAGAATGGTCAGCAGTGACTGCGGTTGACATACTACAGAAAGAAGATTGCAGCCAATCTGTGACAGTGACTATGGTTGACATACTACAGAAAGAAGATTGCAACAGCGACAGAATGGTCAGCAGTGACTGTGGTTGACATACTACAGAAAGAAGATTGCAGCCAATCTGTGACAGAAACAGCGACAGAATGGTCAGCAGTGACTGTGGTTGACATACTACAGAAAGAAGATTGCAGCCAATCTGTGACAGAAACAGCGACAGAATGGTCAGCAGTGACTGTGGTTGACATACTACAGAAAGAAGATTGCAGCCAATCTGTGACAGAAACAGCGACAGAATGGTCAGCAGTGACTGTGGTTGACATACTACAGAAAGAAGATTGCAGCCAATCTGTGACAGAAACAGCGACAGAATGGTCAGCAGTGACTGTGGTTGACATACTACAGAAAGAAGATTGCAGCCAATCTGTGACAGAAACAGCGACAGAATGGTCAGCAGTGACTGTGGTTGACATACTACAGAAAGAAGATTGCAGCCAATCTGTGACAGAAACAGCGACAGAATGGTCAGCAGTGACTGTGGTTGACATACTACAGAAAGAAGATTGCAGCCAATCTGTGACAGAAACAGCGACAGAATGGTCAGCAGTGACTGTGGTTGACATACTACAGAAAGAAGATTGCAGCCAATCTGTGACAGAAACAGCGACAGAATGGTCAGCAGTGACTGTGGTTGACATACTACAGAAAGAAGATTGCAGCCAATCTGTGACAGAAACAGCGACAGAATGGTCAGCAGTGACTGTGGTTGACATACTACAGAAAGAAGATTGCAGCCAATCTGTGACAGAAACAGCGACAGAATGGTCAGCAGTGACTGTGGTTGACATACTACAGAAAGAAGATTGCAGCCAATCTGTGACAGAAACAGCGACAGAATGGTCAGCAGTGACTGTGGTTGACATACTACAGAAAGAAGATTGCAGCCAATCTGTGACAGAAACAGCGACAGAATGGTCAGCAGTGACTGTGGTTGACATACTACAGAAAGAAGATTGCAGCCAATCTGTGACAGAAACAGCGACAGAATGGTCAGCAGTGACTGTGGTTGACATACTACAGAAAGAAGATTGCAGCCAATCTGTGACAGAAACAGCGACAGAATGGTCAGCAGTGACTGTGGTTGACATACTACAGAAAGAAGATTGCAGCCAATCTGTGACAGAAACAGCGACAGAATGGTCAGCAGTGACTGTGGTTGACATACTACAGAAAGAAGATTGCAGCCAATCTGTGACAGAAACAGCGACAGAATGGTCAGCAGTGACTGTGGTTGACATACTACAGAAAGAAGATTGCAGCCAATCTGTGACAGAAACAGCGACAGAATGGTCAGCAGTGACTGTGGTTGACATACTACAGAAAGAAGATTGCAGCCAATCTGTGACAGAAACAGCGACAGAATGGTCAGCAGTGACTGTGGTTGACATACTACAGAAAGAAGATTGCAGCCAATCTGTGACAGAAACAGCGACAGAATGGTCAGCAGTGACTGTGGTTGACATACTACAGAAAGAAGATTGCAGCCAATCTGTGACAGAAACAGCGACAGAATGGTCAGCAGTGACTGTGGTTGACATACTACAGAAAGAAGATTGCAGCCAATCTGTGACAGAAACAGCGACAGAATGGTCAGCAGTGACTGTGGTTGACATACTACAGAAAGAAGATTGCAGCCAATCTGTGACAGAAACAGCGACAGAATGGTCAGCAGTGACTGTGGTTGACATACTACAGAAAGAAGATTGCAGCCAATCTGTGACAGAAACAGCGACAGAATGGTCAGCAGTGACTGTGGTTGACATACTACAGAAAGAAGATTGCAGCCAATCTGTGACAGAAACAGCGACAGAATGGTCAGCAGTGACTGTGGTTGACATACTACAGAAAGAAGATTGCAGCCAATCTGTGACAGAAACAGCGACAGAATGGTCAGCAGTGACTGTGGTTGACATACTACAGAAAGAAGATTGCAGCCAATCTGTGACAGAAACAGCGACAGAATGGTCAGCAGTGACTGTGGTTGACATACTACAGAAAGAAGATTGCAGCCAATCTGTGACAGAAACAGCGACAGAATGGTCAGCAGTGACTGTGGTTGACATACTACAGAAAGAAGATTGCAGCCAATCTGTGACAGAAACAGCGACAGAATGGTCAGCAGTGACTGTGGTTGACATACTACAGAAAGAAGATTGCAGCCAATCTGTGACAGAAACAGCGACAGAATGGTCAGCAGTGACTGTGGTTGACATACTACAGAAAGAAGATTGCAGCCAATCTGTGACAGAAACAGCGACAGAATGGTCAGCAGTGACTGTGGTTGACATACTACAGAAAGAAGATTGCAGCCAATCTGTGACAGAAACAGCGACAGAATGGTCAGCAGTGACTGTGGTTGACATACTACAGAAAGAAGATTGCAGCCAATCTGTGACAGAAACAGCGACAGAATGGTCAGCAGTGACTGTGGTTGACATACTACAGAAAGAAGATTGCAGCCAATCTGTGACAGAAACAGCGACAGAATGGTCAGCAGTGACTGTGGTTGACATACTACAGAAAGAAGATTGCAGCCAATCTGTGACAGAAACAGCGACAGAATGGTCAGCAGTGACTGTGAAAGAAGATTGCAGCCAATCTGTGACAGAAACAGCGACAGAATGGTCAGCAGTGACTACATACTACAGAAAGAAGATTGCAGCCAATCTGTGACAGAAACAGCTTTTGAGACAGAAACAGCGTGTAATGGTTTGGATTCTAGTGGAGTGTGAATGGGGGGGGGGGGGATTTGACGTAAATGTAGTTATCATTATTTTGTTTTTTCCTTATGATTAGTGTGGGGTTTTTTTAAATTTTTACTCAGATTTTTAACTTCTTTGTGAAGCGTTTAGACGTTTAGACGTAAGGAGAATAAGCACTATAAAAATGGTCATTATTATTACACACACACACACATCCCCTAAAAAAATAAAAAATAAAAGGGAAAATGCATGACCTCGTGTAATTTAAAGCCCAGAGTAAGAATTTCTTCTTCTTCTTCGCCTCAGGCAGCCAACTTCATCAGGTTGAAGATTCTGCTGCACTTTGGGGGGTAGTAAGAAAATAAGAAATTAGAAAGCTGAGGAGATAGAAGTAGCCTAATGGAAAGGTAAGTAAACATAAAATAAACCTAGTGTGGATCTGAGAATTATGAAAAAAAATAATAATAAAAAATAAAAAGGACAGGCCTTCTTTGCCTCTTTTACATTCAAATTATCAGCTTCTGGGGGACTTCGCCCCCATCTCCCACGCACCCCATAACCCAGCCATACGTCAATAGGAACAACCATCACCAGTATCACCCCGCCCACCCACCCCTTTGAACTAACTCAGTAACTGATCCCACGACTAGTTTCACATTCACCTCTCTCTAGTCTACTAGTACTACAGTACTAGAGACTAGAGACTCTTGTCTCAATGGTTGGTTTAACATCTAATTTTCCACATTCAGAATTGTTGATTCTAATATACAGCAAAATAAATATCAGATCTGTGGCGTTTTCTTCCCTTACAGTGAAAATCTATCGTTCGTTGAACGCTGGCTGTCAGTTTTGGCTCGGTTTAGTTACACTGGATACAAATTCCCCGCCATCTTTGTTGTCCGATCCGTTTTATCTTTTCACAAGAATCAGATAATCATACAATCATAAAATAAGAATAACTGACCAAAAATAATCTAAAAGTAAACAGTTTTTCAAAATAACTGGCTTAGCTTGTATTAATAAGCAAAATGATATTTATTTGGTTAAATTATTTCCATTCCAACACATAATATGAATTATAGAAAACTATACAAATAACAACTATGTTTACCAAATCAAGATGCTACCAAACAAAGTATTTGGCTTCATTGCTTTGAATATACAGTATGCCAGGTGTGTGTGCGTGCGTGCGCGCGCGCTCGCGCGTGTATGTGTGTGTGTGTGTGTGTGTGTGTGTGTGTGTGTGTGTGTGGTGTGTGTGTGTGTGGTGTGTGTTGAGATAGGGGAGGGGGGGGGGGACAAGAGAGGCATGATCGAAGGGAAGGGTTTGGGTGATATATTATACACATACATAAAAAAAATCTGCTTTTACGCTAAGCTATCAGTTACCCGCTGCAGCTTTCCTTACCCACCACCACTATGTACAGGGGCGGATCAGGTGGGGGGGGGGGGGTCCTGGGTTTCCCCTCTACCCCAAGATCTACCTTGTACAAGAATGAAAAGTAGAAAATGACTTGATTTTTGCCTTAATAATCACTTAATTGCAAAACTAACCCGGAACCTATGCAGCTCTCTGGACCCCCCGGCGGAAACTCCCCTTCACGAATCACTTGGTCCAGCGCCCTGATATGCATATCTCAGCCCAGCAATCCAGATCGAATAGCACACATATCGGTATTATTAAAAAATCGGGATTTTACTGGTTTAGCACTGCCTCCCGGCATTGCCTCCAGTTTTGTTCCCACCATCTTTGTATCAAATGCCCCACATGGCCGAAAGGCCGAAGAGGGCGTAAAACCCTAGTAACCCCAGATCGAATAGCAGTCAGCTTCACTGCTATGTGGTAGTCATATAGTTGGACACAACTAACACATACACACGCACGCACGCGCGCACACAGAGAGAGAGGGGGAGAGAGAGAGAGAGAGAGAGAGAGAGAGAGAGAGAGAGAGAGAGAGAGAGAGAGAGAGAGAGAGAGAGAGAGAGAGAGAGAGAGAGAGAGAGAGAGAGAGAGAGAGAGAGAGAGAGAGAGAGAGAGAGAGAGAGAGAGGAGAGAGAGAGAGAGTCAACAGCGTCGCCTATCCGCAAGGCTTGCGATGCTCTTCAATTGAAGCTGCAAGAAGAAGAGGTGTGCATGGACACTCTGAAACAAAAACTCACCCCACCGCCAGCACGTCAGCGACGCACTCACCCACGGCAGCTCTCTTCTGTCGAACTCAATACCGACAAGCCAGCTTCCTCCCACGCACCCGGTCCGGCCCGGGACTGGAACGAGCTGCCCCAGGAAGCTGTGCAGGCCAAGACCATCACGCACCTTTGTGTCGATGGTCTCCAAATAAATATCCAGCAACCCCACCTCTCCTCCCTTCCCCCCTGTGTCTTCCTCAATGTATATCCCCAATTTTAAATTGATTCAGAAATCAAGCGTGACTGTGGTCACTTAAAGGAAGGAAGGAAGAAAGAAAAAGGACAACGGATCCGGAGTGCTGTCATAAGGGAATCTGAAAATGCAGCTGCGACTTAGACATTACTCAATTGTCGTCAGTTGGGGGCTTGGTAAATGGTGTCCTGTGTATGTTACCTACTCAGAACAGCCTCCACTGAACTCCACTAATTAAAGTGACTCGACCAGCAGCAATACAGTGTCTCCTCTGATAGTTGCCTCTCGACTATCTAACATATATTTGCCTCCTTTGGACAGCTAGTTTCCGATTCTGCGACCTGACAAACCAGGGTGTGGCTGCGAGTTTGGACACAGATTCAGCAACGTACAGGGAGCAACTTGACGCAGCTTTGGGTCCCAGAAGATGGGACGGCAGGAAAAAAGAAAAGAATGCAGCTGTGGGATACTACAAGCTCTTTTTTCAGGTTTGCTGGAATTGTTTCTGCAATTCAGTTCTTCGATCCCCATTAACCACTGGCATGCACCTACATGTATACACACAGGGAAGTCGGAGGGTTGGTATGCATGAGTAAAGTGGAAAATCCCTAAAATGAAACTCGAATGGCCTCCGAACTCTTCCCATTCTTGAACAATATATATCATCTCTATTCCTGAATTAAGGGGTGGTGGTGATTAGTAGGCCTACATGGGTGCTCCTGGGAAATTAAAAAGAAAATCGTGCAAGGGGGCGGCCCCGGCGTAGTGCAGGGGCAGTGCACACACACACACACTTACTGCTCTTTTTTCACCCCTCTAATCTAGTACAAGTGCTACACTCCTTTGTTAAAGTGTTTTACGTCCTCTCGGCCGAAGCCATACGGATTCCTTTTAATATAGCAAATGCTTACATAAGCCCTTTTAATTGTGTGTGTGTAAGAAAATCGTTGCTTCTCAAATTCTCATACTCCGGCTCTAGGCAATTTAAAAATCCTGCAATTCAGGACATCCTGCAAGGAGCATCCATGTTAGTGTTAGTATAATTGCATCTCTGTGGACATATTTCTGTCTGCAACAATTATTTATTATTTCAGTTTCAGATCGATGATCCCGATGAGAAAATTGTCAATCCTGAAGACTCTATCAGCTTTTTCAATCCTGGTGTCAGGAGCATGCCTGAACGACTTTCACCCATGGGTATGGATGGTATGGTACGTGTGGCATTATTTTTTGGACGAGTCTCTGTGAACTAATTTGGGGCGCTCCAACATGAAGAGCTTATCGCTGCCGGTGAAGCAGGGCCTTAATTTTTCTTGGGCGCGGGTGTATGTGTGGACTTATGAACCACTCTGCTCTAATCCACTTTTCGCTGCCGTGGGTCGTTATATACAGGCATAAAGCATGCGGGGCAGACTTGCTTTAGGTCGCCATCCGAAAAAAGATTGGCTCCTGTATATTTGGGGGAAAAAAGTAGTTTTTTTGTGTGTATTCTGCGGGTGACCTGCATTAACAAATACTATGCTTGGGACATTTTGGTCTCAGCTTGCTAAATCTAATCATGCTTAGTCTTAAGTGCAGCAGAATCTTCAGCCTGTTGAAGTTGGCTGCCTAGCAGGAGAAGATACGTCCAGTGGTTTATTCTGCGATGACCCGTAACAAGTTTTTGTTCGCACACAGCATTATTGATTAGCCTAGTCTTTTGTTATGGATACGAGGAACACCTGTTTTTACAGAGCAGTAGAACGGTATGTTTATTGTTAATACTTCACCACTCCTTTATGATCTCAAAGCAGAGCAGGAACAGACATAGAAGAAGAGGAAAAGGAGGAGAAAAGAGAGAGAGAAAAAGGATGCAGAGAAAAAGGTACGAGAACTAAAGGAACAAGAAACCAGAACAAAAGAAGAAACAAATATTGAGGAAGACAAGGATTAAAAATGGGGATTTGAAAAAAGTAGAGAGAGAGAGAGAGAGAGAGAGAGAGAGAGGGGGTAGAAGAAAGGAACATAAATTGAAAAAAAACCCACATGAGAGAGAGAGAGAGCGAGAGAGAGAGAGAGAGAGAGAGGGGGTAGAAGAAAGAACATAAATTGAAAAAAACCCCACATGAGAGAGAGCGAGCGAGAGAGAGAGAGAGAGAGAGAGAGAGCGAGCGAGAGAGAGAGAGAGAGAGAGAGAGAGAGAGAGAGAGAGAGAGAGAGAGAGAGAGAGAGAGAAGGGAGAGACAGAAATTGAAAATAAATTGAAAAACAAACAAACGAGATGAGAGAGAGAGAGAGAGAGAGAGAGAGAGAGAGAGTCTCAATATGATTAATGTATTGTTTTTTAAAAATTTAATAAAGTGTTCGTACTGCATCATTTGCATCACAGAATCAGAACATTTCGTAAACGCACAAAGGAAAAAAACAAAAGAAGAGAGAAGGGAAAAACCACGAGATTCACACAATTCACAATGTTTACTGATCCAGGCCTTCTGCCCATGTCAGAGGGGAGGGGGTTACAAAAGGAAAAACAACAATGACAACAAATCATCAGTACAAAGAACTCCATGAGAGAGAGAGAGAGAGAGAGAGAGAGAGAGAGAGAGAGAGAGAGAGAGAGAGAGAGAGAGAGAGAGAGAGAGAGAGAGAGAGAGAGGGAGAGAGAGAGAGAGAGAGAGAGAGAGAGAGAGAGAGAGAGAGAGAGAGAGAGAGAGAGAGACCCTCTAGGGAAACAAAGAAACACACACACACACAATCGCCAGCTCCACACAGCACAGGCAACATCTTTCTCATTTATTTGTCTTCTTTTTTGTTGATACAACATTTATTACTGCAAAATAAACCCGAAGTACTCCAACAAAACACAACACCACCATTTTTCACAAATTATGAAAATTCATCAAATACAACTATCTGCCCCGCGGACACACACAAACAAAACCACCAAAAACAAAGTGCGAAATCAGGAATCGTAAAGCTCGCTTTACGCGTGCTCAAATAATTATACTCGTCATTTTTATTTTCTTTAAAACCCCCCACAAAAAACAATGCAAAATATGGACTACTCTATAATATTGAGCATACCTTGTGCAAAATAACATCTGAAAGACGAACATTTCAGATTGAGATTTCCAACAGATTCCGCGCCCTCCTTTTAGTCAGATGTAATCCAAGCAGTGCTGTTAACCAACTCCAGTTCTGAGGCACTTTAGATATGTTCCTTCGATTAGCACCATGTAGTTTGGACACTCCAAGACGTTTCGATTCTTATCGAAGGCAACTCCATTCTAACACACACTATTTCCAATAAAGCATAGATACAGTGGAACCTTCCATTATAAGACTCCCTCCCTCCCACATAAGACCTACTTCTCCGAGACATTGCCCTTCTTTGATAGTATTATAAGACCTCATTTTTGAAGGTCTTATAAGGGAGGTTCCACTGTATTTCTAATGAGCAAGACCTTAGGTGCAAACTAATACAGTGGAACCTCCCTTATAAGACTCCCTCCCACATAAGACCTACTTCTCTGAGACATTGCCCTTCTTTGTAAGATTTAAAATTACCTTCCTTATTTAGTCATAAAACCTCATTTTCGATGATTTTTGAAGGTCTTATAAGGTTCCACTGTATTTATAATGAGCAAGACCTTAGGTGCAAACTAATATGAAAAGGCACAAGTTCACTAATTTTGTTCTTTGCGGAATATATTTCTGTGACGCTGCAGACATTGCAAAAGACAACGCAAGGGGTATTATCGAATCCACAGACAAGAGCTCTTACCTTATTTGAAAAATCTCCCCCGTGGGGATACCGGGGGGGTCTTTTGTATGAATAGTTCCCCCACCTTCTGGAAGTTCTGTGCTTATAGCTTCCTCTAATCTGTTACTCTCTTTGACTCTTTTCCCTTTGCTTACTGTCATCTGCTATCTTTCTGCCTTAACGGTCCATTCTCCTGCCTTTTTTCCAAGCAACACTTTCAAAAAAGATTTCCTCCAGCCAAGGTCGGACATGCTGGGCCTATTTCTTAGTTAGGCGCATAACGGCAGCATGACGCATCTGGGCTCATAATTGACAGGAAACTGTCTGAGCGATTGAAGAAGAAGAAGCTGACCAATCTGTGGTGTAGTCCTGCTAACTCTTGTAGTGCCATGTATTTTTTGATGTTCTTGGTTGTCCGCTGCACCTCAACCCACAAGAGGGGAAGGAACTATTTTTTTTCTCAAGTATGTATGTGAGACAGAAGCTCTAAAAACAAACACATGGTGGGGTGTTTGGCAGTGAATGTCTTTGCATTTGGTGAGAGTGTAGAGTGATATCTTAGGCAAACGTATTCGCCCATGGTATTAGAAGAGTTAATGTGCTTTATACAGTTTTACTTATCTCATTAACAGTAACTGTAAAAAAAAAGAGGTAAAGGTGTCCCACAGCCTATCGGCCGTAGGGGCAATGAACTGTTAGAGGTTCACCGTGTCAAGGGCACGGCATCATGGAAGGCGGAGCCCATCCCTCTCCTTCTGCCGCCTTTTAACCTTCCCTGAACGAATCAGGTACCCACTCCCTGCTGGGTGGAGGGTTTTCAGGACAGAAAAATCCGACTCCAAGCTGGACTCGAACCCGCGACCTTCCGCACCGCAGCCGAGCGCTCTAACCACTCGACCCTCTAACAGTAATTGTACCCTTTCAAAATTGTAGAGTTTTTATAGCAAAGACAGAAGACTGGGATGCTAATGCACAACAATTGATGACAGTACAAAAAATATGCAGTTTTTACACACACATTACATTACAATTTACAAAAACAGGCAAAAACCCCACTTGCACGTAAGAGGCTCAAATGAAAAAACAGACCCTGTATTATTAATAGAATGCAAAGAAAAATGCAAATTTTGTACAAGAGAGAATGTACAAGTATTCTTTGTGGGAAAAGAGAGAAAGTCAAAGTATATCCTGCGCCGGTAATCTCATCAATATCGCCTTGGACACAGTACTGCCCAAGATACAATAAAGCCCCTCCCCTACCCCCATCCCTCCCTCTTTGACCCTGCCCCACGCATTCCCCTCCAGTATTCCCCAATCCTACTTCCAACTTGTCCCATCTTTCCCCCCAGCCATTCAAGCCGATCATCTGGGCGGCCAAGGAAATTATTACTGTGTACAGATATCTATACTACATGACCGAAGTCCCCAGTTATTACACACAACAGAACCATCAAAAGGATGATGGTGGTTGTCTACTGCAAAAAGAAGGAGCATTTTTTCCCCTTCAAGATACAAAGCTGAAGGCCAAGTCTGAATTTTCTGATGATTGATTAATCTTTTCTTCTTCTTCGTTCGCTCAGAGTTTCCTGTCACATGAGCGTAGATGTTTCATGCTGCCGTTATGCGCCTAACTAAGAAATAGGCCCAGCATGTCCGACTTCGGCTGAAGAAATCTTTGTAAGAATTTATAGAAAAAAGGCAGGAGAATGGACCAGTAAGATAGAATGATAGCAGATGACAGTAAGCAAAGGGAAAAGGCAGAGTCAAAGAGAGTGACAGATTAGAGGAAGTTACAAGCACAGAACTTCCAGAAGGTGGGGGAACTATTTGTATGAAAGACCCCCCGGTATCCCCATGGGGGGAATTGATTAATCAATTCATGAACCTCCTCTATCATCACATAGACAGTTTTTTAATCATTAGCCTTTTTTTTGTTAGGTACAAGCACCCTCCTAATCCTAGTTCTGTGGCGACTATCGACAGAAGTGGTGTCTACTCGCGCGTGCGCACACACACTCACACACATAGTGCCCTTGAAGCAGCTCGTGGACGACCACTCCTTAGTTTGACTTAGTTACTACACAGTACATCATAGCCACCAACTTTCCCCAAACAAAATGCTGGAGGGGGGAGTATCTCCCCTCCCAGAGCGGGGGTGAGGGGGCGCAGCCCCCTGAAGCTGAGAAACTTTTTTCTTTTAAATGTGAAAACTAACCCTCAGGAGGCTCACTGAAGTAATTCTAAGTTAAAGTTTACCAAATTTTTTGTAATCGTCTGAAAAGACGGTCTTCCATTTCTTCGTCTTCTCCTTTGCCTTCGGCATCATGGCGAGGTTACTTCAATGGCGGCGTGACAGGCCTAAAGACCGCCAAACAAAGGATTGCAGGAGGAAGTAGCCCCCGCTTCCGACGTGCGCAGTATGAACTCTGCTCAGCGAAGCTTCCTGAAACCCAGTTTCGGTTTTCATAACACCCGTTTCTGAGATCATCTAAGCTGGAAATTTCGAAATCCGGGAGTTTCACGTGAATTCCGGGAAGACTGGGAGAGGTGACAAAATCCGGGAAGCCCCCGGATTTAACGGGAGGGTTGGCAGGTATGCAGTATGTTTTTGATCAGCTTTGATTCAGAGTGTTATGGATGAGAGTTCTGTTTCTGTTTTGTTTTGAATAAAGAGAGAGTGGGCATTACAGTATAATCAAGTGTTTTTTGTTTTGATCAAAGAGAGAGTGGGCATTACAGTATAATCAAGTGTTTTTTGTTTTGAATAAAGAGAGAGTGGGCATTACAGTATAATCAAGTGTTTTTTGTTTTGATCAAAGAGAGAGTGGGCATTACAGTATAATCAAGTGTTTTTTTGTTTTGAATAAAGAGAGAGTGGGCATTACAGTATAATCAAGTGTTTTTTTGTTTTGAATAAAAGAGAGTGGGCATTACAGTATAATCAAGTGTTTTTTGTTTTGAATAAAGAGAGAGTGGGCATTACAGTATAATCAAGTGTTTTTTTGTTTTGAATAAAGAGAGAGTGGGCATTACAGTATAATCAAGTGTTTTTTGTTTTGAATAAAGAGAGAGTGGGCATTACAGTATAATCAAGTGTTTTTTGTTTTGAATAAAGAGAGAGTGGGCATTACAGTATAATCAAGTGTTTTTTTGTTCTGAATAAAGAGAGAGTGGGCATTACAGTATAATCAGTGTTTTTTGTTTTGAATAAAGAGAGAGTGGGCATTACAGTATAATCAAGTGTTTTTTGTTTTGAATAAAGAGAGAGTGGGCATTACAGTATAATCAAGTGTTTTTTGTTTTGAATAAAGAGAGAGTGGGCATTACAGTATAATCAATTGTTTTTTTGTTTTGAATAAAGAGAGAGTGGGCATTACAGTATAATCAAGTGTTTTTTTGTTCTGAATAAAGAGAGAGTGGGCATTACAGTATAATCAAGTGTTTTTTGTTTTGAATAAAGAGAGAGTGGGCATTACAGTATAATCAAGTGTTTTTTGTTCTGGATATAGAGAGAGTGGGCATTACAGTATAATCAAGTGTTTTTTTTGTTCTGAATAAAGAGAGAGTGGGCATTACAGTATAATCAAGTGTTTTTTGTTTTGAATAAAGAGAGAGTGGGCATTACAGTATAATCAAGTGTTTTTTGTTCTGAATAAAGAGAGAGTGGGCATTACAGTATAATCAAGTGTTTTGAATAAAGAGAGAGTGGGCATTACAGTATAATCAAGTGTTTTTTGTTCTGAATAAAGAGAGAGTGGGCATTACAGTATAATCAAGTGTTTTTTGTTCTGAATAAAGAGAGAGTGGGCATTACAGTATAATCAAGTGTTTTTTGTTTTGAATAAAGAGAGAGTGGGCATTACAGTATAATCAAGTGTTTTTTGTTTTGAATAAAGAGAGAGTGGGCATTACAGTATAATCAAGTGTTTTTTGTTTTGAATAAAGAGAGAGTGGGCATTACAGTATAATCAAGTGTTTTTTGTTTTGAATAAAGAGAGAGTGGGCATTACAGTATAATCAAGTGTTTTTTGTTTTGAATAAAGAGAGAGTGGGCATTACAGTATAATCAAGTGTTTTTTGTTCTGAATAAAGAGAGAGTGGGCATTACAGTATAATCAAGTGTTTTTTTGTTTTGAATAAAGAGAGAGTGGGCATTACAGTATAATCAAGTGTTTTTTGTTTTGAATAGAGAGAGTGGGCATTACAGTATAATCAAGTGTTTTTTGTTTTGAATAAAGAGAGAGTGGGCATTACAGTATAATCAAGTGTTTTTTGTTTTGAATAAAGAGAGAGTGGGCATTACAGTATAATCAAGTGTTTTTTTGTTCTGAATAAAGAGAGAGTGGGCATTACAGTATAATCAAGTGTTTTTTTGTTTTGAATAAAGAGAGAGTGGGCATTACAGTATAATCAAGTGTTTTTTTGTTTTGAATAAAGAGAGAGTGGGCATTACAGTATAATCAAGTGTTTTTTGTTTTGAATAAAGAGAGAGTGGGCATTACAGTATAATCAAGTGTTTTTTGTTTTGAATAAAGAGAGAGTGGGCATTACAGTATAATCAAGTGTTTTTTGTTTTGAATAAAGAGAGAGTGGGCATTACAGTATAATCAAGTGTTTTTTTGTTCTGAATAAAGAGAGAGTGGGCATTACAGTATAATCAAGTGTTTTTTGTTCTGAATAAAGAGAGAGTGGGCATTACAGTATAATCAAGTGTTTTTTGTTTTGAATAAAGAGAGAGTGGGCATTACAGTATAATCAAGTGTTTTTTTGTTTTGAATAAAGAGAGAGTGGGCATTACAGTATAATCAAGTGTTTTTTGTTTTGAATAAAGAGAGAGTGGGCATTACAGTATAATCAAGTGTTTTTTGTTTTGAATAAAGAGAGAGTGGGCATTACAGTATAATCAAGTGTTTTTTGTTTTGAATAAAGAGAGAGTGGGCATTACAGTATAATCAAGTGTTTTTTTGTTCTGAATAAAGAGAGAGTGGGCATTACAGTATAATCAAGTGTTTTTTTGTTTTGAATAAAGAGAGAGTGGGCATTACAGTATAATCAAGTGTTTTTTGTTTTGAATAAAAGAGAGAGTGGGCATTACAGTATAATCAAGTGTTTTTTGTTTTGAATAAAGAGAGAGTGGGCATTACAGTATAATCAAGTGTTTTTTGTTTTGAATAAAGAGAGAGTGGGCATTACAGTATAATCAAGTGTTTTTTGTTTTGAATAAAGAGAGAGTGGGCATTACAGTATAATCAAGTGTTTTTTGTTCTGAATAAAGAGAGAGTGGGCATTACAGTATAATCAAGTGTTTTTTGTTCTGAATAAAGAGAGAGTGGGCATTACAGTATAATCAAGTGTTTTTGTTCTGAATAAAGAGAGAGTGGGCATTACAGTATAATCAAGTGTTTTTTGTTTTGAATAAAGAGAGAGTGGGCATTACAGTATAATCAAGTGTTTTTTGTTTTGAATAAAGAGAGAGTGGGCATTACAGTATAATCAAGTGTTTTTTTGTTTTGAATAAAGAGAGAGTGGGCATTACAGTATAATCAAGTGTTTTTTGTTTTGAATAAAGAGAGAGTGGGCATTACAGTATAATCAAGTGTTTTTTGTTCTGAATAAAGAGAGAGTGGGCATTACAGTATAATCAAGTGTTTTTTGTTTTGAATAAAAGAGAGAGTGGGCATTACAGTATAATCAAGTGTTTTTTTGTTTTGAATAAAGAGAGAGTGGGCATTACAGTATAATCAAGTGTTTTTTGTTTTGAATAAAGAGAGTGGGCATTACAGTATAATCAAGTGTTTTTTGTTTTGATCAAAGAGAGAGTGGGCATTACAGTATAATCAAGTGTTTTTTTGTTTTGAATAAAGAGAGAGTGGGCATTACAGTATAATCAAGTGTTTTTTGTTTTGAATAAAGAGAGAGTGGGCATTACAGTATAATCAAGTGTTTTTTGTTTTGAATAAAGAGAGAGTGGGCATTACAGTATAATCAAGTGTTTTTTGTTTTGAATAAAGAGAGAGTGGGCATTACAGTATAATCAAGTGTTTTTTGTTTTGATCAAAGAGAGAGTGGGCATTACAGTATAATCAATTGTGTTTTTTGTTTTGAATAAAGAGAGAGTGGGCATTACAGTATAATCAAGTGTTTTTTGTTTTGATCAAAGAGAGAGTGGGCATTACAGTATAATCAAGTGTTTTTTTGTTTTGAATAAAGAGAGAGTGGGCATTACAGTATAATCAAGTGTTTTTTGTTTTGATCAAAGAGAGAGTGGGCATTACAGTATAATCAAGTGTTTTTTGTTTTGATCAAAGAGAGAGTGGGCATTACAGTATAATCAAGTGTTTTTTGTTTTGAATAAAGAGAGAGTGGGCATTACAGTATAATCAAGTGTTTTTTGTTTTGATCAAAGAGAGAGTGGGCATTACAGTATAATCAAGTGTTTTTTGTTCTGAATAGAGAGAGTGGGCATTACAGTATAATCAAGTGTTTTTTGTTCTGGATATAGAGAGAGTGGGCATTACAGTATAATCAAGTGTTTTTTGTTTTGATCAAAGAGAGAGTGGGCATTACAGTATAATCAAGTGTTTTTTGTTTTGAATAAAGAGAGAGTGGGCATTACAGTATAATCAAGTGTTTTTTGTTTTGAATAAAGAGAGAGTGGGCATTACAGTATAATCAAGTGTTTTTTGTTTTGAATAAAGAGAGAGTGGGCATTACAGTATAATCAAGTGTTTTTTGTTTTGATCAAAGAGAGAGTGGGCATTACAGTATAATCAAGTGTTTTTTGTTTTGATCAGAGAGAGTGGGCAAAACGCCGGGTACACATTAGACGCGTAAGTTCCGTACGAAAAACCGTAAATAAGTGGAAGAAAGAAGCATAAAAGTTTACGCACATAGGTGAAATTCGGACACGTGCGCAAATCTTTTCCCTTCTTTGTTTCACTTATTTATGGATTGCGCACGGGTTTCCGCATGGAATATCCGCTTGTGTGTGTGTGTGCACGGCCTTATAATACCAATTTAAAAAAAAAAGAAGACAGAAGTGGTGTCTAGGGTGTTTAGATCCTGATCCCAAAAATCTCCATTCCCACACATAACTCATAAGAGAAGAGAAAAAGTCGTTGCTGGATATTAACATGCACATGCACAATACACAGAAATAAGCACTTATTTATCATAAAGTCAGTCTCACTGGATCATTCCATATCAAAGTTCACGGAGACAGTTGTTCGGGTGAGCTGATTTCAACTTACAATTCTATATACAAAATGTAGCAAAAACAACAGTCGCCATACTAGGGACCCTGAGAATTCTGCCAACTCTTTCACAAAAATTAATGAATTTTCAAGATTGTGTCAAAGTGACTGGAATTCAAGACAGTCGATTGCTGTGCACATCAAATTCTTCCCACAGTCCATGGCTTTTTCTCTCTCAGTATTTTGCAACTTACGTCATACAATCACACACAAAAAACACAAGCTGAGTAAAGATAGTCTCTCAGTGGAGTCAAAAGTGAAAAGAAACTCCGCGGAGAGCCGGACAACAGAGGGTCTTCATAGAAGAAGCCCCCCCCTGAATCAAGCGTTTCTGCCCTGCAGGGGGTCGGGCCACACCCAGGTCATGATTCTGGGTGCCACTCTGCTGTTGTGACGTATTTAGGTTTTCGTCTGCTAGATGACGTCACATAAAAGACAGCGACTTCCCTCGCTGTCAGAGAGCCGATGTAAACAATGATCGCAGACTGTCGGACTAGGCCTTAATCTACGAATAATCCAGCCCGCTAAATGATATGCTCAACGAAACACGGTGCCGTTGCTGAAAGGATGCCGTCAAAGAGGAATAAAACTGAACAGAGAAAAGTGAACAGAGATCGCCTACCTTGGACACATTCTTTCAAGGCCTCAAACCTGATCTGAAAAAGATCGCGGCAGTTCAGCAGTTACCAACTCCAGAATCAAAACAGGATGTCCAGAGATCACTGGGAGTTGTGGGATACCTTCAAAAGTTTGCTCGCCACCCGTCCGAGGAAACTGCCCCAATGAGAGAACTGGTGAAGAAAGATACTCACTTCAAACGGGATAATAATAATAATAATAATAATAATTAATAACATTTAAATGGCGCAGTATCCTGACAACAGCCCAAAACACCTTAGGGATCCTGATGTGCATGGAAAGTCAATGGAAAAAGGGAAAAGCACTTTGTCAAAACCACCTGTTTTGCGCTACTTTGATCCTGCAGAGAAAACTCAAATCACACTTCAATGTGACGCATCATCCTACGGCCTTGGAGCATGCCTTCTACAGGACGGTCAGCCAATACAACACGCATCCTGAGCTCTGTCGGAAACTGAGAAAAACTATGCCCAGATCAAAAAAGAAATGTTGGCGATAGTTTTTTGGTCTTGACAGATTTGAAAGATATGTGTTCGGACACAAAATCACAGTAGAATCAGACCACAAGCCATTGGACGTGATCCACAAGAAGAGCTTGCTGTCAGCCCCAAAGAGAATCCAAAGAATGCTGCTGCTGGTGGACTTGGCTTTAATCTATGAGTAGTCCAGCCCACTGAATGATATGCTCAACGAAACAGCTGTCACCACTTTTCCCCCCCCAAGAAAAAACGCTCTTGCCGGGTGTTGAACCCACGCCAGTCATCCATCCAAGTGCTGACCAAGGTAGATGTTGCTTAACTTCGTATTTTAGCTCATGCGACTTATGCAATGAGCTATGGGTCTCACTCCGTGCCTCTCTCTCTCTCTCTCTCACACACACACACAGAGAATGAAACAGCCGACAAACAGCCAAATACCCAGCAGAGAGACACTCTAACCTCAGTGTCTAATGAGCTAATTGTCTCACTCCGTGCCTCTCTCTCTCTCACACACACACACAGAATGAAATAGCGGACAAACAGCCAAATACTCAGCAGAGAGACACTGTAACCACCTCCCCATTCCCTCGTTGTATTCTACACAAAACCCTCACAACCCCAATCAGAATGAACACATGTCTTTGCCTGCTAGTAGAACTTTCCAAACCTCCCAACCATTGCAGTATTCAGCATAAAAACAGTGAGTTTTTGTGCACAAAACTCAATCAAATTCAAAATGAACACCTGTTTTCGTCCACAAGTAAAATAAATGAACACACATTTTCCACCCACAAATAATAATTGCTTCCCCAACGCTTGCATGATTGACAACCCCACCCCAAACAAAATCCTAAGATTCTACGAAACCCAATGTCAGTTTTTGTCCACAACGGTCCATCAAAATGAACACATTTTGCGCCCACAAGTAGTTCCAAACCGCCCACCTCACAACTCCCCCACAGCCTTAGACATCATGGGTGCTAGTGATGACAAAACCCTTGGCCTGAATTTTAGCACTTTCAACGCGACCCCTCTCGCTGCTCCGTGTGCCCTCAGGACCCTGCCGTCAAGGAGTAAAAATTCCCTCAGGACCCTGCCGTCAAGGAGTAGAAATCATCCTTCAGGGCTCCCCTATCAATACATTCTCTGAAAAAATTTGGAGATCGCAGTGACTTTATTTTTTGCATAGTGGTTCGGATTTATGTTTACTCTTTTAAATGATATAAAATTTGAAAACCGACTCATTAATTTGTGCTTAACTGAATGAGTTGAAAGCAGCCACACCACTGTCGGCCACAGGGGCATTTTGCCTGTTGCTAACATACTAGTGGCAATGGTAAACTCGGGCGTTGCTAGTATTCTAGCTGTGTGTAGTGAAAAATGCAATGTCCAGCTCCAAACCCAGCGATAAGTTCAAGAGCATAATTCCTTGTGGGAGAGGATTATTTATTTTTTTCACGGCAGACCAAACTGCCTAAATTCAGGCTTCAGGGAAACACTGCCCGAACCTGCATGAAAAAATTGCCTAAATAGACGATTTTCGGAAAAAAATAGGAGAGAGCACTTCGTGAAAATTAGAGTTGCTTACCTCCATTACTCGGTCAAATACCATAGCAACAATGGCGTCGAAGCCTGAAACCGCAGGATGCGAGTCAGCGACTTGCAAACATTTTTTAAAATAAAAATTAGGGGTGGCCATTGGCTACAAACTGATAAAACTTGCAAAATATGACGTAAAAATATAAATGACATAACTTTTTAGAATGACGCACAGTGTTCCAAGTCTGCTCAAACACACGAGTCGATAGGCTACGAGAGCTGATGGTAGAGCGACTTCCCCTGTTTGACTGATTGAATTAGGCAAGATCACTCCCACACACCATGAAATTACTCCTCTTAATTATTTCCGAAAAAATCCTATTCAGGCTTCAAGGAAACACTGGCTGAACCTGCATGACAAATCCAGGCACAGCCACCCCCCCCCCCCCCCCCCCCCCCCCCCCCCCCTGTTTGTTTGTTGTTGTCTTACCCTGGCTTAAAGACTCCAGACTCCAACCGAAACACTTGAACACTATGGTACAAATGCACCAGCCAGGGATGAGAACATTACGCGTGCGACCGTTTTCTATTACCCCGCCACGTGGGCAGCCACACTCCGTCTTCGGAGGACACTCCCCTGCTCAGTACCCTCCCTGGCTGTAGCCGCTGTACCCCTGTCCAGGCTGCATGGGAGGCCCACCCTGGCCCATAGCGGCCATCTGCGGCCCGCCGGGGCCCACGGTCCCCGGACCCATGGCCGGGGCCATCTGTGCGCCCATGGGGGAGGGAACCTGGGTCCGGGGGTAGGGGCTGTAGCGCTGCTGCTGGGGAGGCTGGGACCCCTGCACCTGAAACACCCATCAGACGTGGAGGTCGTTACAATTGAACAAAGGGGGAAATACTCTCTTTCTAATTAACTCCCCTCCACCAAAGTTGATTATGATACCAATCACAACAACAACAACATACTTGTGGCGGTGCCATAGCCGATGAGGTTTAACCGAGGCGTGGTCACCGCTACACCTATCTGTATTAATAAAAAAATCGGGACTTTACTGGTTTCGTATTGCCTCCAGTATTGTTCCCACCATATTTGTATATACAAATGTCCCATATGTGTCTGATTCAGACCAAGAGGACGTAAAACTCCATTTTCGCCAACAACAACATACAGTATTTATATGGCGCTGAATCTTGATAGAAATCAAATCGAAGCGCACACACACGTTAGCATTCATAACGCATTCAAACAAAAATGCAATACAAAGCGAACACACACGTATGGTATAAATGGTATACAGCAGAAACAGACCTAAAGGCAAGAGAGAGAAGAAAAAGAGAGTGGAGCCTCAATGACGGGGGAACAGGTGGGTTTTGAGGGTCGGTCGCTGACGGAGGGAAAAAGGAAGTTTGTTCCAAGATGTCGGTCCTGAGACAGCCAAAGAGCGCCAACCAATCATCTAGCAGTGCGTGGGTCAGAACCAAAGTGAGACAAACAAAGCATCATTCTCAATAAAGAAGTGCCCAGTTTGCCTTCATGACCCTCCACCCACACAGTACACAGTACGTTATCTCCTCAATTTCGCTACCTCCTCTCTCGGCCTCGCTATTTCATTCTTACTTCAACACTTAGCAACCATGGGGTTTCACCGATACATTTCTAGGATTGTTGACCATTACTGTAAAGTACCTTATATAAGCCCCCCCCTTACCATGCAAGAAATAGGTCCTAAGTACCGTGTTTTACGGACTATAAGGCGATACTTTTTTCCTAGGCTGAGACCCCTGCGCCTCATAATGCGACTGATAATATAGTCAGAAAATATAATAACAAAATCTGAATTTTGCGTAAAAAAGTTTTGGGGGACGCCATATACTGTATTTTCCGACTACAAAGCGCACTGTTGTCTAAGCCTCACCCCCTGAATTTTATTAAAATTCTGGAAAAAACAACGATAAAGCCGCAAGAGACTGAAAAACAAAAACGATCCTGAGAAGACGAGCAGACGAATGATCGAAAGCCATGGCAACTCTGACGCACACGAGCTACACATTACAGACCTAATCTTCGCCTTAACGGACCTACTAAATACTGAATTCTGCACAGCGACACAACACAACACAAAACATAACAAAGTAATGCACTGGCAGTTCATTTTCAGTCACAGTTTGCACACACAGAACTATGCATAAAATCGGCCCCAAAGTAGGAGGTGGGTGTTTATTCAGTAAGTACATGCATGACTATTTGATCAAAAGCCAGTTGTTGTTTTTAACCCTTGTGCCGCTGATATCACATCTAACATTCACCGACACAAATTGAAAGCATGGACATTTTACATGGAGATAGCCAATAGTCCAAAAAACAACAACAACAAAAACAAACCAGGTCTATCAGGAGGATTACAAAATTGTTGTGAATTATCTAATCTTTTGTGACACCAATTTGTTAGTTAACTGCTCTTCGGAATGTGTCGGATGAATGCAGCGGGGAGACCAGTGAAAACTGAAAACCGGGCACATACACACCTTTTTTTTGTATGGCCATACGGCTTGGAAACGCAGATGAAGAGGAAGTTACAAGCACAGAACTTCCAGAAGGTGGGGGAACTATTTGTACAAGACACCCCCCCCCCCCTCCCTCCCCGGGGTATTAGGTATTATTAGTATTAGGTATTTTATAGTCACAAAGGCGTCTGTGAAATTTGGGTTGCTCCCACCTGGAGAGCGTGTCGCAGCCAGAGGCGCGCCACCCAATTTTCTTTCTTTTTTTTGGCATGCGATTTTTGTGACTGATGAGGAAGGAAAGGGGTGTGTGTGTAAATATTGACCAAATGACAACTTTTTCGTTGCCACTGGGATTAACATGTGCTAAGTGCATGAGCACACGGGACCTCGGTTTATGGTCTCATCTGAAAGACTACACGTTCAGACCGTAAGGCCTAGTGCAAAGTGAGAGGAAAAATCCCCTGTACCCAGGTTCGAACTCGGGTTTACTTGACACAAGGCGAACACGTTACCTCTCAGAGCTCCCAATCATCCCACAAAACAAGGGGTCCCAGGAACTCCTTCACTTACAGTATAGAGGGTCCTAGAGGCGGGATAGAGGGTCCCAGTGGTATTACAAATGCTAAAACTATTTTTTGTAGTGCATCCCTGGGACCCCCTGCACATTCTTTTAGAGGGTCTTCTAGAATTCTAGTACTTCATAGACCCCCAAATGGGGGTCCCTGCCTCTGTGCCACTCTACACTGCGTTTATTTGATCCCCACGGGGGGTAGCATTCCACGAAGCTTACCCCCTGCTGCGGAGCTGACTGTGGCGGCTGCTGCTGTGGTGGCGCTCCTTGACTGTTGTAGGAACTGTAGGGGCTCTGCCCGCCCTGCCCGTAGCTCCCCGCCTGGGCCCCGGTGAAGGAGGCGGGCACCTGGGGAGGGGCCCCGGGGGAGGGCACCCCTGCCTGTCCCCCCTGGGCGGGGGAGGTGGGGAAGGCCTGCTGACCGCTGTACGGCTGCTGGGGGTACTGGCCCTGCCCCGCCTGCTGGGCAAACTGGGAGCCTGCCACCATCCAACATCAGAGCAAGTCCATTCAAAGATAAGAACTGCGGAATCCAGAGTACAAACTGCGGAATCCAGAGTACCGTAATTTTTGGACTATAAGGCGATATTTTTTTCTCTAATTTCGACCTATGCGCCTAATGAACGAGGGCGCCCTATTAGTGAACAAAATAGTGAGAAGAGAGGCAACGATTGCCGTGTTCAGTACAGTCTACCGTGAGTCACAGCATCGAAAGTAGTAACGAGTCGCTGATACGACGAATACTCACATCAAAATTCCTATTATCATCCGAGAGACTGTCCAACAGATGCCATAACCATTCACTGGATGTAAAAAGCATCATTGTAGAGCTTAAAATGCCATAATTCTACCAGTTTTCGCGAAGAAAAGTTCAACACAACAACCGGACGTCGCAAAAACGGAAGTTTGATTATTTGAGAAGTGAGCCAACTCTCGTTTATGACAGCAGTAACGGCGGTCGGTAAGCATTTACAGGACGTGTATGGGCTTCAGATTGTTCTTACAAATTGCCCTATTCGCCATATACACAGCAGCGCCTAATGATCCGAAAAATACGGTACAAACTGCGGAATCCAGAGTAGAAACTGCAGAATCCAGAGTACACACTGCGGAACAAGACATGTTCAAATAATTCAAAATTGTTGCGATGCGAATGAGTTAAACATTGGCTACAGCAGCAGCACAGATACTGCTGTGTGGGGCACTGGGACCCTGCAATGATGGAACATCAGAGACACAGGGCTTTAAATATTGCAGATATTGATACACAGATACTGCTGTGTGGGGCACTGGGACCCTGCAATGATGGAACATCAGAGACACAGGGCTTTAAATATTGCAGATATTGATACACAGATACTGCTGTGTGGGGCACTGGGACCCTGCAATGATGGAACATCAGAAACACAGGGCTTTAAATATTGCAGATATTGATACACAGATACTGCTGCATGGGGCACTGGGACCCTTCAATGATGGAACATCAGAAACACAGGGCTTTAAATATTGCAGATATTGATACACAGATACTGCTGTGTGGGGCACTGGGACCCTGCAATGATGGAACATCAGAAACACAGGGCTTTAAATATTGCAGATATTGATACAAAGATACTGCTGCATGGGGCACTGGGACCCTTCAATGATGGAACATCAGAAACACAGGGCTTTAAATATTGCAGATATTGATACACAGATACTGCTGTGTGGGGCACTGGGACCCTGCAATGATGGAACATCAGAAACACAGGGCTTTAAATATTGCAGATATTGATACACAGATACTGCTGTGTGGGGCACTGGGACCCTGCAATGATGGAACATCAGAAACACAGGGCTTTAAATATTGCAGATATTGATACACAGATACTGCTGCATGGGGCACTGGGACCCTTCAATGATGGAACATCAGAAACACAGGGCTTTAAATATTACAGATATTGATACACAGATACTGCTGCATGGGGCACTGGGACCCTTCAATGATGGAACATCAGAAACACAGGGCTTTAAATATTACAGATATTGATACACAGATACTGCTGCATGGGGCACTGGGACCCTTCAATGATGGAACATCAGAAACACAGGGCTCCCAATAACAAAACGTAAGCATCTCTTTTCTGTATGGGAACAAGCCTAAACATTTCTGCATGGGGCACTGGGACCCTGCAATGATGGAACATCAGAAACACAGGGCTCCCAATAACAAAACGTAAACATCTCTTTTCTGTATGGGAACAAGCCTAAACATTTCTGCATGGGGCACTGGGACCCTGCAATGATGGAACATCAGAAACACAGGGCTCCCAATAACAAAACGTAAACATCTCTTTTCTGTATGGGAACAAGCCTAAACATTTCTGCATGGGGCACTGGGACCCTGCAATGATGGAACATCAGAAACACAGGGCTCCCAATAACAAAACGTAAACATCTCTTTTCTGTATGGGAACAAGCCTAAACATTTCTGCATGGGGCACTGGGACCCTGCAATGATGGAACATCAGAAACACAGGGCTCCCAATAACAAAACGTAAACATCTCTTTTCTGTATGGGAACAAGCCTAAACATTTCTGCATGGGGCACTGGGACCCTGCAATGATGGAACATCAGAAACACAGGGCTCCCAATAACAAAACGTAAGCATCTCTTTTCTGTATGGGAACAAGCCTAAACATTTCTGCATGGGGCACTGGGACCCTGCAATGATGGAACATCAGAAACACAGGGCTCCCAATAACAAAACGTAAGCATCTCTTTTCTGTATGGGAACAAGCCTAAACATTTCTTAACTCATTCGCATCGCAACGATTTTGAATTATTAAAAAAACCCACAAATCACTCCAGCCATACAAACAAACAAAACATAGAAAAACAAAAGGAGAAATGAAAGAAGATTACAGGTTTTTACTTCAGGTTGAGACATAGGAAAGTGGTAGATCAGACTTTTTTTAATATATATAGAAAAACTCTCTACACCGACTGGTTTCCCCACAACAAAAACAAAGAAAGAGGTCTAAGGGAGAAAAGCGAGTTTAGAAGTGACCAAGGTATGATGTGCACACAGATTTACTTCCCTTGAAACAAATGCCTCAAATTGACAGCTATCTATTAATTCTGGACATATATGTCCGGAACGACTCGAATGAGTTAAATCTACATAGGTTCTCCCTGTCTCTCTCTCTGCCTCTGGTGTCCCAGTCTCTCTCTCTCCCTCTGTGTCTCTGTCTCTCTGACCCACCTTGGGGGTACGGTCTGCGGTAGGCGCCCATGGGCATGCCTCGGCCCATCATCTGAGCCCCCCCAGCCTGACCCCCCGGCCCCATCATCTGAGCCCCTCCTTGCTGGGACATCATGGCTGCACCGCCCGCCGCCCCCGGAGACTGCTGCTGCCCGGAGCTCATCATGCCTGGGGGCTGCTGGGACGCCCCCATCATGCTTTGCTGCTGGGACGTCATCATGCCTTGCTGGTGCTGAGACGTCATCATGGCTTGTTGCGGCTGGGAAGTCATGCCTGATAATAACAATAGTTTCATTTGCATAGCGCAATAATCCATTGAAAATGCTCTGTGTGCTTTACAAAAACAAGAGAGGAAGGCGAAGTAAGGCTGTGTACACACATAAGCGGGTATTCCATGCGGAAACCTGTGCGCAATCCATAAATAAGTGAAACAAAGAAAGGAAAAGATTCCGAATTTCCCCTGCATGCGTAAACTTTTATCCTTCTTTCTTCCACTTATTTAGGGTTTTCCGTACGGAACGTACGCATCTAATGTGAACCAGGCCTTAAAGTGTTGAAATAAAATCAGATAATAAAATTTACAGCAAGTAACTAAGATGTCACAATTGTTTTTTTTTACAAAACATAACGCACACTGCAGTTTCCCGTATTTATAAGCTACGTGGTTTCAAGGGAAAATACACACACAAAAAGTATTGAAATAAAAACAAATCATCTAAAATTTGTAACAAATAACAAACAAAACATTACTAAATGAAACGCACACTGCAGTCTACCATATTTACATGTCACGTGGTGTCAAGGGAAAATACACACACACACACACAGAGTATTGAAATTAAACACAAACCATCTAAAATTTAAAACAAGCAAAAAAAAAAGGTTTTGGAATGAAATGCACACTGCAGTCTACCATATTTACATGTCACGTGGTGTGAAGGGAAAATACAAACACACACACAGAGCATTGAAATTAAACACAAACCATCTAAAATTTAAAACAAGCAAAAGCAAACGGTTTTGGAATGAAACGCGCACTGCAGTCTCCCATGTTTACATGTCATGTGGTGTCAAGGGAAAACACACACACACACACACACAGAGCATTGAAATTAAACACAAACCATCTAAAATTTAAAACAAGCAACAACAAATCTTTGAATGAAACGCACACAAATACTTAACTCTCTTGTGCGTTGAACGGTCGTGAACGTTAAAAAAAAAATCGGATCGGAAACGTCTAGAACGTTCGGGAACGTACGGATTCCACATGGCCGGTTTGGGCGCTTCCATTTTGTTTCTATCACATGGCAGTCACGTGAGCGCTTCAGCCTCGCTTTCGCTGTAGATTACACTTCCGTCCTGCTGCTTGCAATGGCTTCTAGGCCGATTGGTTTGAAAGATATGAATTTTTGAAAATTAATGACAGACTTCGGCATTTTCGCGATTTTTCCAATATGGATGACGAACAGTTATGGCGTCCATTAACTGAGGAAAGAGATGAATAGTCGTATTTTTGTGATGAGTAAGGAGTGTATTCTGACCTATTTCGGCAGCGAGCTTGTGTTTGTTCGATCGATGCGAATTTTTGAAGTCGTGTTACTGACATCATGGATGATGAGTCGTTATTGCATCCACTGAGTGATGACAGCGATGAAAATTCCCTTTTTTGTGAAAGATAGGAATTATAAGATCGTGAAGTGAAAGGGTAAGTGAATGGTTTTGATCTACATTTCCATTTCAGTCGTCTTAGGCTTCAACAGTCTGCAAAAGTAGGCAGTGAATGACTAGTGAATGCAGTTTGCGAATACACTTTGGCATTTTGATTTTTTTTGTGGAGCCATGCATCCCCATAACATCTTGAAATTCCTTTTGCAACTCAGACAGACATCTCAGCAACGCATTCAAAACAAAAAAAACAAAAAAATCTGGTAGGGTATATTTTATTTTATTATTTTTCTGACGCTACCCCGCCTTTTGTACGGAGTGACATCCCTTGGGTTAGGATTTCAGAGGTGATTGAGAGCACAGAGCGTCAGGCACAGGAGGGTTAAAACACACAAAAAAAGTCTAAAAAAAAGAACATTTCTGAATGAAACGCACACTGCAGTCTCCTGTATTTGCATGTCACGTGGTGTCAAGGGAAAATACACACACACACACAAAAGTACAGTGGAACCTCCCTTATAAGACTTCCCATTATAAGACTCCCTCCCATATAAGACTTACTTCTCTGAGACATTGCCCTTCTTTGTAAGTACAGTGGAACCTCCCTTATAAGACTTCCCATTATAAGACTCCCTCCCATATAAGACTTACTTCTCTGAGACATTGCCCTTCTTTGTAAGTACAGTGGAACCTCCCTTATAAGACTTCCCATTATAAGACTCCCTCCCATATAAGACTTACTTCTCTGAGACATTGCCCTTCTTTGTAAGTACAGTGGAACCTCCCTTACAAGACTTCCTATTATAAGACTCCCTCCCATATAAGACATTACTTCTCTGAGACATTGCCCTTCTTTGTAAGTACAGTGGAACCTCCCTTATAAGACTTCCCATTATAAGACTCCCTCCTATATATAAGACTTTACTTCTTTGAGACATTGCCCTTCTTTGTAAGTATAACAATGACCTCCCTTCCACATAAGACCTCATTTTGGATGATTTTTGAAGGTCTTATAAGGGAGGTTCCACTGTATTAGAATAAAAGCGACTCAACCAACCTTGCTGTGCACTCATCATGCCTTGTTGCTGCTGAGAACTCATTATGCCCTGGGGCGGGGACGTCATCATGCTGGGCTGCGCCTGTTGATTGGTGGGCATCATGGCCTGCTGTTGTTGTGGTTGTTGTTGAGACCCCACCATCCCAGGACCCTGCTGGGAACTCAAGGGCTGTGGTTGTTGTTGAGAACTCATCATGGCCCCTGGAAATCAGAAGAGACATCGGAATAAGATTCTTTATTAACTCATTCGCATCGCAGCGATTTTGAATTATCCACACACAAAAAAATCACTCCAGCCATACACACGAACAAAACATACATAAACAAAAGGGGAAATGAAGGAAGATTACTGGTTTTACTTTAGGTTTAGACATAGGGAAGTGGTAGATCAGACTTTTTATATAATAATAATAATAATAAATCAATCTTCTATAGCGCTATTCTCCTGACACAGCAGGACTCACCGCGCTTTACATGATGACAAAAACAACTTTATATAGAAAAACTCTCTACAGCCATTGGTTTCCCCCCTACAAACGCAAAAGTCAGAGGCAAAATTGTGGTCTAAGGTAGCGAAGCGAGTTTAGAAGTGACCAACGTATGGTGTGCACACAGATTTACTTCCCTTGAAGCAAATGCCTCAAATTGACAGCTATCTATTAATTCCGGACATATATGGCCAGAACGACTTGAATGAGTTAATCCATGATCCAAATGCACATTGAAAAGTGGTTTCTACCCTGTGAAACAAAGACACATTCTATACATAAAAAAATCAAAAGAATAATTCATAATTGCAATCATTGAATATAACACATCCTGACTAGACCCCTTCCCTGCCCGCCCCCTGTCTACTACAGGCAGTATGATGTCATTTTCTAAGACTTGAGTCTCACAAATCTTTTTTTTTACATTTTATGATTTAAAAAAACAAGAAAAGGAAAATCTCTCAAATGTTTCTCTGGTAGCGAATAGGTTAAAATTTCAACAATGAAGTTTGTTAACATGCATCTCTCACACCACGCCCCCACCGATACATCACCCCTCCCTACCCACACAAGTGAAAAATCATCTCATTCCTGACTCGTTTCAATGGTCTCCTGGTCTTCCCACTCCTGAACAAAATATCTCCAGTCCTGGGGTGGTGAACCGCATATCTCTAGTGTGCATTCGTGTTTGTGCGTTAGGGCGGTGTTAGTATTTTACTAGGTACTTTACAGTCACAGAGGCGTCTCTGTGAAATTCGGGTTGCTCCCGCCTGGAGAGAGCGTCGCAGCCAGAGGTGCGCCACCCAATTTCTTTTTTTTGGCATGCGATTTCTGTGTGACTGATGAGGGAGGAAAAGGTGTGTGTGTGTGTAAATCTTTACCAAATGACAACTTTTTCGTTGCCACTGGGTTTAGCGTGTGCTAAGTGCATTGTGTGTCTGTCATCACGTTTCTTTCTCCTAGCAAGACAACATTCAAGTTTTGTAAGACCGACGTTCAGGATGACCAGATGACCATTCCTGAAGACTCTCCCTATCAGCTTTTCTATTCAATTCCTGATTCCAGGAACACTCCTGAACTACTTCCACTCTCACTCCCACCTTGCTGCTGAGTGCTGGGCATCATGGACTGCTGAGTTGAGGGCATCATGGGTGGCTGCTGGGACCCCCCTGAGGCCTGCTGCTGGGAGGAGGAGGAGGAGGACATCATGGGCTGGGAGGGCTGGGGGGAAGCTATCTGGGAGGAGGGGGGTTGCTGCTGGGTGGAGGAGGAGGAGGGCATGGAACTGGGAGGGGACTGCTGAGGTGGGGACATCACCTGGTGTAAAGTTAACGCCATAGATTACGCGTGATTCCAGATGGATTTAAGCAAAAGCATTGTTATGACGGCGAGTACACAATTCATTTTAACACACACACACAATTAATCATTGCAAAGGCCCCCAAATGTTGTTGATGACATCAGAATCTAGTTTGGTGTCACAAAGCAATGGCTTGGCAAAATCTATGCAACATAGCTGACATTTTGCTGGAGTTTATTATGGGCATTTGGTGTGTTTTTACTACAACCAAATAATTTTCTTTTCCACTTATCCGTAAAATACGGGTGCAACTACACAAAATGAAAAAACCTGAAAGGCCAGTGTCTAGAGGTAATGTCCCCCTGCAGCTGAAGAAAAAATTTGATATATGAAGGTATTTTAGTTTGCTTTTTCCACAATTTATACAAATGCTTATCATAAAGGGTTTGAAAATTACAGTAGACACACAAAGATCTTGTTTGACCAAATTCAAAAACAGGTCATTCCTTTTCTGGTAAAATTCAAAAACAGGAAATCCTTGTATACTAGGAAAAGTTGCACCCATGAATGTGGAATCTAACTCACCTGCGGGGGCTGAGTCTGTGGCTGCGAGTTCTGACCCATCATGCTTTGCTGCTGTCCCATCATGCCTTGCTGGTTCTGTCCCATCATGCCTGGCTGATTTTGCTGTCCCATCATGCTCGGCGGATTTTGTCCCTGTCCCATCATGCTTTGCGGATTCTGTCCCATCATGCCCTGCGGATTTTGCTGCCCCATCATGCCTTGCGGATTTTGCTGTCCCATCATGCTTTGCGGATTCTGTCCCATTATGCTTGGCTGGTTCTGCTGTCCCATCATGCCTTGGTTCTGTCCCATCATGCCCTGAGGAGTCTGTCCCATCATGCCCGGCTGACTTTGTCCCATCATGCTTTGCGGATTCTGCCCCATCATGCTTGGCGGATTTTGCTGTCCCATCATGCTTTGTGGATTCTGTCCCATCATGCTTTGCTGGTTCTGTCCCATCATGCCCTGAGCCATCATGGGGGCCTGCTGTCCCATCATGCCTTGCGGCTGTCCCATCATGCCTTGCGGCTGAGGGTTGTAGGCACCCTGCTGCTGGCTGTTGATGCCGTACTGCTGCCCGGCGCCCATGCCTGCACACATCACGGCAGAGGGAAACAAAACTGTCTGTATTTCATGGACAAGGCGCATTGTATTACAAGGCACAACACCCACAAATGTTGATGTTACAGTGGAACCTCCCTTATAAGACCCACTCCCACATAAGACACTTCTCTGAGACATTGCCCTTCTTTGTAAGTATCAAAATTACCTCCCTTATAAGACCTCCCATTATAAGACCCATTCCCACATAAGACATACTTCTCGGAGACATTGCCCTTCTTTGTAAGTATCAAAATTACCTCCCTTACAAGACCTCATTTTGGATGATTTTTGAAAGTCTTATAAGGGAGGTTCCACTGTATTAAGTATATCATCAATCCTGTTATATGGACAAGGGTCTCGGTCTGAGAAAAAGGTTATCACCTTCCAGTCCGTAAAACAATCATGGTAAACTTTTTGTGCTTGATTTTATGATGCACGTCATAGCTCTACCCTGCGATCGATTTTCTTACTGTCTGGGTCAAACACGGGCTACCATGACGGTAGGCAATTCTTGAGTTTTAAAACTCCACAGGTAAAAGTACAAAATTATCTCATTTCTTGAAATGACACGTTTCAATGTTCTCAATTCCTGAAGTGTGAAGTGGTGACCGCATATTTCCAATATGTACGCTTGTATGTGTTGACGATGGCTAGGGGTGGTCTTACTCTTAGAAAAGCATGCGTTTAACTTCTTGTTTTTATATCTGCCATTTAATATTGACAATGTTTGATTTTATTATAAGACTGTGGTTCTGGATGACAAGATGGCCAACCCTGTTTTTCATTCCTGATTTGAGGAGCGCTCCGGGACTACTTCCACCCATGCAAACCTGTACCATGTTCACTTCTCATCTTGAAACCCACGAACAAAGCGACAATGCCAACCCAAAGCAAACTGCACCAGGGCTGCCTACCCCCATTTCACAGCTTCTAGGGACAGACTTCTTAACCCTTTCAACGCTAGCCATTCCTCAGCCAAAATTTACCATTAAACTTACCCGGGTAGAGAAAAGATTTCGTCTGCAATATTGGGGGTTCCTCTATCAGAGTCTATGACATGCATAACATAGGGCCTGTCCTTAACCTCCCAAAATTAAGAACATAAGGTCATTGGTTAACAGACCTTCATTTGATGTCTTTTAGTGACATGGGTGTAAAATCATTGTGGTGCTAAGAGGCGACAGTGGCAATGAAAGGGTTAAAAACCAGGAACAAAGACTTATTTCCAGGGACGAACATTACGACACTGCACAACGCAATTAAAACAATCAGACATAAATTGTGAACCAACTGGATTTGATAATTTTTAACTTCTTGTGGCGCCTTTTGATGCCATGAACGCCAATGTCCAGACCCTCAGAGTTCAGTAACCCACGTTTGGTGAGAAAATGTCATCAGTATCCATTGCTTGGGATGGTTTTCACAAAGCTTAGCTTAACAACAAGGAGTATGTTTAAAATGTCATCAGTATCCATTGCTTGGGATGGTTTTCACAAAGCTTAGCTTAACAACAAGGAGTATGTTTAAAATGTCATCAGTATCCATTGCTTGGGATGGTTTTCACAAAGCTTAGCTTAACAACAAGGAGTATGTTTAAAATGTCATCAGTATCCATTGCTTGGGATGGTTTTCACAAAGCTTAGCTTAACAACAAGGAGTATGTTTAAAATGTCATCAGTATCCATTGCTTGGGATGGTTTTCACAAAGCTTAGCTTAACAACAAGGAGTATGTTTAAAATGTCATCAGTATCCATTGCTTGGGATGGTTTTCACAAAGCTTAGCTTAACAACAAGGAGTATGTTTAAAATGTCATCAGTATCCATTGCTTGGGATGGTTTTCACAAAGCTTAGCTTAACAACAAGGAGTATGTTTAAAATGTCATCAGTATCCATTGCTTGGGATGGTTTTCACAAAGCTTAGCTTAACAACAAGGAGTATGTTTAAAATGTCATCAGTATCCATTGCTTGGGATGGTTTTCACAAAGCTTAGCTTAACAACAAGGAGTATGTTTAAAATGTCATCAGTATCCATTGCTTGGGATGGTTTTCACAAAGCTTAGCTTAACAACAAGGAGTATGTTTAAAATGTCATCAGTATCTTTGGGCTCATCTGAGGTAAAGCGCTATATAAATGTACTGTTATTATTATTATTATTATTATCCATTGCTTGGGATGGTTTTCACAAAGCTTAGCTTAACAACAAGGAGTATGTTTAAAATGTCATCAGTATCCATTGCTTGGGATGGTTTTCACAAAGCTTAGCTTAACAACAAGGAGTATGTTTAAAATGTCATCAGTATCCATTGCTTGGGATGGTTTTCACAAAGCTTAGCTTAACAACAAGGAGTATGTTTAAAACGTTCTCAGTTTCCAGGAACACAAGACGAAAAAAAAAAGTGTATTCCAGGGACAGGGTGCTCTTTTTAATGAACCATTTCACCGCCAAAGTTGCACTTTAGCACCACAGTGATTTAACACCTATGTCACTAAAAGGGATCAAATTGGGGTCTATTATCTAACAGGCATGAAAGTGGATGGAGATCAAAAAAGAGGAAAACATTTCGTCCGAGAAATCCTTCCACCCGGATTTTCACCTCACGTCGGTACTTTTGTTGAGCGGGACGGGGGGGGGGGGGGGGGGGGGCCTATGCGACGTTCTCAGAAGTTTTTTTCAGACCACCTACCTCACATCATAAATTTTATTCAGCGAGCAGGGGACGGGGTCCGAACATTTCGTCCGCTCAACTAGCCTTCCACTCACATTTTCAACTAACATCGCTGCTTTTCGTAAGCGAGAGATACTCATCTCGCCTTCCTTCGCGCAACTTTGAACCGAGTGAGCTAAAGCGACTTCCGGTTAACCAGTTTGATAATCGCCAAATACAGACTTGTACATATACGAATAAGGCAAGATCGGTCATTTACGCGGAATTCTTTTTTTTCCACGGAAGTTTTCAAAAATTTACGCGGATTTTCCGCGAAAAGCGGAACTCTTTCATGCCTGATCTAAAGACCCTATTGCCTTAGTTTTGGGAAGTAAGGGTAGACCTTATTTTCTATGTCACAGAAGAATCACCAAATGTTTTTGTTTTCTACCCAGGTACATTTAATGGAATTTTTTTGCTGAAATATGGCTGGAGGTGAAAGGATGAACTGTTTTGAGGGACAACTAGGGAGGATGGTACTATTGGTAGAAAGCAGAATGTTGGACACTGACCGCTTTGCCCCTGCTGGGTCATCTGTGGGCGTGGTGGGTAGCTGGTCCCAGGGGGGGCTCCACTCCCCCCCGCCGGCATGGTCGCCCCCTGTGGGGGAGGGTACCCGCCGGAACTGCCCCCGCTGCTGCTCATTGGTCCGCCCGGCATCTGGCCCGCCCCGCCTCCCTGCTGCCCTGGGGGCCTCATTATCTGGCCTCCCGACTGCGACATGCCGCTTGGTGGGCCCGTCTGGCCCGGGGCCTGAACGAACGCGCAAAATAGGAACGTCGTGAAAGAGCTGCATACACACATTAGTGGCACAGAATAGTACATTTAATAGTACATTAATAGTACATTTATATAGTACTTTACCTCAAATGAGCCCAAAGCGCTTTACAACAATTATTCATCAACAAGTAGATAACAAAAATAGTATTTAAGAATGACATAAACCAGAAACAACGCATATATACAAAGCAACTCTCTCTCTCTCTCTCTCTCACACACACACTCGCACACATTTATCGACATTGACTCATTATTAATCTTTCATTCAGTAAGCTGTAGCAACGGAGTTGCACGGACTGACCACATACACCAACACACATACACAAATGTTAGAGGATACATATACAAATACTCACACACAGCGTATGCACGCAGACAGACAGACACACACATGCATACAGACACACATACACATGCGAGCACACATAACCCACAAAACCAAAACACACACGCACACATGTACGCACACATGCATGCTCACACACATGACACATACACAATACACACACAGAGAGAAAAAGACTTACAAGTTACACACACAAACAAAGAGACAGATGGAGCCGCGCAATGCCGCGTTGTATTTTTCAAGGATGTACGCACATTTATGAGAATTATACACGGCTCTGCTTTATCAGAAATGTAGACTTGAAAAAATGCACCCCATCAAAACTTCCAGGTTTTCTTCCATTTTCTTTATTCTTTATTTCATGAGAACAAATCCCCAAATCTGAAATTTGTTACTTTTTAATTGAATTATTTATTTAAAAGCAATTATCAGTTTTTATGCTGTTTCTCTGTTTCATGCATTTCTTAGCAATGTTTTAAGCGTACTAAAAAAGGGCACCCCGGTAGGCCTTCGCTTCAATGAAGGTAGCTACACCTTCACCCATGCAAAAGTCATAGCTGTGTGGCAGAACACCTCAGGCTCAACCAAGGCCTACACGAGGTTCATGGAGTCCAGCATCATCAACATCTTGGGAACCATAACACCAGCTGGCATGAACAAAAAAGAATAATGTGCTGCTCAAAATAATTTTTATAGTGCATCCCTGGGAGCCCCTGCACATTCTTTTAGAGGGTCCTGTAGAATTCTAATACTTCACAGACTCCCAAATGGGGGTCCCTGGTAGCACTGTCACATTCTCATTTTCAATGAAACAAACTATACACTGATACAGGGAAACGCACAGCCCTCGTTCCCATCCCAATGTACCCCCATTCTATCAGAATTGGGAGTACAAACAGATTTCAGAAAACTTACAGGAAGCAGCGCTTGGATGTTGGTGTTGGCATCGGCGATGGTTGCCAGGTAGACCAGGTTACGGTGCAGGATTTGTTGGTACCTGTAAATGTACGCTCTTCGTTGTAAAGATTAACACATCACACACACCAGTGGGCTCATGTTCTCACCATGGGTCAGTATGTGTGTGTGGTCAATGTGTGTGTGTGTGTGTGTGTGGGGGGGGGGGATATTCAAAACCCCACTACCGGGTACTTCAATATGATACTTAGTAAGCAGTGGGTTTAAAAAATTACTGGATCTAAAACTTTGGACCCTGGTTTTTGCAAGGGTAGCATGCCTTTAAAAATGTCATGAAATAGCCCCCAAACCAGTTTGTAAGCAAGTACCCAGTAGTCGAGTTTGGTCTGAAAGTGTGTATCGATATACACACCTGTCACACTGCATGAAAAGTCGGCTCCTATTTTTTAATACCCAGTATTTCAATTCAGCATATCCTGACACACAAGGCATGACCCATGTTAATATCCTCATAATCTATTATAATAATTCTAATTAATGCATTGATTATGGATTTTAAACGTTGTAGAAAGCAGGAGCAGCAGAAATGAGGAAACCTAGTTTGCCCGAGTTTGACAAGAACCCAGTAGTAGGCATTAGACTCTTTGTGCGTGCGTGCATGCGTGTGTGTGTGTGTGTGTGTGTGTGTGTGTGTGTGTGTGTGTGTGTGTGTGTGTGTGTGTGTGTGTGAAGTCAAGTCAAAATTGTATTTCGAGATGGGAACATTGTATTTAGTAAATGACATGGGTTTTTTTTTCAACAAGCCATCCATAAAAAGTGATGTAAAGAAAAATAAAGAACTAAACATTCCAAAGTAGCGAACAAGAAAAGGAAAATAAACAAGTAAACAATTAATTAAAGAAACAAGAAAATATTTTAAAAAACAGGGAGGATGGGGACTGGGCGAATAGCATATGTACAATATATACATCAACAACGAAACATTTAAAACATCAGAGGTGTGTGTAAGCATACAAATTAAACAAGACAGGACCAAGTTAGTACGAACTCCACAAGAAAGCCTAACCTGTTCAGACTGACGACCATTGACAATAACTGATTGAAAACAATCAGAGTTAACCCTTTCGCCGCCAGCCAATGTTTAGCCAAAATTATCCAATAAACTAATATAGGTAAAGAAAAGATTTTGTCTGAAATATTGGGGATTTCTTTACTACAATAACATGCTTAAAAAAAGGCCTATCCGTAACTTCCAATATCAAGAAAACAAAAATCATTGGATAACAGACCCTGAATTCAAGATTTTTAATGACATGGGTGCTAAATCAGTGTGGTGCAAAAATGTGACGTTGGCGACAAAAGGGTTAAAGAGGAAAAAAGCAAGAAAGAGCAGAGCCCTTAATTCCTTGAACATACTTTTGGAATTAAAAAATCTTCCAACATGTTTTCTTTAATGAGCTCATCCAAAATCAGTATCCATGTGTCTGCTGAATGCAGCGGGGAGACCAGAATACTGAAAACCGAACACATAACTTAGACGATACAAACGTACCTCGCCCGTTATGACTATACGGCGTGGGAATGCAGAAGAAAAATCCCATTTCATCTGAAACAAAGTATCCCCAAAGAAACAAACAGTTCTTACTGCATGCCCTCATTGGCCAGGCCTTTGCTCTGGTGGTCGGCGATGGTCTGAATCAGCTGGTGGTTTTCATCCAGCATCTGAAACAAAAGAAAGCATTTTACATCATACTACAGTGGAATCCGTTTTATTGGTCAGCAGATAATCGGCCAAAGCCGCTTAATCGGCCAATTTCCTCTGGAACGGAATTTTTTCTTCTTAAGCATGTGTTATTTTGTTCGTTTTTACGGCCAAAGCTGAAATCTTCAATTTCGCTTTATTGGCCACTTTTTCTCTAATTTTTCCTTTTTACCCCCCCCCCCCCCCCCTTTTTGGGAGAGGGAGAACAACAGAGGCAGACAAACTGACAACACGCTTTTGACGTTTACATGGTTGAGTGTGAAGTTGGAAGGTGAGCTGTTGTCAATTGAAAGACCCTGCATGGCGATAAAATCACTCCAGAAAACAAAATCATTGTCTTTTACTTGTTGTTTTTAACATAGCGATTCGTCTTTAATTACATGTACAGTGTATGTATCCAGACTCAAAACACACACACATGTACACACACACATCACAAAAAGGGAAAGAATTTGAATTTGAACTGCAACATTTAATTTTGACATCATTGCTTTTGACTTGCATAATTGCGTCATACAGTATCTTGATGTTCGTTTTATTGTCCGATTCGCTTCATCAGCCATACTTTTCCTGGTCCCAAAAGTTGCCGATTAAGCTGATTCCACTGTACCAATGAATACCACTTAAACATTTCTGTCCGGAACATAAATTGAAAAAATCTCCTTCTCTAGGCCATTTAAAGATTGTTTCGCTATATATTCACATTTAGGCTCGTCAACCCGGTCAAGAACTTTCTTCTTGATCTTGCTGCAGAGGGCTGTAGAATTTCACGCCTGGCACGGAAATCTGTTTAACGTCCTCCGGTCTTGAACAGACACATATGAAACATTAGTAGATAAATAAAGACGGTGGGAACGATCCTGGAGGCAATGCCAGGAGCCGCTGTAGCTCAGTGGGTAAGTCTGAGGCGCTAGCTCGTAATCCGTCCGGTTTGCGAGTGCGCGGGTTCGAACCCAGCTCGGTTCACAGTGGTGTGTCCTTGGGAAAGGCACTTTACTCCTATTTTCCTCATTCCACCCAGGTGTAAATGGGTACCTGACATCAGTTGGGGAAAAAGTCCTTCGGGTGAGACTTTTCAAAAACCAAGGTCCCGTGTGCGAACGCATGCATGTGCACAAGATCTTGCACACACGTTGACCCTTTCAGTTTCACCACCAGTCGCATTTTAGCACCACAGTGATTTAACACCTATGTCACTAAAAGGCATCAAATTGGGGTCTATTATCTAAAGACCCTATTGTTTTAGTTGCCGGAAGTAAGGATAGACCTTATTTTGTTCTCTACCCAGGTCAAGTTGATGGAATTTTTGGCTGAAATATGGCTGGCGCGTGAGTGGTGGTGAAAGGGTTAAAGCCCATCCCACTATTCGGTACGAGTAGGCCGTGTGTGCCAGTGGGATGGATGACACAAATTCACATAGCACGCATCCTGTGCGCTATTAATGGTCTGAATAAAGACCAGTGAGTGCGGGGCAGGATAAACATCCCCAACTGGAAGAAGAAGTTCTTGCCCGGAGGCAGTGCAACACCAGGAGGAAAGTCCCGAATTCTTAGCAATACAGATACATGTGTATAGTCTACAAAGTACAATAAATTTTAAATTCTGGCATGGAGCTTGTAGCGTGGAAATCTGTCGCTCGTGCAAATCTGTAGCTCGCTACCTATGAGAGTCTGTATTTGCGGCATTTTGCGACATTGAGCATGAACCACAAATTTCACTTTTTCCGTGAGTTAGGGATAGGGTTAGGGTTAGGGTTAGGGTTAGATACATGGTTCTAGGAACGACGGAATTAGGTCAAGCCGCAGCGATTTTTCTCGTTGAAAATCCGAACCGCGATTTTGGCTATGTGCCAAACGGTCACTTCCTTTGCTTGTTTTTATTGGTGGTTATTCTTGGCGCTGACCATCCGAGTTTCTTTCTTTCGGGAAGCAGACACCTACTCGGTCATTCGGGAACGATCTTTTTTTACGCTAAGACGGCCGATCGCGAGAGACAAGCGATCCAATATTTGGGTCCAATTCATTCGTTTATCATTTCTGAACGGTAATTATATAATTCTTTAAAACAAATGCGCAGTTACATTTAATTATTTTTCTACAAGTACACCAAATTTGGTGCATCTAGAATAAATCTCAATGCTGCTCAAGGTCTCCACAAGTCGGGAGGTGTTACGTCGAAGACTGTCTGACATGTTTTCTGTCACGCGCATGTTGATGTTGCGATCTTGTGAGTCGCACAAAAAGCTTAGGCCTAATCTGTCTAATGTTTGGGGTTGATGTTGCCCCTCAATTGTCCCTTTGAATAAGCTTTATTTTGGTACCAATGTTTTGTTTATTGGTAAAAAAAAGAAAAAGTTATGGCTGTTTTATTCATCCAAACCTTGATACGGTAAGGGCCGGTAACCTTGATCAACTTTTTCTTATATATATAGCTCATGTAAAAAAAGCTAACATTTTAAAACGTCGTAACTTTCTCAATTTTCGACCGATTTTGATAATTTGGGTATCATTTTAAAGGTCTTGTCGGGCTCTTTCCAATGATATAAATTTCATTAGGATTTGACAAAAAGTAAATATTTTTTTAAAATTTTATAACCACCCTTGAGTACATGGTTCAAATACGGAAAAAGTGAAATTTGTGAATGTCGCAAATACACACTCTTATAGTATAGTAGCGAGCGAGCGACAGATTTGCACGAGCGACAGAGCTGCCCTTTGAGGATTTTGTACAGAGTGGCGAGTCTGCGGCTCGACGTTTCTGCTGTGTGGGCCACTGACTCTAGACGAACTAGACGGTCTAGTTCGATTCATCACTTTTTTTTCTTGGTTGAACATGAAACTTTACCTTTTGAATCGTGGCTGGGTTTGGTGGTGGGTTTTTGGACTTCCCTTGCTGCTGAACGAATGCAAGAGACATCTTGGAAATATACCAAATCCGCTTAATGCTCAAAGAACAAGAAGAAATACAACAAAGCAGACGAGAGAAGGTAAGATTTCCTGCTGTTGTTCTTTCAACGCGCTTTCTTGTCATGTACAATAATCCCGCAGCGAATAATATTTTTTTTAATAGGTAAATCTCAATTAAAAACAAAACTGGATAATAAACAATATTTGCCTAATATTTGTAGTTAATCGGAAAATAAAACAAACGTACGGAAATAATGTTATATTTTAAAAGAGATAATAGAATTTGCTGCTGAACGGCCATTGTCTTCATTTCCGCTTTCAAGACGCCGCAATGAGTGACAGGTACGATCGAGCTATCACCGTCTTTTCGCCCGATGGACATTTGTTCCAGGTTGAATATGCACAAGAAGCCGTGAAAAAGGGGTCGACTGCGGTAAGTTCTCTTCAAAAAGTGTTTTTGTTTGTTGAATAAAAAAGTTACGTGTTGATTTTGGTGTCCCTTAGTTATGATTCAGCGTTTTGGAGCAGCCATTCAAACTCCAGCAACACACACTGCCTTGTCAAAGTTCTCGTCTGCTACACTGTTTCTATGAATCTCTCTCTCTCTCTCTCTCTCTCTCTCTCTCTCTCTCTCTCTCTCTCTCTCTCTCTCTCTCTCTCTCTCTTCTAAGAAAATTAAAGAAATTCACAGATACTGATTCCAGACTGATATATTTCTTGAATTCTTCTTCTCTTGAGGGCCCACGGTCAATGAGCTGACCATTCTGGCACCTTTTGAAAAAAAAAGACTGAAAAAGAGGGGTTCCGGTGGTGTTCAAATTTCAGTTGGCAGTGGTGGTGTGACAACAAAAAATTGGGATTGGAGTGGGTAAGGGAGAAGCAAGGACAGTGGAAGGGGGGGGACGGAGGGGGGGGGGGGGGGCGAGACTGATGAGCTACTGGTCAGCCTGCAGTCCCGACGTGCCACGCACGCCAGCAGTGAAGGCTGCGATGGAGTCCTGCTGCAGCTCGTTCCACTCCCTGATGGTCCTTGGGAGGAACGAGTTTGACCTGTACTTAGTGCAGCACTGGATTCGCTGGAACTGCAGGTGGTGTCCACGCCTTTGCCGAGATGGAAGAGGCACCAGCTTGGTTTGCAGATTTGTGCAGTGTACAGCGTCTGTGCTGATTTTGTGCAGCGTGGAGAGCCTGGTCCTCTGCCGTCTGCTCTCCAGTGATTCCCAGCCCAGGTTCTCGATCATGGTGCTCACACTTGATGTAGGCCTGTACTGATTGGTCACAAATTGTGCTGCCCTACGCTGGACCGCCTCCAACTTGCCAATGTTCTCCTCAGTGTATGGGTCCCAGACAGAGCAGGCATACTCAAGCAAGGGACGCACGAAGGCTCGTTCCTTGGTGGTAATGCTGCTGATCTTTAAGTTTCGTCTGAGAAAACCCAGGGTTTCAATGCACACATACGATCTCACATTGACTACGCATCTACTATATGGGATGAATGTGGGGATATTCATTTAAAAAAAGTCAATTCTCTATATCGAAAAGCGGTCAAATTAGTACTACCTGATCAAAACCTTTCAACAGATGAAAAAATGAAACAACTAGGCATTCTACCCTTGGAGAAACATCTTCAATTTAACAAAGGCGTGATGATGTACAAAATTGTTACAAACAAACTTCCAGATTATTTGTCAACTTTGTTTACTAAATCCTATATGAACCAAACTAACATAAACTGTAGATTCATATTGCCTCAACCCAGAATCGATCTATTCAAAACTAGCTTGTCATTCTCACTAATCTCAGGGGCGTCATTGTGGAACTCCCTTCCTGTAAACGTCACTTCGGTTCGTTCAGTTTCAATGAAACTTTCATCATTCAAAGACAAATTACTCAAGCATTTAATTTTTTCAAATACTGTTAGATGAAAGCAACAATACGCGAGTTTTGTTGAATTTTGTATGTATAAGTTATGCGGTGTGAGAGACTGGGCATGTGTGTGTGTGTGTGTGTGTGTGTGTGTGTGTAGTATCTATTTGTTTGTGTATGTTAACGGCAAGTATGAAAAATGGCTACTGTATGCCAATACTTTTACCGTTGTAAAATAAAGGTTCAATTCAATTCAATTCAATTCTCTCTCTCTCTCTCTCTCTCTCTCTCTCTCTCTCTCTCTCTCTCTCTCTCTCTCTCTCTCTCTCTCTCTCTCTCTCTCTCTCTCTCTCTCTCTCTCTCTCTCTCTCTCTCTCTCTCCTTCTTCCAGTTGTGGATGTTTATTCTGGCCCCACACTCACCGGTCTTCATTCAGACCATTAATAGTGCACAGGATGCGTGCTATGTGAATTCGTGTCATCCATCCCACCGGCACACACGGCCTACTCATACCCAGGGGTCACGCTAATGTTTTTGAAAACGCGTTTTGCTTACGCGACGTCGGCCAAAAAATGCGTAAGGGAAGCAAAAAATCGCGTCAAAGATGGGGTGGGGGGTGGAGTCGGACAATGCGCATACAGTGATTTTCCCGCCACACTGCACTGCGCCTACGTCACAGCAGTACTGGACGGAATCGGGGTAACTAATGAAAGAGAAAGGATGGGATACTTACCTCCTCTGAAAGCAGTGACTTTTCTATAGTCTGTTCCAATGTTTGGTGTAGCAGAACCACTATAGGTGTAGGGACCGTAGGACTTCTAAAGTCTGATTCACCATCTAGACTCGGATGCGATTTTGAGCGGACGTCATTTTGCGTACGGGTTACGCGTAAGCGCCGTAGAAATACGTCAGCGATTTTTTTAACGCGGCAAATACGCAAGAAACATGCGTTAGCGCGACCCCTGCATACCGAATAGTGGAATGGGCTTTTAACGTGCGTGCAAGATCTTCCCCTCTCTCTCTCTCTCTCTCTCTCTCTCTGTATAATCACATCTTTTTTCTGTAATTCATACTATGAATCATATATGAAACTTACCGATGATGGCAGTTGTCTACTGGCAAGTACTGCAAGAAGAAGAAGAAGATATCAGGGGTCGCTCTAGTGTTTTTGCTTACGTGACGTCGGCAAAAAAATGCGTAAGGGAAGCAAAAAATCCCGTCAAAGAACAAAATGATAAATCTAAGCTAAAAACAATGAAAACAAGACAAGAATCAAAAACATGTATTTTTATTCACTAACCAGTCATTTTCTGTGATCATGGCGATCCTCAAAGTGGACAGTGATTTTCCCACCACACTGCACTGCGCCTACGTCACAGCAGTACTGGACGGAATCTGGATAACTAATGAAAGAGAAGGGATATGATACTTACCTCCTCTGAAAGCAGTGGCACTTTTCTATAGTCTGTTCCAATGTTTGGTGTAGCAGAACCACTATACGTGTAGAGACCGTAGGACTTCTAAAGTTTGATTCACCATTTCTAAAAATGCATCAGCGATTTTTAAGCCGCGTCAAATATGCAAGAAACATGCGTTAGCGCGACCCCTAAGATATACAAATAGATGGATAGACTGTGGCTGAAGATAGGTTCGCTCACTTCCGCCTGTTCGCTCGAATGTGACATAACATTAATTGAATGAATGGGATAAAGAATGAGAACGGTTGAGCGTGCACATCAGTCTCTTCAGCAAAAAGTGCATACATTTACCTGTGTTAAAGACCCCCCATGTCACGTGTCACATTCCCTCTTATGCTTGGAAGATAGAGGGAAAACACGTGAAAAACCTTGATTTTGACACGTGACGTGGTGGGTCTTTAATGCTTAATAAGGATGGACCCTGCAACACGTCGAGATCACCAGAAAGACAGACTTCAAGGATCGGAACACTCACTTTGCTCTGGTTTCCTAGAAATTAAACCGTCAAAACGGCGATTCCTCCTTGGCGGAGATGCCAGAGAGAGCAGCCATTTTGGATGGGGTGGGTGGAGGCCACTCATTGTGGTTGAAGCGTTTTCCTTTTTTGTAGTGCAGTAAAATAAAAGGAGCTGTTTCCTTTGTTGTGAGCGAAACTCCTTTATATAAACTGTAGAACATTTAAGAAATTAAAAAATAAAAAGGCTTGTATTGCGAACATTTCGTGCAAACGATTTGGCGGCCATTAGAAAAGAGACGGCACACGCCTTCTGTTTGGGTGAAAGAATTTGTCTTCCAGCACCTCCGCCAAGGAGGAATCGCCGATTTGATGGTTTGATTTCTAGGAAACCAGAGCAATGTGAGTGTTGCAATTTCTGTAAAGGGTGTTTTCCTGGCGATCTCGACGTGTTTCTTACAAAAACTCATCCACCAGGGTGCCCCTTTGACCCTTTCGCTACTTTACTCCTATTTACTGGTCCTTCGGATGAGACCTAAAACCAAGGTTCCGTGTGCGAACGTACGCACAAGATCTTGCGCTCACGTTAAACTTAAAGCACACTCCACTATTCGGTACAACTACAAGTAGGCCGTGTGTGACGGTGGAATGGATGATACGAACTCACATAGCATGCATCCTGTGCGCCAATAGCAGTCTAAACGAAGACTTTGGGCGTGGGGCAGGATAAGCATCCCCATTAGGAAAAGAGAGAAGAGATGTATTGCCATGCATTGTGTGTGCAAAGTTCTGCAAGTGTGTGTGTGTGCGTGCGTGTCTGTCTGTGACTGTGTGTGTGTGTGCGCGCTTTCAAACACACAATTCTTGTTAAGTAAAGGATGTGAGCCATGTTCATTGAACAGGTGGGTGTGCGTGGAGACAACCTGGTGGTCCTGGGTGTGGAAAAGAAGGCTGTGTGTGTGTGTGTGTGTGTGCACATGTGTGTGTGTGTGTGTGTGTGTGTGTGTGTGCACATGTGTGTGTGTGCACACATTGTAACACACAATTCCTGTTAAGTAAAGGATGTGAACCATGTTCATTGAACAGGTGGGTGTGTGTGGAGACAACCTGGTGGTCCTGGGTGTGGAGAAGAAGGCTGTGTGTGTGTGTGTATCTGTGCACATGTGTGTGTGTGTGCACACATTATAAGTAATATAACACACAATTCCTGTTAAGTAAAGGATGTGAACCATGTTCATTGAACAGGTGGGTGTGCGTGGAGACAACCTGGTGGTCCTGGGTGTGGAGAAGAAGGCTGTGGCCAAACTCCAGGAGGAGCGAACTGTCAGGAAGATAGCACTGCTGGACGACCATGTAGCCCTGGCCTTCGCAGGTAAACTTTGCCATAAATGTATCCCCCCCCCAACACCCCCCCCCCCCCCCCACCCATACCATCTCTCTTTCCATTCCCACCCTCCTTTCCATTTACCCCCCCCCCCCCCCCCCCCCCCCCCCCCCCTAATAATTGTAATATACTCTAGTCTATACTATCTTGGCCACTTCTCATCTTTCCCAACTCTCCCAAACCATATGAATGCTGTATCGTGTAGGCAGGTGTGATGACAGCTGCTAGACTGGAAGTAATCTGTTTCTACCACAACATAACCATTAATATTTTAACATAATTATAATGGTGGCTGTCATATGAAAGACGAAGAAAAAAAAAGGAAAATGAAAAAAAATTGGTTAAGTGTTACTGTTACACTTTGATGTGAAGATTTGAAAATTCTATAGAATTTTAACTGCAACTTTTTTTTAAAAACTGTGGTGTGCATGTGTGTTTTAGTGTGTATGTGCACATGCACATGTGTGTGTGTGTGTGTGTGCGCATGTATGCGTAAAACTGTGGCTGCGAGTGTGTTTGTGAACACACGTGCAAGCTATCACTAGTATCAGACTTTTCACTTTCAGTGGGGGTTTTTCTTTTCAATTTGTGGTTTCAGGTTTGACGGCTGATGCGCGCATTTTGATCAACCGCGCCAGAATAGAGTGCCAGAGCCACAAGCTGACCGTGGAGGATCCTGTCACCGTCGACTACATCACACGCTACATCGCACAGCTCAAGCAGGTGGGCACAAATAGTTCCCCCACCTTCTGGAAGTTCTGTGCCCGCAACTTTCACTATAACCTATCACTCTTTGACTTGTTTTTCCTTCTGTTTTTTTTTCCTTCTGTCATCTACTATTTTTCTGACTTAGTTATTGTCACATTCTTCCGCCTATTTTCTATTTAAAAAATACTTTTCGCCTTTGAGCTCCTCTGAAATCGGAATGTGTCGGCTGAATGCAGCGGGAAGGGGGGGGGGGGGGGGGGGGGGGCAGTAGAGAGAGAGAGAGAGAGAGAGAGTGTGTGTGTGTTGATGCTTTCTTCAACTGATTGTATTTTGTATTGTGTTCTTGGGTGGGGTGAGTGGTGGTGATGGCAACGGTGTGTGTGTGTGTGGATATGTGCGTGCCTGCGTGTATGTGTGGGTGGGGGATGGGGTGTGTATACATGCCTATTTTGCATGTGTGTGAGCGATTACTTGTTTTTGTTTTTGAATTTCTTGCTTTTAATTATTGTTGTTGTTAAGCGCATAGAGCTCCACATTTGGTGGAGGAGTGCGCTATATAAATGATTCACTTTTATTATTATTATTTACCCCACATGGCCGAAAGACCAAAGAGGGCGTAAAACATTATTTCTTCTATTATTATTAGAGAAAACTAAAAACTACACATAGGTACCTCAACCATTATGGCCATATGGTTTGGGAACAAAGAAAAAGAAGAAGCAAATTGGTGTGTTTGGATATATATATATATATTAATTTTGTTTCCTTGTGTGAAATTATAAAACTAATAGCATTCATTTTGTTTGTGTGTAGCGATTTGATATGTGTGGGGTGATGCTCTGTAGCTTATCCCAGGAGAGAGCATGGAATTTAAAGGAAACCATCTTCATGCGTGTGAACACACACATGCATGCACACATGTACACACATACACATGCCAGGCATCAGAATTGTCAGAGGATTGGCACATTTCAGAGGATTAAGAGTTCCTGACAGAGGATTGGTTTCTACTGTCAGAGGTTTTGACTTTCTGTTGATTGTCATCTTTTCTGTATAGCATTTTAAAGTGATTTCTGCCTGTTGGGTCATGCTGGGGTCTGATTTTATTGTTGTTTCTCTTCAATCTCGGGCCTTGATGGCTCTTGTATTGCGGTTTTCAGAGGATTGGACTTCAGACTATTCTGATGCCTGTAGAACTCTGTGTGTGTGTGTGTGCATTTTAGAGGATTGAGAGTTTGTGACAGAGGATTGGCTTCTACTGTCAGAGGTTTTGACTTTAAATTGAGCGTTATCTTTTCTGACTGCATTAAACCTTTTTGGTGATGCTGGGAACTGATTTCAGTGTTGTCCCTCTGCAGTCGGGGGTCTTGAAGGCCTTTGTATCACGGTTTTCAGAGGATCGGACTTCAGGCAATTCTGATGCCTGACATATACACACACTCATAGCATGAACAATAGAGACAGACATTTTATTTTCGTGTCTGTGATTTTATTTTATTTTATTGTTTCACCTGAATTCTGTTTTAATTTTGTTTGTCTTCACTCTAGAAATACACACAGAGCAATGGCCGCCGTCCTTTCGGCCTATCCTCCCTGATCATCGGGTTTGACTTTGACGGCACGCCCCACCTCTACCAGACTGACCCCTCTGGAACCTACCATGAATGGAAGGTATGTGCCATGCAGTGGTCTCGCGGCTCAACTAAGCTTGGAGTCAAAACAGACTATCTTTAGATGGTCCATTGACGTACTGTTGAACTTATTGCGAAAACTAATAACTTGTATTTTAAAAAGATAGCAGAAATATACAAAGTATAAACCCCATATTATATTATTTGTAGTCTTTTTTAATATGGAAGGTATGTACCATTCATTGGTCTCTTGGCTCAACTAATGTGCTTGTGGGTCTTATTTTTACTGCCTCGGTAACCTCTGCCAAGGTTTTCTCTTTTTGTTGTTGTCTTGGTTCGCCTGTCTATGAATTCATTCGAAAAAGTTATAAGGTTAATTGAGCAGCACACATAAATATGTATCAATTCTGTAACGACTGACTGGCACACAGAAGTTTGCTCTCCGTACGCATGTCAGTAATTGTGTATCCATTATGGGGCTTTGTTCTATTTCTTGGCGACATTTAAGGGTGATCATTTTGGGACTGAATCGACCATGCCACCTAGTGACGAGTCAGGGGTAGAGAATGTTCATGGGCTATATTACTTTGTGACAGGCAAGGGCGATAATCTTGTGTAGGTGGTGCGCATTTCGGTGCATGAGACGGGCAGATGATATTGAGTACAGTAGAACCTTCCTTATAAGACCACCCATTATAAGACTCCCTCCCACTTAAGACCTGAAGCATTGCCCTTCTTTGTAAGTATTAAAATGACTCCCTTATGCTCCTATTTAAGACCTCATTTTGGATGCGTTATAAGGGAGGTTCCACTGTATAATAAAGCCTCTGTATTGGGCAAGGGTCTGTCTCAGTACCTAGCCACACCTTGCAGGCCAACACGATAGGCCATAAGGGAGGTTCCACTGTATAATAAAGCCTCCCTGTATTGGGTAAGGATCTGTCGCAGTATCTGTCTATCTATCAGGCCAACACGATAGGCCATAAGGGAGGTTCCACTGTATAATAAAGCCTCCCTGTATTGGGCAAGGATCTGTCGCAGTATCTGTCTATCTATCTATCAGGCCAACATGATAGGCCATAAGGGACGTTCCACTGTATAATAAAGCCTCCCTGTATTGGGTAAGGATCTGTCACAGTATCTGTCTATCTATCAGGCCAACACGATAGGCCATAAGGGAGGTTCCACTGTATAATAAAGCCTCCCTGTATTGGGCAAGGATCTGTCACAGTATCTGTCTATCTATCAGGCCAACACGATAGGCAATAAGGGAGGTTCCACTGTATAATAAAGCCTCCCTGTATTGGGCAAGGATCTGTCTATCTATCTATCAGGCCAACACGATAGGCAATAAGGGAGGTTCCACTGTATAATAAAGCCTCCCTGTATTGGGCAAGGATCTGTCTATCTATCAGGCCAACACGATAGGAGTTTAGGCCACAAGGGAGGCTCCACTGTATAGTAAAGCCTCACAGTATTGGGCAAGGGTCTATCTCAGTATCTATCTATCAGGCCAACACGATAGGACATAAGGGAGGTTCCACTGTATAGTAAAGCCTCACAATCTCTGGATCTATCTCTGTACCTGTCTGTGCACACCTTGCAGGCCAACACGATAGGACATAAGGGAGGCTCCACTGTATAGTAAAGCCTCACAAGGATCTATCTCTGTACCTGTCTGTGCACACCTTGCAGGCCAACACGATAGGACATAAGGGAGGCTCCACTGTATAGTAAAGCCTCACAAGGATCTATCTCTGTACCTGTCTGTGCACACCTTGCAGGCCAACACGATAGGACATAAGGGAGGCTCCACTGTATAGTAAAGCCTCACAAGGATCTATCTCTGTACCTGTCTGTGCACACCTTGCAGGCCAACACGATAGGACATAAGGGAGGCTCCACTGTATAGTAAAGCCTCACAAGGATCTATCTCTGTACCTGTCTGTGCACACCTTGCAGGCCAACACGATAGGGCGCAGCGCCAAGACGGTGCGCGAGTTCCTGGAGAAGCACTACACGGACGAGGTGGCCGCCAACGACAAGGAGACCATCAAGCTGGCCCTCAAGGCGCTGCTGGAGGTGGTGCAGAGTGGAGCCAAGAACATGGAGGTGGCCGTCATGAGGCGAGGACAGCCCCTGCAGGTAGGTCCCCCTCCTTCTGGAAGTGTGTGTCTGTCTGTGTGGAGGTGGTGCAGAGCGGAGCCAAGAACATGGAGGTGGCCGTCATGAGGCGAGGACAGCCCCTGCAGGTAGTTCCCCCTCCTTCTGGAAGTTGTGTGTGTCTGTCTGTGTGGAGGTGGTGCAGAGCGGAGCCAAGAACATGGAGGTGGCCGTCATGAGGCGAGGACAGCCCCTGCAGGTAGTTCCCCCTCCTTCTGGAAGTCTGTGTGGAGGTGGTGCAGAGCGGAGCCAAGAACATGTAGGTGGCCGTCATGAGGCGAGGACAGCCCCTGCAGGTAGTTCCCCCTCCTTCTGGAAGTGTGTGTCTGTGTGGAGGTGGTGCAGAGCGGAGCCAAGAACATGGAGGCGGCCGTCATGAGGAGTGGACAGCCCCTGCAGGTAGTTCCCCCTCCTTCTGGAAGTTCTATGTTTGTAACTTCCTCTAATAGTCACTCTCTTTGACTCTGCCTTTTCCCTTTGCTTACTGTCAACTTCTACTATCTTTCTGCCTACTTGGTGCATTCTCTTGCCCTTTTTTTTCCAAAAATCTTCCAAATAGTTTTCTTCTTGAACAAGCTCCTCCGAAATCGGAATATGTCGGCTGAATGCAGCGGGGAGACCAGTGGAAAACTGAAAACTGGACACATACATACCTCACCCATTACGGCCATATGGCCTGGGAACACAGAAGAAAAATAGCCCATACTAATAGTAATACTGTCTAATTTTAACAACATTGATTTTGTGTTTCAGATGCTGGAATCGGACGAAATCGAGAAGTACATCAGCGAGATTGAGAGAGAGAGAGAAGAGGAGGCGGAGAAGAAGAAGCAGAAAAAATAACCGCCTTTTGGATCATAGACTTTCTGTTGTCACGTTCATCATGCTGGTGGTTTTTTTGTTTTTCTTTTGCATCACAGATTTCAGACATTTTTGGTTCACAAATAAAATGATTGTGGCTGATTAAAAAAACAATGCCAAGTCTTGTATATGAAAAAAACTCATGAACATGGGTGCTTCAGATTAAAAAAAAAAAAATTCCCCAGTAACCTGTCTGAATTTCAGGGTTTTATAAAATTGCGCAGCAACCTCCCTTCCTCACCTTCCGATGCCCTTAGCTTTGCACTTTGCTTCAACTGGTGTTCAGATCACTTTATATATCATTTTCCCTTCAGCTTCAGAAGGGGCATTGTCCCCCTTCAGAGGGACACTGTCCCTGTATCCCACCAGGGACTAGGTGACCCATGGACCCCTGCTTCCCAGGATTTGGTAGAATCACCCATGCATTTATGTGAATGCCATCGTCATCAGCAAGCATTTGGCAATACTGCTTCTGTTATGTTGGCAGTGACCAACTTTTCATTGACCAGTGACCAACTTTTCAGTGTGCGTGTGTGCGTGCGCATGGCCAAGGCCCATTAAAAACTTTAACATATCAATTTTCTCAGAAACTACAAATAATAGCAACCAAACTTTGCACGATGAGAAATACCATCTGCAGTTGAAAAAGTAACCAGAGTGGAATGGTAGTACATGTACGCAAATCAGTTAACGAGCGAGAGCCAGTAGAAAGAGTACATGTGTACTTTTCAGAGTGCAGGAGTACAGGGGTTATAACTTGGCAAAGAGCCAGTAGAAAGAGTACATGTGTACTTTTCAGAGTGCAGGAGTACAGGGGTTATAACTTGGCAAAGAGCCAGTAGAAAGAGTACATGTGTACTTTTCAGAGTGCAGGGGTTATAACTTGGCCAAGAGCCAGTAGAAAGAGTACATGTGTACTTTTCAGAGTGCAGGAGTACAGGGGTTATAACTTGGCCAAGACATCATAAAGAAATTGTAATTTTTTTGCGATTAAATTTTTTAAAAATTTATATTCTGAGTTACAAAACCTTCATAGTATGAGCATGTTAGACTTGTCCCCTCTCTCTCACACACACAGACACGTGAGCGAGCTGTTGCAGGCTTCGCTCTTGTTTAGTCTTGACTTACAGTTCAGACCATTTTTTCCTTCTTCCGTCTCTTATGAGCACCGTTTACACCTAAACCACTGGGAGTATGGCAATGGCTTCAGTAGCAGCCACTCCCCCCGTGGGGATCTTCTGTCTCTTATGAGCACCGTTTACACCTAAACCACTGGGAGTATGGCAATGGCTTCAGTAGCAGCCACTCCCCCCGTGGGGATCTTCTGTCTCTTATGAGCACCGTTTACACCTAAACCACTGGGAGTATGGCAATGGCTTCAGAAGCAGCCACTCCCCCCGTGGGGATCTTCTGTCTCTTATGAGCACCGTTTACACCTAAACCACTGGGAGTATGGCAATGGCTTCAGTAGCAGCCACTCCCCCCGTGGGGATCTTCTGTCTCTTATGAGCACCGTTTACACCTAAACCACTGGGAGTATGGCAATGGCTTCAGAAGCAGCCACTCCCCCCGTGGGGATCTTCTGTCTCTTATGAGCACCGTTTACACCTAAACCACTGGGAGTATGGCAATGGCTTCAGAAGCAGCCACTCCCCCCGTGGGGATCTTCTGTCTCTTATGAGCACCGTTTACACCTAAACCACTGGGAGTATGGCAATGGCTTCAGTAGCAGCCACTCCCCCCGTGGGGATCTTCTGTCTCTTATGAGCACCGTTTACACCTAAACCACTGGGAGTATGGCAATGGCTTCAGTAGCAGCCACTCCCCCCGTGGGGATCTTCTGTACAAATGTCCCCCCACCTTCTGGTTCTGTGCTTGTAACTTCCTCTAATCTGTCTGTCTCTTTGACTCTGCCTTTTCCCTTCCTTTGTGTCATGTACTAATACTATGTTTCCGACTTTTTGGCCCATTCTCCTGCTTTTCGAACAAAATCTTCCATATAATAGTTTTCTCCTTTGAGCTCCTCCGAAATTGGAATGTGTCGGCTGAATGCAGCGAGGAGACCAGTGAAAACTGGAAAACGGACACATACGTACCCATTGTGGCCTGGGAACGCAGAAGAAGAAGAAGAAGAAGCAAGCACGCTACAAAAGACAGGAATATCAATCTTGAAAACGGAAATGAAATCATGACAAACTTTTATTATTATTTTCCATACAAAATCACACGGCAGCAAGAACTGACCCTGACGTTAGACAAGTGACAAGTCACATAAAACAAGACAATAACGCTTTCCATCCCATCCCACCCCCTCTTTCGACATATTTTAGCAAAATAATTCTCCGGCCTGAAAAGATCCCACTTGTTGCAAAAACAGGATTAAACCAAAAAAGTAAGTTTCTTTTTCTGTCAATGAAAGCCTTAATGTCTGTTTTGATCTCCGACATCATTACCTCTAAACCTACTTCAAAATCTACCTACCTTGTACTGAAGAAGAAAAAAGATCTGGGGGCCGTTTCACAAGGGCTAATGTTACGCAGCGTGAGCGGAAAACGGTCTAACGGTCTTTGTTTGCTGATAGATCGCGTGATGTTTTGTTCTTGCCAAACACCGAGCAAGCGGCGAATTATCCGGAACTAGTAAGGGGTGAATACGTTTCTTGGTGTTGATTGGTCCATTAAAGTTTGTTTAAAAAAAAAATAATTTGACCAATCAGACGAGAGCTTGTGATATTCTTCCGCAAACACTTTCTAAAGTGTTTCTTAGGACACGTTTGGTGTAAGCATTATTCGTGCGGCGACCGTTATCTAGATAAACTCGACCCTTGGCTTGGTATGCCTAAATCTAACAATGTAAACAATCAGGGTTCCCAGGTTTGGAACATGAAACGAAAAAAGGACTTATAAGGACCTAAAGATTGTAAACTTCGCCAACCTGATTGTATCCAATGTTCATGATAGAATGCCAATTGTTGACCAAGAGCACAATTCCAATACGCATGGAATGAATCACTACGTCTTGGTGCGGAAAGACTCACACAGCTTGTAATGAATTGTCTGCTCCCATCTGTGACAACGACAACTTTGTATGCTGCCAGTTTTTGTGTGGAAATTTTTGTTTGATGTTAGTCAGTTTCTTTATCACTTTTTTCTTGATAAAACGGGACCTTTCAAAAATTACAAGGACCTCTTGATGAATTAAAAGGATCTACTTGTTGAAATAAAGCACTTAAAAGGCCTGTTGACCAAAAAACAATTCACAAGGACTTAAAAGGCGCCTGGGAACCCTGACAATAAACTTTGAAACGGGAAGAAAAAAAACGTGCAAAAATAAACATTAAAAACTAACATACTTAAATAATATCAGAAATGTTTTCATTTCTATATTTGATTAAAAAAAGCGGGTATACAACGAAAAATATATATACACAAAATACTTTCAGAGTATAACGCAAAGAAACTGTTACACTTTCAATTGCAACCTAAAACGACAGCACATTATTGACAAAGTGTAGGAGTTGGTTGGAATTGGTTTATTACTTGAGAAGCCTTGCCCAGGGTGCATTCTCACCCTCTCGGGCCAAAATCGACTTTAGGGCAGCTGGCATTGAGGAAGGCCAACCAATCCCCTTGGCTACAGCACTACAGCTAGTGAACCCCCCCCCCCCCCCCCCCCCCCAGTTTGAGAGTGGGTCATTCACAAAAGACGAAGCTGTATACTTTTTTTAATTTGAACTCAAAGGAGAAAATAACCAAAAAATCCGTCTTTCCGAATGTACCGGTATTTATCAATGTTACAACATTTAAACGTAGAAATGATTGAACTTGTTTCACATGCATGCAAAATACAATGACACTTGTGATTCTTTGGTACAGGTTCAAGTCTGAGGGGCTGCGCACATTTACGAAAACTCCTGTACGAAAACCCATCGGCAATTAGTAGAGGTAAAAGAAAGTCAGAAATAAGTGGATGGACTTTCGCATATAACGTGTAGACTCCATACTTCTTACTTCCAGAGTTGGGTTTTGTTACGGATTAGATTTCCGTAGGGACATTTTTGTAAATGTGCTCATAGCCTGACATGATTAAGTGAACTAAACATGATGTGAAAGCACACTGGTCAGGGGAAACTAACTTGGACTAATCAGATTGTAAAGTTTGTTTTGTGGATGACCGAATAATTTGCTTCATATTCAAAGCTACCTTTCATATTTGTATCCATCTATTTGAAATACACTCAAGACTCGAGAAAATCATTCGTTAACTTGACAGAATGCATCTTTCCCCGCAAAGGGAAGCGTAGAAAAAAATAATAATTCGCTCGATGCCGACTAAACGGTTTGTTCAGAATATAGAAATACAAGTAGGCAGTGTCTTGTTTGGTTAGAATGGTGTAAAATGGACATGTCAAGACATGGTAAAAATACAAAATGAACCACAAAGAAAGAACAGATAAAATAACAATGATAACCAACTAAACATCGGTAAATGGAAACATAGCTTCCAAAAAGTTTCGTTTTCACAAAAGCATGAAAATATTTTCAGTATGCGTTTAACACGCACAGAACACCTCAAAAACGCATGCGAACCTCCGAAGATGAGGAAGACAAACACATTAGAATTCTTCATGGTGTGTTCAGTAATTTATTAATTAATATCTCATCTTTCATAAAGAAATCAATTCTGCAGATATGCTGAATAATATGGAGTATGTCTGTATGCGCGCCAGAGTGTGCATGTTCTTTTGCTACACAACCACCATCACTTTGACGGTTCTGTTGTTACAAAACATTGTGTTTTATTCAAACAATACATAAACCAGTGAGTGAAACGACGCTTACAAACCGACATGTGTGTACAGTCACTCATGTTTAATCCTACGACAGAAATCTCCAGGAGGCACTAACTGCTTGATCAGCACAACCGTACAACACCACTGGTCTGAGCATGTGCCAGACTATAATCGTAATGTTGCTTGAAGTTCAAGTCTTGAAACTGCAACATGCCTGATCAAAGACACGGCTTATATGAAACTAACCTAAGAGTTGGAGGTATGATGGGTCGAAGGAGATGAGGTTAAGCTTGCTTTCGGGCCTAGCTCTTTTTTAAACCTTAACTCGATGAAATTGTTAAAGCCATATCTGTCCGGAATTAATAGATAGCTGTCAATTTTATGCATTTGCTTCAAAAAGTAAATCTCTGTGCACATCATACCTTGGTCACTTCTAAACTGGCTTCACTTCCTTAGACCACAATTTTGCCTCAGACTTTGCTTTTGTTGTGGGGTAACCAATCTGTGTGGAGTTATTCTATATAAAGTCTCCACTTCCCTATGTCTAAACCTGAAGTAAAAACTCGTAATCTTCTTTCGTTACACCTTTAGCTGGAGTGATTTGTGAGGTTTTTTTTTAATAATTCAAAATCGCTGCGATGCGAATGAGTTAACTCCACCCCCCTCCTTCGACCCATCGCACAACTAAATCCCAGGTTAGTTTCTATCTTTTGGATCAGCAATCAGCAAGTCATGTTTTTAAAAAACTAGATTGTTTTGTTTAAAAAGATGCAACAATAATGCTTACAATTGTGGAACACACACACACACACAAATCAACCTTGAAATTAAAAACCTATGGTGAGCACACATTTCTTCTCTTTAACCCTAAATTTCCATATACAGTTTGACAATAATTGTAACCTAGTAATCGAAAAGAGAAGAAAAGTATACCAAAGTTGAAACACAAATGTTACCTATATAGTACTAAGGCATGTTCTGAACAAGATGAACATTTGGATTACAGCGCAGCTTTAATTTCTTCTCTCCCCACTCCCTCTATTGTCCTGTAAGGAAGACTTTCTTTCTTTGAAATTTGTTTTTAATAATATCGATCATACAAAATGTACTACAAAGTACCCATTACAATGCTATGCTATTTTTGAACAGACTTATGGGTTAATCTTTGCTGAAACCTAAGTTTGGAGATAACGATGATCGACGCATGAACACATTACATTCTATCAAACATAAACTATGGTGATTGAAAAACGCAGCCAAATGTCATGCAGAAGACAACAATACAGAAATTGGAGAGCAAAACCACACATAATTCGCTATAAAGAAAAACATGCTTTATTTTTATATTTTAAGATTTTTACGAGAAGTTGTGAGTATATTGTAGCGGATATTTTTTCCTTGCTAGAAAAAAAGACACCTGACCAGAATTATTTCCCTTGCAGTTGAATAGCCAATGGTTGTGCAGTGTGTGAGTCGGTATGCATAAAATTAGGTAAAGGATAAAGGTCCACCTCCATCTCTACCCATCCCCCTGTAGTAAGGCGCTCTTCCGCAGATCCCCAATTTCTACAGTGACGGAATGGTCAAGTTTGACTGGTCACTTACAGGAAGGAAGGTCAATAATACTAAATTTAATATATAAAAGACAATATGACCTTGAAGTTCTTTTTCGTAGATCGCTCAGTTTCAGGTCAAATGTGCGCAGATGTGTCATGCTGCCGATATGCACCTAACTAGGAAATAGGTCCTGCATGTCCGCCTTTGGCTGGAGAGTCTTTGTATGGGTTTCTACAACAAAGGCTGGAGAACGGACCAGTAAGGCAGAAAGATAGCAGATGACAATGGAAAAGGCAGAGTCAAAGAGAGTGACACTGGCAGATTAGAGAAAGTAGACCTTCCAGAAGGTAGGGGAACTGTTTGTCCTGAAAGCCCCCGGTATACCCACGGGGATGGGGAGACTAATAGGACAAAATTATGAAATAATCTTTCTCGAGTCTAAAACACACGAGCATTGAAACTCTGCGGCAAAATTATGCCCTGTAGTGACAAAGTAGGGGCTGTTATATGTAACCCAGCACCACGAAAGGGACATTAAGTGTCAAACTGACTTCTGAGAATTATATATTTCAGACAATTCTCTTCCTAATAATACAAGAACCATTCTTGTAAAAAAAATTCTGTTCCCGAGTTATGAGCATTTAAAGTTAGTAGGGTGAGCGTCAACCATTTTGAGAAAACATTGTCTAAAGTATAGCCTAGCTGAAGAAAATGCATTGACCTACTCGTTTGAAAGCACTTATAAGACCATTTAGAGACCACATTAAAGATTGTCCTTTATACAATTGAAAGATAAGATGTTAGAGAACACAAAAATACCCATAGCTCAAAAATAAAAAAATATTTTTGACTTTGCAAGCCTGTTGTGAGAAACTAGCCCAGCGACTTGATGTCCCTTTTGTGGTGCTGGGTCACATATATCAGAAGGTACTATCATTCTTTTCCGGAAAAAGCCAAAAGGTACTGCATCTCAAAAGCATAGTACCCTCTGGCTTTCACCCGAGAAGAACAATGACGCCTTTTGCCATATGACACCCCTGGGACTGACGGAATAAAACTTGGTTCAAAACTAGATCTGGAATTGTCAATCAATATTTTATTGTCCATTTTACAGGAATTTCTTTTTTCTTGTCTGAAGCACCAATTTTTTTTATCTCTCTCTCTCTCTCTCTCGTATTAGTTCTTGATTTGTACTAGCTACTCAATTTTGTATGAAGTAGCCCCCCCCAATTATTTTTAATGTAAGAAATATTCTCTAGACACATCCATTGATACAAAACCAAAATCACAAGATGTACAACACAAGCCTCAAAAAGGACTAGATGAATACTTTACCACCCCCCACCCCCCCTCCTCCTTAAGTTTTTAGGACAAAGGTAGTAAACTGTTATTAAGAAATCAGCATCATCTGATCTTCAAGAATGTTGGTGTTCTAGACTCAATCAATGACTAAAATATTTAACATTTTCAAAGACAGCTTATAAATCGCCGCCCGCATGCAATACAGACGTAAGTCGAATGACGCCGCTTCACATGAGGAATGGAAAACTCAATATTTTGGTCATTTCAGGCCACATAACATCATTTTTTGTTCCTTTAGCGTCACCATCAGTGTTTTATCTTTGCAAATTGTTGTTTTACAGCTTTGTTAAAAGATGCAGCTTGCCTAGATCAACTGGTAAGTCCAACACAACGAAGATGACCAATTTTGAGTTACGTCTGTATTGCATGCGGACGGCGAAATATCGTCCTCTTACGATTTCATTAGGGTTACTGGCATCCTTAGGCAGTGCAGACATTCACGCACAACTGCCGGACAGAAAGCAATCCGGAAAAAAAATCTGAAAGTAAAACATATTGAGGAGTGTACACATACACACGGAACCCCATCCACTTATTTCTTCCTTTATTTTATTTCGATGGCGGATGGGTTTTTGGTACGGAAGTTGCGCGCATATGTGCACACAGCCTTATGTTCATGCACTCAACCTGTACTGCTTACGCTAGATTTGCCCTTTTCTGCACTATACAAAAGACCAGGGGGTCTTTTGTATAAATAGTTCCCCCACCTTCTGGAACTTCTGTGTTTGCAGCTTCCTCTAATCTGTCACTCTCTTTGACTCTGCCTTTTCCCTTTGCTTACTGTCATCTACTATCTTTCTGCCTTACCGGTCCATTCTCCTGCCTTTTTTTTTTTCAAGAAACAGAAACACTTTCAAAAAGATATTCCTTCAGACGAAGTCAGACTTGCTGGGCCTATTTCTTAGTTAGGTGCATAATGGCAGCATGATGCATCTGCGGTCATAATTGACAGGAAACTGTCTGAGTGATCAAAGAAGAAGAAGAGAAACAAATCTAATCTCAGCAAAATATTCAATGCAATTTAAACGGCTTAAAAAAAAAGTCTACCAAATGATGATTACTTTTGCAATAAACTCTGATCAGAATGTTCAACATACATCTGGTTCTGGTGAATTAGTGATTTTTGTTAGGTGTTCCACTTTGCACTGGTTGATTCTACTTGTGGAACAAAACGGACAAACTTTACATCTATCACCGTTTTATCTTCTTTTTTCTGAACAAAGCTTCACTTTCTCTTAAATAATTTTTGAAAATGTCGGTAATTTTCTGTCTGACCAAAATAAATTCCATGTAATTTTGCTAAACAACACAATTTTACATTAAACATTAATAATCCAGGGTTAAAAATCAAATCAGCAAATTTTTATCAATGTTTCTCTTTTTGTTTTGTCTGACAGACATTTATAGCAGCAAACACTTGACTGCATCCAAAGCTTTTATTGTTCCAACTTTCAACATCTTAATCATCAATATTAAAAGCCACACTAGCCATGACAAATCTACCAACAAAACAAACAGAGAGAAGAAACCCAGACACAACGAACGTTGATTCATGTGAAGCACAAACACCTATCAACATTGGAACGGATCATCTAGCACTGGCGAACGTCGGATACCTCGTCTTTTGCCCACCCATGCAGAAGAAAGCAGGACAAAGTCTGAACGGTTGGAATCATATTCATCGTCTCACTTTACATACTTGATTGAAGATTGCATCCAACACAGCCTAAAGCCGACACTATAGCTTGAGATCAGGGCATGTATTCACACTGATATAGTACGAGACTTATCATTACGGTATCTTAGAAATCCTAAAGTCCTATTAGTGTTAAATCCTATACTTTAGAAGGACTTCTAAGATATCATGATGATAAAGTCTCATGCTATCTCAATGTGAATACAGGCCCAGATTGCGGATGGATCTCTAAACCATGTTGATATCTCTCCCGGCATTCAAATTCAGTAGGATGCGCCACGCTAATCTTTTTATCTCCAGGAGTCACTCCATTCTCACTGCCGCTTCCAACTTGAATCCAATGCTGGAAGAGACAACATAAGGTTGAAATACACGTTGACATTTTTCGCTCTTCTCCATGGCAACACAGCGAAGCTGCGATACTACTAGTAACGAACATGAGATTTTCTCAGGAAATTTCCTGTGATCTCGTGTGTGAGTAACGATCTCACTTGCCTGTCACTGTGTCGTCATTGGGAAAGAGCGAAAAATGGCAACGTATACTGCGAACGTTAGCAACACGGTTTCAAGATTCATACGAGCCTCGATCTCGTGCCGTTAGTGTTTCTGGACGTGGCAAGGGGAAGGTGGGAAAAGATCAGAACTCACTGGGGGGTTTCAGGTGTCAGCGCATACATTATGGAGGGTGGAGGGGAAGGAATGGGGGGTAGGGGGTGATGATCTGCAAGGGGGTGGGGTGTGTGTGTCCTACTCGACAGCGATGTCATAGAGGTTCAGCCGGAATATCTCGTTGGTGATGATGAAGCTCTCCCCCACCATGCGCAGGATGAACATCTGGCTGAAGCCCGAGGGTTTGTCCTGGCCCTGTGCTGCACTGTCCACCTGCCAGGACAGAGAGGGAAACAACATGGCGCAGCCATACTAAGGTACTCCATGCTCATCATCAAAGAACAACAAAGCATGGGTGAAAGTAAAACATTCTCTCAATCCTGAAATGACACGTTTTAATGTTCTCTGAATCTTCTCAATCCTGAAATGACACGTTTTAATGTTCTCTGAATCTTCCCAATCCTGAAGTGGTAACCGCATTAACAACAATTTCCAATGCGTGTGTGTGTCTGTGTATACAGGATGGGTGGGGGTGGTGTTAGAATTGCATGTCTGTCATCAATGTTGGCAGAAAAGTTTGATTTTATAAGACTGTGGTTCCGGATGACTTTAGATGGCCGATCCTGAAGACTATCAGCTTTTTCAATCCTGATTTCAGGAGCAAGCCTGAGCTACTTTCACCGACGACAATATGTCAGCATTTCTAAATAATTCAACCAACTACAACTGAACAAGAGAGAAAAAGGAGGGGAGAAAAAACAAACAACAAAACCTAATAATACACCCCCCCCCCAAAAGAAGAAAGAATTAGCATTTATAATGGAGAAAACTATGTTTGCAATGACTCACCAGCTGGCCGAAAACGAAAACTATGATACCATCTGGCATGGGTTGGCAGTCGACCTTGCAGACGACTCGCTTAATGTGGGCTACTGGGAACTTCTGCAGAAACAAACACACAGATGCTGTTACAGTGTTGGCAAACACAAACCAGGCATCAGAATAGTCGGAAGTCTAACCCTCTGAAAATCACAGAACAAGGCTCATCAACTAGGCCCCAGTCTGTATACAGACAACACAGAAATCCGTTCCCAACATCACCAAAGGCTCATTTGCCTGATCTGGGCAAAATAAACAATCAAGTCTCTGTTAAAGACCCCGCACGTCACATTTCAAAATCACGGTTTTCACATGTTTTCCCTCATAGCTAGTAAGGAATCTTCCTAGCATAAGAGGGAATGTGACACATGACGTGTGGGGTCTTTAACTTGAATACATTTGTTTTTGGCATGCATATTGATATTTCTGCCAAACAATATACAATCATGATCATCTTCTGCGTTCCCAGGCCATAAAGCCAAAATGGATGGGGTATGTATCATTGTATGTGTCTGAATTTCAGTTTTCACTGGTCTACACGCTGCATTCAGCTGACACATTCCAATTTTTGAGGATATACAGTCGTGATCACGTTTAGTTATTATGCCACATCAGTTACCGTACAGTAACAAAAAACTTTTCAATTTCATAGCCTATTAAAACTTGTCTTATGTTGCAATCGTTTTGGCTGTCTTTTTGACACACAATGTACACATACAGTGTGTATGATACACACAGAGACACAATTGCAGAGATGCTAGTGGGAGGTCTAAAAACCTGACACTTTCTACAGAAATTGTTCAACATCAAAACCTTCAACTAAAATGTTCACAACCATCAACGTTTGTTGAGTAAGTGGAGGGGGTGGGGTGGGAAGATAGCTCACGTCAAAACCGTCAGCACTTGGGGACGGGAGGTGTTTTTTCTCTCACTATATCTACCTAACTTTCACACAAATTGGCTTCCAAAATGAGGAAGACACATTTTTTTACACGCCAAAAACCGGGAGCCACAAGTTTAAATTACAGCTAAAAAACAACTCAGAAGCCACAAGTTTTTATTTTATACACTCCCAAAACTGGAATCCACAAATTTTTACACTCCCAAAACAAAGGCAGAAGCCACAAGTTTTTACACTCTCAAAAACCGTAATCCACAAATTTCGGCACCCCAAAAATCAGAAATCCGGCGTGTTACAGAAAACTAGCACCCCTGCAACTGTTTTAGTGTTTATCTGACTGATAATACTATAATAGATTAAATTCCGTTTACAACAGGGCATGATATGGATTTTATAATGATCCAATGCCAATTCAATTGATGAAAACTGTTAGTGTTGTTGTTGTTGTACCCTGGCTAAAAGACTCCAGGGATCATCCCAACAGCAGAAACACTTGAACACTATGGTACAACTCAACTACAAGTGCATCAGCTAGGGATGAGAACATTACATGTGTGACCATTTTTGATTACCCCTGCCACACATTACCCCTGGCTAAAAGACTCCAGGGATCATCCCAACAGCAGAAACACTTGAACACTATGGTACAACTGAACTACAAGTGCATCAGCTAGGGATGAGAACATTACATGTGTGACCATTTTTGATTACCCCTGCCACACATTACCCTGGCTAAAAGACTCCAGGGATCATCCCAACAGCAGAAACACTTGAACACTATGGTACAACTCAACTACAAGTGCATCAGCTAGGGATGAGAACATTACATGTGTGACCACTTTTGATTACCCCTGCCACACATTACCCCTGGCTAAAAGACTCCAGGGATCATCCCAACAGCAGAAACACTTGAACACTATGGTACAACTCAACTACAAGTGCATCAGCTAGGGATGAGAACATTACATGTGTGACCATTTTTGATTACCCCTGCCACACATTACCCCTGGCTAAAAGACTCCAGGGATCATCCCAACAGCAGAAACACTTGAACACTATGGTACAACTCAACTACAAGTGCATCAGCTAGGGATGAGAACATTACATGTGCGACCATTTTTGATTACCCCTACCACACTCCGACTTTGGGAAACTGTTTTACAATAAAATTATAAATACATTTATTTGTCTTACTTCCAAAAGCCGTTCAGAGATTTTTGCTATTCCGAAAGCCTGGTCGCCTTCAAAGGTCACCATGGCGTCAGGCTGAAATAGAAATTTCATTTTGATCATTACAAAATATTTTCAAACTGAATATCAAGACATGCTCATCATACGAGAAGCTAACCGCAGTCTCGACGCCAATTTTCATTGGACGATATTAATCAAGACTTAAGTGTTACTGACAGTTTAGTCACATTTTGATTTCGGACTGGAGCATGGGACTGGGAGTCAAACTTTGTTACAAGTTACGAACACTTTTCCTTTCTTTTCAGTTGCTTCTTTCATTTTGTTTTATTTTTCTTCCTGCTGCTCCACAAACATCGCTGTATAATTATCCAGTTGGATAGCTCAGTGTTACGAGTCAGATTCAGATTCAGAGACGAAGTTAGCCTAGGCCTATCGTCCAATGAAAATTGGCGTTGAGACTGCGTTTAGCGTCTCGTCTCATCATTTAGCCTGGTGGGCTAAAGTTGATCAGCCTGGAGCACTAATGCAGCACAGTGACATACTCAGTGATACTGATCAATATTATGCACAGTGACATACTCAGTGATACTGATCAATATTATTTATTTAAGAAAATGTATATAGCGCTTCACCTAAGCAGTGAAGGCATCAAGGGAATCCTGCCGCAGTTCGTTCCACTCCATGATGGTCCTTGGGAGGCATGAGATGGACCTGTACTTTGTGCGGCACTGAATATGCTGGAACTGAAGGTGGCGACCATGCCTTTGCCGAGATGGAAGCGGCACTTGTCTAGTTGTAGGTTAAGGCAATGAACAGTGTCTGTTCCGTGCTGATCTTGTGCAGAATGGTCCTCTGCCGTCTGCTCTCCAGGGATTTGCCACAGATGGCAGAGGACCAGGCTATCCATTCTGCACAAGATCAGCACCGACGCTGTTCATTGCCCTTAACCTCCAAATGTTTACAACAGTACAACTACAACTAAAAATTCAAAGTATAAGCGAAGCTGGATAAGATTAGGAAAGAAGGAGGGGGGGGGGGGGGGGGGGGTAAACTGCACCTTTACCACAGGATGTACTTCAACAAGTTCAAGCAGACAGTCTGGGTTGGTAAAACTCAAAAACCCGCCAGGGTTAACTTAAAATTTCAGGCATTGATTGGGATTTATTGGCAGATCGTGGACGTAGATCACAATACTTACACTGTACAGTGGCATGACACCATTCCGTGTTTCTAACTGGTCAAAGGTTGCGTAATAGTGTTTCACGAAAGCTTGTCCGATTTCTGCAAAATTTTGATTCATGGTTGTTTTTGCTGCTCAAACCAACTCGACTTGCACCAGCAGACGCTCACAGGAAGTTGAAACGCACAATCAGTCTAAAGTGAATGCCGCGAGATTTGGCGAGATAAGTGTGTTGTTATCTTTTTGCCGCAACACTGTGGGGGAGAGAATGTTCGAGGGCCAATGTTCGAGGTTGATTATGGGTTTTAAAAAAAAGTTGTCTTCTTCGTTGTTGTTTGTTTGTGGACACTCGCTCGATATTGCAATTATACTACTACTACTACTACTACTACTACTACTACTACTACTACTACTACTACTACTACTACTACTACTACTACTACTACTACTACTACTACTACTACTACTACTACTACTACTACTACTACTACTACTACTACTACTACTACTACTACTACTACTACTACTACTACTACTACTACTACTACTACTACTACTACTACTACTACTACTACTACTACTACTATGGCAATATTATTTGGTTCCCAAGATTCAAGTACCAGTCAAAATCAATAGAAAAAGTTCAATGCAGAGCTACTAAACTTGTAAAGCAGTGTAAAAATATGTCTTATGAAAATAGACTTTTGTATCTTAATTTGTTTTCATTAAAGGGAAGAAGAATTAGGGGGGATCTTATTGAAACTTACAAATTATTCAATGGCCATATTGATTTGTCATGGGATACATTTTTTGAATCACCACAGTATAATCTAACAAGAAATTCTGATGGGAAGGTGTAATACTAATATTAGAAAAAATGTTTTCAGTAACAGAGTTGCTAACATGTGGAATGAATTTCCTTTTGAGTTAAAATGTGCACCAAATAGGCTAACATCTTCAAAAATCGTCTTGATGAATTTCCAAAATTTATTAGTATATTTAGAAGCTTTGATTAATTTATTTTGTAGGAATTTTTTTTAGCCGTATAAACCTTGACCTATATAATACCTGCCAAAGTTTAAAACGATGGGACTCCTAAAAAGCCTCACGGCTTGTTCTGTCCCTAACTACTACTACTACTACTACTACTACTACTACTACTACTACTACTACTACTACTACTACTACTACTAGGGGAAGACGGGGTAAAAAGCGCATGGGCGGGTAAGAAGCCCACCCCAATTCTCTCATGAAATAAAGAAAATTTCAGTCAAATTTGCCCATGAGACGAATGCTAGACATTAACGCTCGTCTCATGGGCAAAATGAGACTGAAAGTTGCTTCATTTCATGAGATAATTGGGGTGGGCTTCTTACCCGCCCATGCGCTTTTTACCCCGTCTTCCCCTACTACTACTACTACTACTACTACTACTACTACTACTACTACTACTACTACTACTACTACTACTACTACTACTACTCTATGTCTCTAATAATGAAAAAAAAAATATAATGACTTAATCAGTTCCTTTCTTCCTCTTTTATTTTTCTTCTTCTTCCAGAAACTCTCTCTCTCTCTCTCTCTCTCTCTCTCTCTCTCTCTCTCTCTCTCTCTCTCTCTCTCTCTCTTTTACGGCAGGAGGCTTTTTTTTTTTCGTTCTTCATACAAAGCAATGTAGTACTACCTCGCTAAAGATAACAAATGTAGGTTATAAGCCTGATTTCATCATTCAGTGATACACTTGACGACCGAGTGATGAAGGCCAACCGGAGTTTGTAATCTCAGTAGTTGAAATACCATGGCAAATTTTCGTCATGTTTGCAGAATAATCAATTTATTTCCAAGTAATCTACATGCTCAAATTCTAGAAGCGAGAGCCAATTAAGGATGGGAACGCAACAAGCGGTAAGCTTATGAGAAATAATATTTAACGCCCTCTGCGGCCTTTCGGCCAAGCTTATGAAGAAATAATGTTTTACGCCCTCTTTGGCCTTTCGGCCATGTGGGGCAAGCCAAGCTTATGGCTAGATGAACCGGTATTTATAAGGTGTCTACATTTTTCCGGACTACATAATTGTGTCTTCGGTGTTCACGTAAGCTTAGTTGTTAGTCATTGAATTTTGTTGTTGTTGTTGTCGTTGGTGGTGGTGGTGGTGGTGCCGTGTGTATGTGTGTGTGTGTGTGTGACCCCGCCTAAATGTTAGTTATTGTTGTGGATGCGGTCTTTGCTGCTGTTGTTGTTCTTTAGTTTAATGTCTTTTTCCACTAAAAATTATATTAGACAATTTATTA
>CM065699.1:51854159-51859159 GCA_017654935.2 Phymorhynchus buccinoides | reverse complement strand
CCTGGACAGACCAAGTACAGTCGACGATGGATAAGCGAAAGTGCCAGCGGAGACAAACAGAAAAAGACAAAGAGAAAGACAGAGAGAGTGAGGCAAAATAGTCTGATTTCTATTTTACCACATGAAGTTAAATAGCCACTGCCTACAAGATAATAATATATGCGGTCAGAACTAAAACTTCTGTAGATGCGTGCGTGTGTGTGTGTGTTTGTGTGTGTATATGTGTGTATATGTGTGTGTGTGTGTGCGTGTGCGTGTGTGCGCGCACGTGGGTACTGTAATGACATCAAGCATCAGGGGTCAACAATGCTACAAATTAGCCATGCATCGTTGACAGAAGCTTCAGTTGGAGATAAGGGAACCTCTGCGTGTGTGTATGTGTGTGTGTGTGTGTGTGTGTGTGTGTGTGTGTGTGTGTGTGTGTGTGTGTGTGTGTGTGTGTGAGAGAGAGAGAGAGAGAGAGAGAGAGAGAGAGAGAGAGAGAGAGAGAGAGAGAGAGAGAGAGAGAGAGAGAGAGAGAGAGAGAGAGAGAGAGAGAGAGAGAGAGAGAGAGAGAGAGAGAGAGAGAGCAGACAGGATATGCCGGCTTAGTCACACACTGTAGAAATTTACCACAGACTGTAATGTGCAGGCATACTTTCTCCAGAAACTTTCGCTTATCCGTCTTCGAGAGCTGTAAGGGATCTCAGACACACGTTTCGCTTATCCGTTGTTTCACTTATCCGTCAGGAAGTTAGTCTTCCAAAGACGGGCTTTGCCGGGTAATGAAAATTACTTTCAGGTATCCGAAATTTCGCTAAACCGACTTGTCTTTCAGGTAAACGTACGCCCACTGTAATCTTATAACTGAGTTCCTCCCATACATTGCATGGTGTGGAGCAGTTTACAATCACTCCAGCCTGTTTTGTTTGTTTGTTTTTGTTTGTATTCCGTTAATTTTTGTTGTCTCTCTGTCCAGCTGTATCTCGGAAACCGCTCGACAGATTCGCTTCACATTTTGTGCGTGCATGCATCCTGGTACGTAGATGGTCCCGGGTAAACATTGTGATCCTGGTGACCTTGACCTTGAAGTTTGACCTCGAAACCCGAAGTTTCTTCTCGCGGTCCTATCTTGGAAATTGTTAGACTTTCCTTGTTCAAAGTTGGTCCCAAATAATGGGTACCAGTTAAGGTCAAGGTCAAGGTCACAGGCAGAGATTAACGAATGTTCTTCTTGTGGCAATGTCTTTTACATCATTGGACTTACGTTGTTCAAACTTGGTGTAAAGTAATTCCAAATACTGGGTATCTATCAAGTCCAAGGTCAAGGTCTACATATCTGCACCCCTCAAGGAACCCCAAACCGTTGAAAACAATCACGCACAGGGGTTCCGTGTTGAGACTATGGACACTTTAAAGCAGACAGATAGACCGACCGACCGACCGACCGACAGACAGACACACACACACACACACACACACACACACACACACACACACACACACACACACACACACACACAGCATTTTATTGTACAGGTATACATGTGTCAATGTAGCTATTGATGAAGCCCACCTGATGCATGTGTGCGTGTATTTATACTTATTTCTGTTGTGTTATTTACTGCATCGTTTGGCTTGAATCAAGAGGCCGCGAGGCCTAGTTGTCTTAAAGGCTTGAAGCAGATCCTGGAGGTTCTGGAATAGAAGGTTTGATGTTGACACAAAGCCTGATCTGACCTGACCTGGCTTGACCTTAAATGTGTGCTCCCCCCCCCCCCCCTGTGGGGATACCGGGGGGTCTTTCATAAAAGTTCCCCCACCTTCTGGAAGTTATGTGCTTGTAACTTCCTCTAATCTGCCACTCTCTTTGACTCTGCCTTTTCCCTTTGCTTTCTGTTATCTACTATCTTTCTGACTTATTGGCCCATTCTCCTGCCTCCTGAATTGTTTAAAAAAAAAAAAAAAAAAAAAAAGTCTTCCAGCTACTCCGAAATCGGAATGTGTCGGTTGTACGCAGCGGGGAGACCGGTGAAAACTGAAAACCTGACACATACTTACCTTACCCATTATGGCCATATGGCCTGGGAAGGCAGAAGAAGAATGTGTGCCCCACCTTGAAGCAGGCCATAAGTGAAGAGGAGGAAGAAGATGTTGGGGGCATAGCCAGACATGACGAGGGCACAGCAGTAGATCACAGAGCCCGCCATCACTGAGGCTCGAACACTGAACCGATTGCTGACTGCAGCGGCGAGGGGGCCTACAGGGACACATACAGAAACACACACGCGTTATACGCGCGTATGCATGCTCTACACACACACACACACACACACACACACACACACACACACACACACACACACACACACACGCACAAGCCGCGCATGCACGCTACAGACACACAAACGTGCGCGCGCATGTACGCTACACACGCGCGAGCGCGCGCATACACGCTACACAGACGCGCGCGCGCGCATGCAGACAGACACACACACACACACACACACACACACACACACACACACACACACGCACACATACACACACAGACACACACACACACACACACACACACACAGACACACACACACACACACACACACACACACACACACACACACACACACACACACACACACACACACACACACACACACACACACACACACACACACACACACACGTCAAACACACACACACACACACACACACACACACACACACACACACACACACACACACACACACACACACACACAGTAGACGCACTGATCATCAGTGCTTTGTTCCAAATTTCCAAAAAATGCGCTATTTAGGTGGAGTTATCATGCTAAGCACTTGTGACCTGGTGGCGTTTCGTGTAGAGTTAATTTCTTAGCAACGGAAAACTCCCTCCCTCTTTCACTCTATAGCTGGATTTCCCGAGTCCATCCCCAGCATTCCCCCCTCATCCATCCCCCCACCCCCACCCCCCACCCACCAAAAAAAAGGCTGTGCTACACCGCGGCGATACGCTCTCCAGGTGGGAGCAACCCGATTTTTTTTTGTAGAACGTATAAATTCACTGTGACAGTGAAACTGACGAGATATAGGGTTATGTTTAAAATTAAAGCAACAAACCAGTCGGGTAGTCTATGTACTAAATTATTCCGTCAAGCACATTTCGGTTTTCAAGGTCAAACTTGAAGGTCAAGGTCAGCAGGGTCATGAAGATCGAAAGTAACCTTCCTTTTTTTTGGATGACTACTCTTCTACCAAGTTGATAAAAAATCTATCCAGTAGTTTTAAAGAAAATTGAATGACAGACAGACAGACAGACAGACAGACAGACAGACAGACAGACAGACAGACACACACACACACACACACACACACACACCACACACACACACACACACACACACACACACACACACACACACACACACACACACACACACACACACACCACCACCACCACCACAACAACAACAACAACATACAGTATTTATACGGCGATGAATCTTGATATAAATCAAATCAAAGCGCACACACACGTTAGCATTCATAGCGCATTCAAACAAAAACGCAATACAAAGCGAACACACACGCATGACATAAATGGAATAGAGCAGAAACAGACAGACAGACACACACACGCACGCGCGCGCACGCGCGCGCGCCCACACGCACGCGCGCGCGCCCGCACGCACGCCCGCACGCACGCCCGCACGCACACGCGCGCGCACACACACACACACACACACAGACAGACAGACAGACACACAGAGAGAGAGAGAGAGAGAGAGAGAGAGAGAGAGAGAGAGAGAGAGAGAGGAGAGAGAGAGAGAGAGAGAGAGAGAGAGAGAGAGAGAGAGAGAGAGAGAGAGAGAGACAGACAGAGAGAGAACAACACGCACACAGAGACACACAACCTAGCGGTACTAATACAACACACTGACCCATGAGCAGCCTCAACGTGGAACTAATGGCGGCCGGCCAGGCGGTCAACTGGGCACTGTGCTGGAATCGGGCAGTGAATTCCAGGAACATGATGCCGTCAGACCGTTCAAAGCCTCCTGTATGTCACGTCCAAACAACAGCAATGCCCAGGGTACATCCCCACTCTCTCAACCCAAAACGATTCGAGGACAGCTGGCGTTGGGGAAGGTCCCCAAAGGCCAACCAATCCCTTGGCCCGCGGCACGTCAGTTGCCAGCCACACGTCCACTAAAATTGCACGACTGTACGATACGATTTTGATCACGTGGTGGTGTCGATGCGCGCGAATCACGTTTTGTTCTTGGAGACCACGTGATCGAATCGTATCGTACAGTTGTGCGATTTTAGTGGACGTGTTGCTGGCCCTTTAGAGTCAACGCAAATGCCTTCATGTTTAGTCGTCCACAAAAAGAAGAAGAAATAAGCTGGGACATGATTTTACATTACTGTAGAAAACAAGGTATAAAACCTGTTTACATCTGCTTATTTTACATTTTTTTCACAGTCCAATATCTGTATTGTTAAAAATTCGGGATTTTCCTGGTGTTGCACTGCCTCCGGGCATTGCCTCCAGGATCGTTCCCACCATCTTTAATATTTATTAATGTCCCACATGTGTCTGTTTCAGACCGGAGGACGTTAAGCAGATTTTTCTTCTTCTTCTTCTATTTTTCAGACCGTTTTGAAAAAGAACATTCTATAAGCATTTAGACATTACGCTTGAAACCGGTTTGAAAAAAGAAGAAGAAGCGGTTTCGAGCCTGCTAACGACAAGGTACTAGGTCCGAACAGCATTGTGTCATTCATACAGCTCGCGCTGTACTATTGGCCCTTACTACAGTCTAAAAATAGAATATGATAGGCTACCTGTGATGACGTGAGCGAGAAAGCAGGCCAGACACACCACCCAGGCCCAGCCTCGATCCTGCAACAACCGGGCTTCCCTTTCCGCGGCATCTTCCGTCTCCTTGTCTTCCTCATCGTTTTCTTCGTCTTTCTTCTCCTCTTCCTCGTCTTTTTCTTCTTCCTTGTCTTCT
>CM065699.1:51831659-51839159 GCA_017654935.2 Phymorhynchus buccinoides | reverse complement strand
AAAGAATCCACCCCACCCTCATCAGTCACAAAAAAAACTGCATGCAAAAACATTATAAATGGATGGTACAGTGCTAGCTCTGACGCGCTCTCCAGGTGGGAGCAGTCGGAAGTTTACAGAGACGAGTCTCTGACTGTAAGGCCGTGTACACACATAAGCGGATATTCCATGCGGAAACCCGTGCGCAATCCATAAATAAGTGAAACAAAGAAGGGAAAAGATTTGCGCACGTGTCCGAATTTCCCCTATATGCGTAAACTTGTATCCTTCTTTCTTTCACTTATTTAGGGTTTTCCGTACGGAACTTACGCGTCTAATGTGAACCCGGCCTTAAACTATCACCATACCATGTAGCCATAGAATTAATTTGAGGAAGTAATTTTCTATAGAGTATCTGACGCCACGAGCATGACCATATCTAAAAATTATATGGGATGTTGTAAGTGATACATCTTTACAGATAATGGTAAATAATAGTATCATGTTGAAAACTGTGATTATGGAGATGAATAACGCGCGTTATTCCGTTACAGATAATACTAAATTGTTGAAAATATGAATATAATGATTTTTCATGGTTACCGGTAACCTTCTTATTTTCTATGAAGTATGCAAATAGTTTATGCAAATAGTGCTTCATTTGAGGAAGTCACGAGCATTTACCATCTATATATAGTGGCCCAACGAGTTCACGATAATGATGATCACGATCATGTTACTAAAGAATATGTGGATGTCACGAATGTTATGCCGTATAAGTAGCCTACTATAAACAATATTAAGGGCGTTACCTCATTACAAGTAATGTTAGATCAGTCGAACATTATGGTTATGATGATAATTCATTGTCAAACCTTTCCTGTTCTACAATATTTGTAGATGTAACGAGCGTTTAACCCTTTAAAAAATGTTATCCATTTACATGCAAAGTATATGCAGTGCTTAATAAGTCCATTATGATGTTGTTGTTGTTGTCGTTGTCGTTGTCGTTGATGATGATGATGATGATGATGATGATGATGATGATGATGATTTAACCCTTAAGGATTTGAGCTTAATTTTTATGAAATTCACGACTAGCCTATTACTCATTTATATGCAGTGCTTAACAAGTTCATGAGGCTGTTATTGATTTGAGGACGAGAGTTGGCGTTGGGGAAGGTCCCCAAAGGCCAACCAATCCCATTGGCTGCAGCACCAGAGCCGGTGGGCAAATGCACCCCTAGTTAGAGAGTCGTAGTCTTCCACGAAAGACTAAAACTGTATTAGGGCCTATTACAAAAACGCTTTTAAATCTACATATATTAAAGGTCCCACCCTAAGTAATAAAATTAATGTCCCATATGGTCTGATAGCAGTCCAAGAGGACGTTAGATCGAATTCGTCATATATCAATGACACCATGAGGTTAAGCTTTTAAAGGCGAACAAACAAAAGAGCCATTTACCCGATTTAATCGCCTTTTGGAAGCATAGTCTGAGTACAATTTGGACCCCCTTTTTTTTCTTTGTGGTGACAGCCTTATGATTGCCTTATAATTATGATCGACTGTGACTGGAAAATAGTTATCTGTCTTGGTGAACGTTTACACCGTATCCGTCCTTTCTATTCCCTATAAACGCAAGGCCTATAGTTTTACATAATCCGAACCGGTTCAACCTAATCTAGGTAATGCCATCATTCAATGAAGATGGGATCACAATTCATGTTTTCCCCACCTATAAAAAAGCTTTTAAAGCAAAAAGAGGGCTTATGTAATGCGATAAAGCCTTTGATTGAAGTTGTCCATGCGTGACTGAATTGATCACGTATAGTGACTATGGCCTTGATGAATTAAGCATTTGAGTACTTGCCCTCACTCCCTCTCCCTCTCTAGTAGGATTCCGAATCGTACTGGATTCCGATTTCTACTGGCTGTTAGTAGAAATCGGAATTCCGATTTGTACTAGTATAATTCTACTAGAAAAAAGCCAGTAGAAATTATAATTCAGATTTGTACTAGTAGGATTCCGAGTCGTACTGGATTCAGATTTCTACTGTGACATATATATATATATATATATATATATATATATATATATATATATATATATATATATATATATATATATATATACACTTAGTAATGTCTCATATGATCTACTGATCGGGAGGACGTAAAACATTAATCTTACGTGTCAACATCACGGGTTTCACGTGTTTTCCCTCTTATAGCTGGTAAGAAATGTTATTTTGACTAGGTTTGACTCCCATACAAATGCCCCCAAATTGAAAACGAAACATAATTTGAGCAGCCTCAATTGAAGTTGGGGGCATTTGTATATGGGTCACAGCTACCCAGAAAAACCCCAAGGGACTTAATCGTGGTGCGTCAGTGTGTCTGTAAGGACTGTTTTTATGTACCCGTCCCTGGTAGTTGTCAATGGTGGTTGGTTGATAGTTCGTCCCACACGTGCTGCTTTCAGCCGAGCGGAAGTTAAACCCATTTTCATTCACCCATCCCTGAGGCAGTGATTTGATTTGGAGAAGCCTAACCATTGCCCTCTATAAAAATTTTTACTTAATTAGCTGCCAGGCTTATTCTTTTCTCATCATTTCCCGTATATTTCCAATTAAATCGAAGCAATTTACAAAGCTTCAAAATGCACGGCTACGTTTGAACATGTGGTAACATTGATACATTAATATATCATCCCGTCAACAAAATATAAAATAAGACTTTTTTTCTACATAAAAAAAAAGATTAATTGCCTCACACTGAAATAATTAGGGCTACTTATTAAATTCCTATGCCACCTACAATCTTACATTGAAAAGAAAACAAAATAAAAAAGGGACAAAATTTATGTGCATTTTTTTGTAACTCGATACATTCTTTAACAAACAAAACACCCCCACAATCCAATCTTCAACTTCGTCATTGTTATTAAGCATTCCGAATCCAAACCACGTAACGCCCTCCAGTAAAACGTATAACTTTCTTATCGCCCTTTGCCATCGCACAAATATGCTGAATGAGTTGTGTCCCTTTGTGGCTGAAATGCAGTTCTCCATACCTCCAACTGCAGTGGTATTCTTCTTCGTTCGCTCAGACACTTTTCCTGTTTCCTCTCTTTTGGCTGTTTCTTCTTCCTGCAGTTTCTAGAGAGGTGGCAGAGTGGTTAAGACGTTCGCCTGCCAAATGTAATGCGTGACTGCAGCGTGAGTGACCCGGGTTCAGTCGAATCCCGGCCTCCTCGCCCTTTCTTTCTAGTTTGACAGGAAAATCGAACTGAACGTCGAGTCCTTCGGATGGGGACTTAAAGCTAGTCTGACCCGTGTGCCTTACGCACGTAAAAATCCCACGGCAGTTGAAAGTCGGTAAGAGCAGGGAGAAATCCCGCTGCCTGGTATGGCCAAATTGATAGTTAGGGTTTCCAAGTGTGTCCACATACCCTCCTCACCCTGTGCCCCCCCCCCCCAATTTTTTATTTTATAAATTGGGTAGGCGCTGCACTTGCGACGACGCTCTCTCCGGGGGAGAGCAGCCCGAATTTCACAGAGATAAGTCTATGTGACTAGAATATACCAAATACCAATATCAATACAGTTTCCTGTCATATGAGCGTACATGCGTCATGCTGCGTTATACGCCTAACTAAGAAATAGGCTCAGCATGTCCGACTTCGGCTGTAGAAATGTTTGTCAAAATGTATAGAAAAAAGGCAGGAGAATGGACCAGTAAAACAGAAAGATGACAACAGTAAGCAAAGTGAAAAGGCAAAGAGAGTGACAGATTAGAGGAAGTTACTAGCACAGGACTTCCAGAAGGTGGGGGAACTATTTGTACGAAAGCCCCCCCCCTGGTATCCCCACGGGGTGGGGGGGGGGGGGGGGGGGGTGTCTGTATTTGAACATTGTTTAATTTTGTAACAACTAGAGGGATTTTTGACGCAGTCGATTGTACAGCCATTTCAGATGTCAATTTTCCCCTATATCTTTGCTAGATTTACTCAGCTAATTTCGCTAACTTGGCTATCTGATCAAAACAACCACCAACAACCGTGAAGGATATCTAACCAGATTCGTGTTTGGCAGGTCGACATGAATAGAATGAACGAATAATGAAGATTCACGTAGACAGTATTATTTTCATCACAGTCATGCCTCACTGACCCCGTCACAATTGAGTAGCCGTACGACCGTAATGGGATGCGTGCAGTACGGCTCGAAGTCCATCCGTGATCCGTCCGACGAACGGTTCTTAGCTGCAGGGCAAAAGGACCACCTCTCGTGGTTTTTTTTTTATATAATGTTACTGTTTTAAATTCTACGGAGCAGACGATTGTTTATCAGACGTTGGGATGGGATAGGGAGAATTGCATTGATTGCTTCCGTGTGGTTTGCTATTAGTATGCGTGGGTGAATTAGTTATTAGGCCTACTTCGTTTGGGCGAATCAGTTTACGGTGAATCAGTGATTATTTTGTTTTGAGTGAATCAGTATCCGAGACTGCGTTAACAGACTGGTATGTTTAATTGATATATTTTTCTTCACAGACGCTTGATACTGCTTTGTTTTTGTTTGAAAAAAGGTTGTACTCTTTTGAGCTGAGAAGTGGGAATTAAATGTTTGTACTCTTATTGCATTCATTTTATGATAAGTGGGAATGGGTTTTGTGTGGGTTTTTTTTGTGGTTTTGTGTTGCTGTCCCATCTTTTGGGCCGTATAGTGGCATTGCTCTCACGCCGCTCATTCCGAATCCCAATTCGCAGCCACACCTCCGCACGTTCAGGTCGCAGAATCCGAGACCAGCAGTCCAAGAGGAGCGAATCTATGTTAGGCCATCAGGAGGCCACCAACCGAGGAGACACTGCACTGCTGCTGAGTCACTTCGGTGGAGTTCAGTGGAACCTGTTCAGGACAATAAGTGGGGATGTTTGTACTTTAGCGCACGTACACATAACTAAGGGTACGTACACAGTGTATCTGGATTTTCCGCGCGGAAATAATCAATAAGTAAAAGAAAGAAGGAAAACAATGTACGGATTAAGGGAAATACGGACACGTGCGCTCCCCCCCCCCCCCCCCTTCCCCCCTTATTTCCTTTACTTATTGATTATTTCTGCACGGAAAATCCGGATGTACTATGTACTTACCCTAGATAAGTAAAAGAAAGAAGGACAAAAATAAGCGGACGCGTGTCCTTGCGTATAGGTAGGTGCGTAACGTAAACGCGTGCGCTTATTTTGTTCCTTCTTTAACTTATTCACAGGGTTTCTGTAGGGAGACATTAAGCTGTGTGTACGTGCTCTTATTGACTTCAGGATGATTGTCTTTTGTCATGTGTGCGTAATGACAGGCAGGAGTTGTATTTACATACAGAATTAAGCACTGGAATACACCAACAACATTATAGCTTTTGGTGTGTGTGTGTGCGTGTGCGTGTACGTGTACGTGTGCGTGTGTGTGTGTGTGTGTGTGTGTGTGTGTGTGTGTGTGTGTGTGTGTGTGTGTGAGTGTGTGTATGTGTGTGAGTGTGTGTGTGTGTGTGTGTGTGTGTGTGTGTGTGTGTGTGTGTGTGTGTGAGTGAGAGAGAGGGAGGCTTCAGGCTTTAGATGCTTAATGTACTTTGGCCATTGACCCATGTACAACGACATATACACCAACACACACACGAAAATAACAAAAAACCCAGGAACAAAACAAAGTAAACACGCATATACTAACCGCTAAACAAAGACAATTATTAGCAGAAAACCCCCCAATAACAACTGAAGCATAAACATATGGCGAGCATACATCCACTATTAGAATAATTGATTATACGCTACAGGTTCAAATATTACTGATCTAATAACTTAATTAACGACAGCATAATTTGTTTTGTTCAAGAAAAAACAAACGTGTAAAGTAAGAGCAACCGCAAATGAGAGAGAGAGAGAGAGAGAGAGAGAGAGAGAGAGAGAGAGAGAGAGAGAGAGAGAGAGAGAGAGAGAGAGAGAGAGAGAGAGAGAGAGAGAGAGAGGGGGGGGGAGTGAGTGAGAGAGAGTGAGTGAGTGAGTGAGTGAGTGAGAGAGAGAGAGATAGAGAGAGAGAGAGGGAGGGAGGGAGAGAGAGAGAGAGAGAGAGAGAGAGAGAGAGAGAGAGAGGGAGGGAGAGAGGAGAGAGAGAGAGAGAGAGAGAGAGAGAGAGGGAGGGAGGGGAGAGAGAGAGAGAGAGAGAGAGAGAGAGAGAGAGAGAGAGAGAGAGAGAGAGAGTATTAAAGCATTCTGTACAATTACTGTGGATGTTAATATTTTCACTGAAAATATTCCTATGCATTCCAATGCAACTCACTGTATATTTATGATTCCAGAACAAGACTCAACGTTGGAGGCACAATCTGAGAAACAGAAGTGAGTAACGTAAACATCGCCATCAAAAAGTATCCCTGGATTAAACAACAACAAAAACATATCCCACCCGAATCTGAAAACTCCATGCATTCAGCCATGTCTTCAGAACCGGAAGCGGAAGTATCACAACCGGAAACCACCTCAGAACCGGAAGGAGGCGGCGGAAGTGACGATGGACAGGAAGTAGACCCCGTAGCAGAAGCGGAAGTTGCCGATCCAGAGAGCTGGCCGGAAGCGGGCCCGGAATGGGATGAAGCGAAAGACGAGTGGGAGGAAGCGTGGCCTTTTCACGTGTATTTCTTCGCTCTGGCTTTCTTGCTCATCTCCTTGCTGGCGGCTTACCTAGCTCTATCCTTGCTGCTTCAACACAGAGGGGGAACCCGCGGCAGTAGTTCTATGACAAAGACCACCATCGCTCTCAACCTCATGATCTGGTCCTTCTCCATCACGCGAGCCCTCTTCCTCTTCACGGACCCTTATTTCTCCGAAAACTTCCTACCCTTCGTAGCCGCCCGCCTCCTCTGGTCGTTCGGGATTCCCGGATTCACCGCCTCTTTCAGCATCATGCTGCTCATACTTCTAGACACCACAAAGATGTCTTTAGGACCTCCGCGGTTCCAGAACGTGAAGACCGTCGGAGTGATCTGGTTCCTGCACGTGCTGATCGTCCTGGTGACGGATCTGTTGGTGGTTTACGTGGAGGCGGACGTGAGGCCCTTGCTGGTGCTGTGCCACATGCTGTTCGTGCTCTACGGGCTGCTCCTGGCTGTGGGCTATGCCTACGTGGGATGGAGGATGAGGACCAACCTCAAGGCGTCGTCGTCGTCCTCGCAAGGTTATCGTGAAGGTGAGATGCTTTAATTAGGATTCGTTGTTGTTGGTGGTTTGTGTTAGGTCCTATTGTCAGAGCTCACAGGGCTCAACATGAAAAACAAGTGGCCCCAGGGACTCCTCACTTACAGCATAGAGGCGGGATAGAGGGTCCCAGGGACTCCTTCACTTACAGTATAGAGGGTCCTAGAGGCGGGATAGAGGCTCCTAGTGGCATTGCGAATGCCAAAAATAATTTTTCTAGTGCATCTCTGGGACTCCCTGCACATTCTTTTAGAGGGTCCTTTAGAAT
>CM065699.1:51814159-51829159 GCA_017654935.2 Phymorhynchus buccinoides | reverse complement strand
AATCTTGCCGCGGTTTGCGACTAATGAATTTCAACGAAGGCTTTGAACAAGAGAGTTCGCGTAACTACGGGCAAAATATGCGGGAAACGCGTAGTACCGCCCGTAGCAAATGCCCCATCGAGATGGAACCGTATACTCTGTCCTCTCTCTTTTCTCGTTGATGAGCAGATGAAGACATTAACCCTTTCAACGCCAGCCATAATTATGTCAGCCCAAAATTTCCATTAAATTTACCCGGGCAGAAAACAAAATCCATCTGTAGTATTGGGGATTGTTCTGTGACATAGATAAAGGTCTATCCTTACTTCCCAAACCTACGACAATAAGGTATTTGGATAATAGACCCCAATTTGATGCCTTTCAGGTGTTAAGTCACTGTGGTGCTAAAATGAAACTTTGGCGGTGAAAGGGCTAATACTTCTTTCTCTCCCCTCTCTGTGTCGTGTCAGACGAGCAGACGAGGAGGTTGGGTCGGCTGGTTACCATGACCCTGCTGTCCAGCGTGGTGTCACTGTGCGTGGCAGCGGTCAACGTCTACACCTCGCTCAGTCAGTTCGGACCCTACGCCCAGGTCACCTACGTCCAGCCCTGGCCCTACTGGGCCGTGCAGACCCTGTCACGGTAATGGCAGTGCCCTGTTAAAGCCCAGAATGTAACATTGTTAAAGCCCAGAATGTAACATTGTTAAAGCCCAGAATGTAACATTGTTAAGGCTCAGAATGTAACATTGTTAAGGCTCAGAATGTAACATTGTTAAGGCTCAGAATGTAACATTGTTAAAGCCCAGAATGTAACATTGTTAAAGCCCAGAATGTAACATTGTTAAAGCCCAGAATGTAACAATTGTTAAAGCCCAACATGTAACAATTGCCCAAAATGTAACAATTGTTGAAGCCCCAAGTGTAACAATTGTCCAAGCTGTAACAATTGTTAAAGCCCAAAATGTAGCAATTGTTGAAGCCCCAAGTGTAACAATTGTCCAAACTAACAATTGTTAAAGCCCAAAATGCAACAATTGCCCAAAATGTGACAAGTGTTACAGCCCAAAATGTAACAATTGTTAAAGCCCCAAATGTAACAATTGCCCAAAATGCAACAATTGTTAAAGCCCCAAAATGTAGCAATTGTCCAAAATGTAACAATTGTTGAAGCCCAAAATGTAACAATTGCCCAAAATGTAACAATTGTCCAAAATGTAACAATTGCCCAACATGTAACAATTGCCCAAAATGTAACAATTGCACAACATGTAACAATTGTTAAAGCCGAAAATGTAACAATTGCCCACAATGTAACTAATTGCTCAAAATGTAACAATCGTTACATGTTGGGCAATTGTTAAATTTTGGGCTTTAACAGATTCTTAAGGGGACGACTCGCACAATATTCAGTTGTACGACTATCAGCTAGACGACGTGTGTTAGGCATGATTCTGGTGAAATACTACTGTCTAAATGATTCTATAAAATGCTACCATTTTGGTTCGTTTTGTACACGTAGACACCAATGCACAAATCTGATCTGATGTCTGATACAGAAACATGGATATTTCATCAGGAAGGCTACAAATACATTGAAGGAAACTAGTTGGATTTCTTCAGATTCTTGTGGACGGTGGTAATTTGTGAGAATTATGCCTCACAACTGTCATAGTTGGATAACTGTATGACTGTAGTTGGACAAAAGGTTCATCCCCGAGAGAGAGAGAGAGAGAGAGAGAGAGAGAGAGAGAGAGAGAGAGAGAGAGAGAGAGAGAGAGAGAGAGAGAGAGAGAGAGAGAGAGAGAGAGAGAGAGAGAGAGAGAGAGAGAGAGAGAGAGAGAGAGAGAGAGAGAGAGAGAGAGAGAGAGAGAGAGAGAGAGAGAGAGAGATGGCTGAAGTCTGAAATATTTTAATTGTGAAGGCCACCGACCCATACACAATACAAAAATAAAATAGGTGAAAAACGAAAACAAAATAATTAAAGAAAATGCTTACACATTTGCTATTTAACGCAATATACACCCGTGTACCCATGCACGCACGCGCGCGCGCACACACACACACACACACACACACACACACACATACACCCCCCCCCCACACACACACACACACCTACACACACGCACACCGGCACACATATGCACACTCGCACACATACATACATACATCCACACACACATGTATACATACATGCACCTACACACACATGCACACACAAAAACACATACACACACGAGAGAGAGAGAGAGAGAGAGAGAGAGAGAGAGAGAGAGAGAGAGAGAGAGAGAGAGATTAAATGAATCTTTATTTTACAACGGTATAAGTATTAGAGAGAGAGAGAGAGAGAGAGAGAGAGAGAGAGAGAGAGAGAGAGAGAGACAGATAAATAGCGACGGATAGACAGACACACAGACTGACACACAGAACAATTATTCAGGGACCCCAAAAAAGGTTGATTTGTGAAGGGCTTGGAACACACAACATCCAAATGCTTTTCCCATTCCAGAGAGGTTTATGTTTGTGACTCTTTCGCCCCTCATTTGCATAGCGCGCGCACAGTGGCATAGTCACAATGGTATCGTGTCGTTTGATCAATGAGCGTCGAGTTAAACTGCCATGAATCACTTTCAAAACATGATATGCACAGCGAGGTTATAAAAGGAAAGGGAAAAAAAACCTGAAAAAAGAAAACACGTGCTATTTGAAGCTGTGGATGAATAACCCTTTACATAAAAAAAAGAAACAGTTCGAGATTTGTTTTCTTTTTGTTTTACTTTTTTCTGTATTAACTGGTCGTATTATGTTTGATATGGGGAAAATACGCGTTTCGATCAGATTCGTAGGCCTTCCCAGGTTAAAATATGAAGTTAGCAGTAATATATCCGGGTATGCACACTGTGTGTGTGTGTGTGTGTGTGTGTGTGTGTGTGTGTGTGTGTGTGTGTGTGTGTCTAGTCAAGTCAAAATTTTATTTCCAGATGGGAACATTGTATAAGCAAAAACATGCTTTTGTGTGTGCGCGCGCGTGTGTATATGTGTGTGTGTGTGTGTGTGTGTGTGTGTGTGTGTGTGTGTGTGTGTGCGTGCGTGCGTGCGTGCGCGCGCAAATGGCTGTAAGCTCTGGCACAGAATCAAACACAAATTTATCTGCTGTTATGCCTATGTTATTGCGTCGGAAGGATTGTTGATATCGTCACCCTAGTTATTGGAATTATTAACTTTGACACTTTATTTATTTATTTGTTTATTCATTCTGCTTCTAGTGAATGATGTTAGAGGAGGGGTATGTATAAATGATGGATAATGAGTTTGAGATATGTGCGTGTTTGGTGTAGTGTGAAAGTGAGTGCGTACTGTGTGTTTTGCTTTGTAAGTTGATTGTACTTCTGATTTTTCACTTTGTTTACGCGGTGGAAAACATCCAGTTTCCATGTCACATTACGAACTAATAATTAAATATTATATTTCTGCACAAGAAGCTTAATTAGGCCAGGCAAAACCTGAAACTTGAAACAATATGCTTAAAAACGAACAGAACAACCACCAACCAAATATGTCCCATAATTATGGCCAAGAGGACGTAAAACTTTAACTTGTCTGGTTTAAGCAAATCTTTATTCATTCGGAAACGATCAAACAGAAAGACAATTAGAGCAACAACAAGCTCGAAGCTTATACCGTGCTCCTTAAATTAACATCATAATCGCACAATTGATTGAACAGATGGAGACTGCATTGAAACCAAGTAATCTAAACAACACTGAATACAAAGGAAGAGTTGAAGTGTGAAACTTGTCTGTCACCAACCAACCAGCCACAAACAAACAACAAGACATTCAAAACACACTTAAAAAACCCACCTTTCACTCCTTTTCTGCAGATTTCTAGAAGTGGCAGCCTGCAGCCTCGTTCTGACGCTCTTCTTCCGGTCAGGCAAGGGCGGTCACTCCGAGGACCTTTGGTGCGTCCAGTGTCGGCCTTGGCGCAAACGGCAGCAAACGGTCAGCCCAGTAGAATCCGTGTCCGGCAAGTCCAGTCTGGCTACCACCACGGAGATTACCGGACTGCAGTGGCGCCAGAGATCGGAAATGTCCAGTCTTTGTTCTGTGCAGAGTTGAAGAGTCGTTTTTTTCCCCAATACTTTTTTTTTTAGCCATACAGCAGATTTTTTTAAATCTCAATCAGAATGGAAGACTCTTTAACCACATTTTCGACCCCACAGATATTTTTAAACCCTATTGATTTTCTCTCTCTAATAATCAAAGAGTTTGATTTTGCCACATACAGAACTGAGGGTTTTCGTCCCGTGCAGAATTGAAGATTATTCTTGTTTTTACCCCAAGCACAATAGAGCATTTGCCACGCGCCGGTGACCTTGAATTTCATTGAGTTGAATTTAGAGAGTTGAATTAGAGAGGTCAGCGCAACTCGGGCAGAACGAGTTCGGGCAAATTAGTAGTCTAGTATAGTGAACGAACACTCGTGGCAACGCCCTAATACCTATAGCCTTAGGGATTTCACTTTTTATTTATTTAGATAATTGAATTAGTTTTTATTCCACACAGAAGATTGTATCGTAACTGAAGAGTATTTTTTAATACAGAACTGGATATATTTTAAACCCCATACAGAATTGAAGGGTGTTTTTTTTTCCTAAAATCTTTAAACAGAATTGAAGCCTTTTTCACCATACAGAATCGATTTTGTTTTCTGCAGAATAGTACATTTTCTTGTACACATACAGAATAGATGTGTTCTTGTACACATACATAACAGATGTGTTCTTGTACACATACAGAATAGATGTGTGTTTTTCTCCAAATATAGAAGACTTTATTTGACCCCATACATAATTGAAGATTGTTTCTTTACCCGTACAAAAACCTACCCCTACTACAACTTAGCTGGCATCTTTCATCGCCAGGCGGCGCTGGACTCAAGGGGGTCCAAACCTAGTAGTAGCCTTTGTTGGGGAGAGAGGGAGAGAGCTCCTAAAGGCTACTAATAGGTTTGGACCCTCTTGAGTCTAGCGCCACCTGGCGGCGAAAGGAGCCAGCTAAGCCGACCATTGTTGTATAATTTGAAACTCTTGTTGCCGCCTGAGCTGTGACAATCTAGAGGTTTGGTTAGACGGGTGTTTCCACTTTGCCAGTACTTTCTTTTATACTATATGCATGCGTTGATTGATTATTGATTTGTTTGTTTATTTACTTATTTATTTATTAATGTATCTATGCATTCATTTACTTTTTTCTGTCCCATCCTCTGGGCCGTCCATTGGCGTTACTCCCACACCGCTCATTCCGAATCCCCACTCTCAGCCACACCCCGGCTTATCAGGTCGTCGACTCCCAAAACCAGCTGGGCAAATCTATACTTTCTTTTGTGTCTGTAAATAATCTGTCTTCTCTCTCGTCTCCCCCACCCCTGTAGGCTACCTCTGTTTCCACCCCCCACCCCCCTCTCTCTCTGTCTCTCTGCCCGCCTGTATGCTGCCCCTATTGCTCTGAATTTCACCCTAGATATCCGTGTGAATATGTGTGTTTGTCTGTCTCTCTGCCCGCCTGTATGCTGCCCCTATTGCTCTGAATTTCACCCTAGATATCCGTGTGAATATGTGTGTTTGTGTGTCTCTCTGCCCGCCTGTATGCTGCCCCTATTGCTCTGAATTTCACCCTAGATATCCGTGTGAATATGTGTGTTTGTCTGTCTCTCTGCCCGCCTGTATGCTGCCCCTATTGCTCTGAATTTCACCCTAGATATCCGTGTGAATATGTGTGTTTGTCTGTCTCTCTGCCCGCCTGTATGCTGCCCCTATTGCTCTGAATTTCACCCTAGATATCCGTGTGAATATGTGTGTTTGTCTGTCTCTCTGCCCGCCTGTATGCTGCCCCTATTGCTCTGAATTTCACCCTAGATATCCGTGTGAATATGTGTGTTTGTCTGTCTCTCTGCCCGCCTGTATGCTGCCCCTATTGCTCTGAATTTCACCCTAGATATCCGTGTGAATATGTGTGTTTGTGTGTCTCTCTGCCCGCCTGTATGCTGCCCCTATTGCTCTGAATTTCACCCTAGATATCCGTGTGAATATGTGTGTTTGTGTGTCTCTCTGCCCGCCTGTATGCTGCCCCTATTGCTCTGAATTTCACCCTAGATATCCGTGTGAATATGTGTGTTTGTGTGTCTCTCTGCCCGCCTGTATGCTGCCCCTATTGCTCTGAATTTCACCCTAGATATCCGTGTGAATATGTGTGTTTGTCTGTCTCTCTGCCCGCCTGTATGCTGCCCCTATTGCTCTGAATTTCACCCTAGATATCCGTGTGAATATGTGTGTTTGTGTGTCTCTCTGCCCGCCTGTATGCTGCCCCTATTGCTCTGAATTTCACCCTAGATATCCGTGTGAATATGTGTGTTTGTCTGTCTCTCTGCCCGCCTGTATGCTGCCCCTATTGCTCTGAATTTCACCCTAGATATCCGTGTGAATATGTGTGTTTGTCTGTCTCTCTGCCCGCCTGTATGCTGCCCCTATTGCTCTGAATTTCACCCTAGATATCCGTGTGAATATGTGTGTTTGTGTGTCTCTCTGCCCGCCTGTATGCTGCCCCTATTGCTCTGAATTTCACCCTAGATATCCGTGTGAATATGTGTGTTTGTCTGTCTCTCTGCCCGCCTGTATGCTGCCCCTATTGCTCTGAATTTCACCCTAGATATCCGTGTGAATATGTGTGTTTGTGTGTCTCTCTGCCCGCCTGTATGCTGCCCCTATTGCTCTGAATTTCACCCTAGATATCCGTGTGAATATGTGTGTTTGTCTGTCTCTCTGCCCGCCTGTATGCTGCCCCTATTGCTCTGAATTTCACCCTAGATATCCGTGTGAATATGTGTGTTTGTGTGTCTCTCTGCCCGCCTGTATGCTGCCCCTATTGCTCTGAATTTCACCCTAGATATCCGTGTGAATATGTGTGTTTGTCTGTGCATACGTTTGTATATATGTGTGCGCGAGTGTGTGTGTGTGTGTGTGTGCATGCGTATGTGCCACAGAGAGACAGAGAGAGAGAGAGAGAGAGAGAGAGAGAGAGAGAGAGAGAGAGATTCATGCAGGTTTGACCATGATTTTATTTCCAGATGGGAACATTGTATAAGCAAAAACATGATTTTTTTCAACAAGCCATCCATAAAAAATGATGTAAAGAAAAAAAAAGAACTAAACATTCCAAACAAGAAAAGGAAAATATACAAGTAAACAATTAAAGAAACAAGCAAATATTCCAAAAAAACAGGAAGAAGGATGGGGACTGGGCGAATAGCATATTATGTACAATATATACATCAACATCAACAACGAAACATTTAAAACATCACATTTACTTACCAAAATATATTATGTAGGCTACGTTTCCATTATTTCAAATAACTGGAATAAAGTTATCAATTATGTCCTGTTAAAGAGATACATTTTCATTTTTTTCTTGAAGTAGTTCTTGTTTTTCAAAATGGAGGGTAGTTTGTTCCATAAATCTCCACCCGAATAGAGGAGACTAGATTTGAATAGATTATTATTTGGTCGAGGGAATGAGAGTAAATGGGTGTCTGCTTGTGTTTGTCATAAATGTATCTGTTACATATCTTTTTTGGAGCATTTCCGTTCACAATAGTATGCATGCAGATTGCCTTTTTGAGGAAAAGTCTGTCTTGAAAAGTTAGTATATCCAGTTGTTTGTAGTCTTCATAGGTGTGTGTGTGTGTGTGTGTGTGTGTGTGTGTGTGTGTGTGTGTGTGTGTGTGTGTGTGTGTGTGTGTGTGTGTGTGTGTGTGATCATGGGTATCGATGCTGCTTGTGTTTTGCGAGCTCATTAAAATCGATCTTTCATCTTGCCGGATTAAACTTGCGGCATTGTTGCCGTTGTTGTCTGGTCTCTGTCAGTCTCGTGTTCACACACTGTGACACACGCACGCACGCACGCACGCACGCACGCACACACACACACACACACACACACACACACACACACACACACACACACACAGAGAGAAAATACTAGATGACAGTAAAGAAAAGCAGAGTCAAATACAGTGAAGATGACTGCTTGCACAGAGATTCCAGAAGGCAGGGGAACTATTTGTATTTGAAGATTATCTAGAATAAAATACAGGAGAAAGAGACAAAAAGGCAGAACACAGCAGGTGACAGTCAGAAAAGGAAAGGTACAATTGAAAATATATATTTTGAACAATTGAACACAGTTTTAATTCCTTTAGGCCATTAGCCCATAGAAACAGAAAAGGAAAGGTAGAATCAAAGAGTAATAAGAAAGCTTTGCCAGCACAAACCTACAACTGCGAAGGCGGGGGAACTATTTGCAACCCATCTCCACAATCCCCATGAACGGTGTGTTTGTGATCCTTATATAAAAAACAATTTATGAATGGTCAAAACTGTTACAGATCTTATTGACATGTTCTCTATTTGGTGGTTTGTACTCTAATTACTTGTTACTTGTACTCTAATTACTTGTGCTGTAATTCTTCTGCTAAATCTTTCCAATCTTTATAACTCACCTCTTCCGGCAATACCTCTGATTTCTTCCTTGTCCTGTTTCCTGCCTTAAAACCTGCCTTGCCTTTTCCTCTCTGCCATTGCTGCTGAAAACAAAAGGCTGGACAGTCTCTCTACCACCAACACAAAGTTCCCCACATTGTGTGTGGGTGTGTGCACGCGCGCGTGTGGGTGTGGACGTGAGCTTGTGCGTGCGTGCGTGTTGTGGCTGTGTACATGTTTGTGGTAGTTCATATTGTAGTAGCTTATTAATTTTATGATCTATGTATTTATTTAAATAATTGTGAAGCGCCGTGAGCTCAAGAGAGAAAGGGCGCTCTATAAATGTTAGTTATTATTATTATTATTAATTAGTAGTACAGTTGAACCTGGTTATAAGAAAATCGAAGGGAGATAATTTTTTGTTTTCTTATATCCGATAATCGGATATAAGAAAACTTTTTGAATTTTTTTTTTATAACCGATTTGAATGGGAAAAAAGGGAAAAAATAAAAGAGAAAAAGACACAGAAAAAAATAAATAAAAGACAAACAGAAACATAAAACAAAGAGAAAATGCTTTTACCTAATTTGGTGCATGAAAAAAAGGAAAAAATGCAAAGCGCAGGAAAAAAAGAAAGAACGGAACAGAAAATTAAAAACAAAAATGAAGGCAGACGTGGTGTGAGTTGCATGATGAGCGAGCAAGATAGCGGAGAGCAGATGAATGAGTGGGTGTGGTGTGACAGTAACATATTGTGTATATGTAAATTTCTGTTTCTTGTTTTTAATCAATATTCTAATTTGGATGTATAACTCATTTTACACAGTGGAAGACAATTTTGTATTTGCGTTTGTACAATGCCAATGGACTATAAAGAAATTTGCGACCTATGACTCATGTTTTACATCATAAAATCAAAATACAGCAAAACTCGGTTATAAGAAAATCGAAGGGAGATCATTTTTTGCTTATTATATCCAAGTTTTCTTATATCTGGAACTCGGACATAAGAAAACATTTTGAAGTTTGAATTTTTTTTCCTTATAACCAAATTGTATGGGGAAAAGAGAAAAGAGAAAAGAAAAAGAAAAGAAAAGAAAAGAAAAGAAAAGAAGGACAGAAAAACAAAACGAAGAGAAAATACTTGTTCCTAATTTGATGCATTTCTTACATCATAAAATCAAAATCGTCTACTAAGAAGAAGATTTAAAGGTGCCTGCAACCACTCAAACTAACAAGCTTTTTGTTTCCTTTTCACTGTTGTCAAATACGTACCCCTTCACCTTTCTTGTACTGAACTATTACCATTTACTGTCCACCCATGCAGCTTTTTATCAATCGTTTGCTTTTGTTTATGTGGATTTTCATCCGCATGTTCAGTTATTTGTATTTATCTTCTTAAAGAAATGGATTGCCTTTTCCTCTCTGCCATTGCTGCTGAAAATAAAAGGCTGGACAGTCTCTCTACCACCAACACAAAAGTACAGGCACTCATATTTTTTTTCTTCTGCTCAACATTTATTTTGCACAGAACACTGAAGGAAAGTATGGAATAAAGGGACAAAAACAACTCAATTAGTCTTGCAATCAAGTGCTTGTACTGTTTAGACTGTATGTGATGCAACTGGTATGAGGTAAACTTTCCCTTTTTGGAATGACATCCTTTCAGTTCAGGTCCAACTCACTTTTAAAGACACACTGACCCAACACGATTAAGCCTTATTATTTTCTGCGTAGCTGTGACCCACATACAAATTCCCCAACTTCAAATTGAGGCTGCTTTTTAAAATGTTTTGTTTCAATTTGGGGGCATTTGTATGGGAGTCAAACCTGGTCAAAACAAGATTTCGTACCAGCTATAAGAGGGAAAACATGTGGAACCCATGATTTTGACACATGATCTGGTGGGTCTTTAAGAAAATGTTGTCAATGGTAATTCGCTTATAAGAAAATAGAGCTCGCTTATAAAAAAAATGAACTGGAAACCAACTCTCTTGTATGACATTCTTTTTTTATGTCCAAGTTTCCATTGCAGATGGGGAATTTGCTTGCTTATAACCGAGTTTTCTTATAAGCAAGTTTCTTATATCCGAGTTTTGATCATAGATAAGAAAGAAGAAGTTCTGCAGGGAAATGTTTTTGCTTCATTATAAGCAAGTTTTCTTATAAGCGAGTTTCTTATAAGCGGATTCGGCTGTGTATTTCTATATTAAGGTTAGAGTGTCAGTGACGTAGCTGCTCTGACGTAAGTTTTCCTCTTTTGTTTGTTTTGTTGGAACACTGCACTTTTTGGAACATCCTTTCAGTTCAAGCCCTAATTTTTTTTAAATCGCTTGTAAGAAAATCAAACCGCTTATAAGAAAATGAACTGCAAACCAACTCCCTTTTATGAAATCATTTTCTTATATCCGAGTTTACATTGCGGGTGGGAGAACGAATTTGCTTCCTTATAACCGAGTTTTCTTATAAGCGGTTTTCTTATATCCGAGTTTTGACAATACATAAGAAAGAAGGAGTTCGGCCAGGGAAAAAAAATTGCTTTTTCTTATAAGCGGATTTTCTTATAAGCGGGTTCGACTGTAGTAGGGTAGGGACTAAATAAGCCGTCAAGCTTTTTGGCAGTCCAATCGTTTAATCGAACTTGATGTTTCTTTGATCAAGGTATAATACGGTTGAATTTTCATATCATGCAATTTTAATCAAAGCTGCTAAATATATTTATAAAATTTGGATGATTATCCAGACGACTTTTGAATGTATTAGTATTGGGTGCACATTTTAGATCCACTGGTAAATCATCCCATAGGTTAGCAATTCTGTTAGTGAAACAATATTTTCTAATGTTAGTGTTATATCGCTTAATAAAAACCTTACCATATGAATTCCTTGTTCTATCATATTGTACAGATGTAAACAAATCATCAATTGAGTTTTTTTTGTCTTGTTATTTGAGTGTGATTGAAATGAGCCCTCAGGGTGGAAGACAACAGCCGAAACGTTGTATTGGCAAAAGAAAAAGAAGCTTGTTTTGTGTGTGTGGTAAGATTGTGTACTATAATGACTATCTAAATACTCATAGGGACACGTGACCCTGACAATGGCCACAGATTTGTTGGGACCGACCCTAGATTGTATCGGTGGGTTGTAAAGAATCGCCAGAGAAAGTTTGGTACTTTTGTCCTGCAAGTTCCAAAACCACGACGTTTTGGGAATAGCGTGCCCTGCTATTTAGGATGCATGAAAGAAGTTGGGTGACTTTAGGCCTGAGCGCAATAAGAAATTTTAGGGAAGGTATTGACTGCCAGAGACAATTAAAGAACAAAAAAAGGTACAAATCATGCCATAAAAAAGACAACTGATCGAGCTAATCTGGCAAAATGGTCTGAGGATATCATTGATATTTATAGGCCTAACTCTTTTGTCTGTGTCAAAAGCCAGCATGGCAGAGTTATTCCTCTTCGTCTGATGACATGACGTCATCAGTGATGTCATCAAGTCAGGACGTGATACGTTATATGGCAGTCAAGGGGTTAAAGGAGGTTCCACTTTTACTACGAGGGGTTCTCGATAAGTTTCTGGGTGTGAAGATTATGTTGACATCACATAAATGCAAATCATGTTACGAGATAGACCATTGTCATGATACGTATGTTGCAACATTTCTTTATTTTTTCACCAGACCCAAACCGTTGGGCTAAGCAAAATGTCCGCCAAGGTGAACGCAATGTGTGCTTAGGAAAGATACCCCTAGGCCTATTATTTAGACCCACTACGATGCTTTAGTATACATCCAGAAAGTTATACTTATTGAGAGCCCATAGGTATATTAGGCCTAGTAAATAAGTATAGATATATTTTATTGGCGAGCCGCAAGAGCGGCGAGCCACTTAGTTTTGGGTAGTTCTTTGCACGTGGGCGATGGTCCATGGAGGGTCACGTGACTTTTTCTCGTGGCATCAGAGTTGTCTTCTCTTTGTATTGAGCGTGCGATGACACCCGTTAAACAGTCTTGCTTCCCCCCGCCCCCTCCCTCCCACAGCACTAGAGTTCGTGTCGTCTGCTTAAACGTGCATGTCGACATTCGTAAATTATTATGTAGCATACGAATAGCATGGAAAAGATTTGCAGAATGTTGAAAGCCAAACGATTGTACATTAAAGTTGTTTATTACACTTCTGCAAAGAGGATTATGAAGAAAACACGTTTGTGTTGTTCTTATTCTGAGGTTAGAAACCTGCGTTGACGAGGCGTGAATTGTATGATGATATGCCCTCGACAGGGCCTCATCTTCATTTTAGCATTTAAAAAAGTGTACAACCACCATTGTTAAACCTTTAGCTAAATCACAACAAGTGCATTGTCAAATCAGATAAATACAAACTGCATTCATCAAGATAATAACAAAAACAATAATAAAAGGACTGCACACTTAATTCATATTTTTATTCCTTGCCTTTTTGAAGGGAAAAACTTTTACAGGGCCTCAAAACAAGGGCGAAACGTGCTATCATGTCAAATGGATTTCATTTAGCAGACGATTTTCTCTTTGGAGGAAATATACTGTGAAGCAAAGCTGTTCCTTTTGCTATCACTCAGATATTAGAAACAAAACTTTGTCTTTCTATATTGCTTAGCATTGTAAATTCATCAAACACTTTCTTTTGAAGAAATGCATGTACAGGATTTTACATTCTTCCATCCTCACGTTCATTTATCAATTGACTAAGTATATTCCTTGCCCCCCCCCCCCCCCTTATTCATTGAGCATGCCACGCATACCCTTGAGAGCCTCATGAATTAGCCTATAGTACCTAGATGCTAGCAACTGACCAAAACCGTGAGTGCTGTGACTCTCTGTGCTGGGATGCTAGCAGACAGACGGACACTGTCACTTGACGGTCAAAGATGAGCATGAACCATAACATGTACAATAACAGTGTTGTTGTTTGCATTGCTTGAAATATATATATATATATTTTTTGGTCAAAGATGAGCATGAACCATAACATGTACAATAACAGTGTTGTTGTTTGCATTGCTTGAAATATATATATATATATATATTTTTCCATCTGGATCTTTTTTTCTATTAAAAAATATCGAAACTGGTCGTTGTCCAGTTAGCTATATACTCTCTCTCTCTCTCTCTCTCTCTCTCTCTCTCTCTCTCTCTCTCTCTCTCTCTCTCTCTCTCTCTCTCTCTCTCTCTCTCTGTATGTCTGTTGTTCTGTTTGTCTTTGTTTCATTGTTTTTCTCTCTGTCACTGCCTTACTCTTTTATTGTCTTCCTCACACACTATCTATTTTAGTCTCTGCATTTGTCTCTGTCACTCACTGCCTCTCTCTCTCTGCACTCTAGGCCTTACAGCTCTATGGGGGTTTCTAGTCTCCTGCAATGCGTGTGTGCGTGCGTAGCAGTATTGCTTCCACGATGCTTTCTGCTTCCACTCCCCCAACGCACTGCAGTTCGTGTCGTCTGCTAAAGCGGTGCCGACATTGCTCAATTATTATGTACCATACGGATAGCATGCAATTGATTTGCAGAATTTTGAAAGCCAAACGATTTGACATTAAAGTTGTCTATTACACTTCTCAAAGAGAATTATGTTTAATGACATTCTCATTCATTACTTTCTTACTTATCTGTATTGTTAAAAATTCGGGACTTTACTGGTGTTGTACTGCCTCCGGGCATTGCCTCCAGTATCGTTCCCACCATCTTTGTATCTACAAATGTCCCCCCCATATGTGTCTGTTCCGGACCGAGAGGACGTAAAACACCATTTTTCATTCATTACTTTTATGATTAATTTTCATTCATTACCACTCCTTGTTCCAAGCCAGACATTTATATTCATTCTCATTCACTCATTACCAATCATTATCTTCAAGCCTTTCATACATTCCAGACTAGACAACATGCACACATAATCTTTCATTATGGTAATCTCGCACTCACATTATTAACATACTCGATCGTCTCACACTATGGTACATGTGTGCAAAAAGCCATTGAATAGACCAGGGGAGACAAACCCAGGAATCTAACTTTAGAAAAGGCAGGCAGAGTTCCCGCTCTTTGTCTATGACGCTGTATCCGTACAGTCAAGTGATTAACATCTCATTCATTCCACTATTTATTTTTTTCCTGTGTCAGTATTATATAAACAAAATCAGTATCTAGACTGAAATGAAAAATCAACCCATGATCTGTAATTTGACAAATCTCATCTTATCCCCACATTGTCTGGAAATGACAATAGAAATCATCTATGAAAGTCGGGTTAATGGTGTGTTATGTTTTTCTACAACACGTTCAATGCTGCACTTGGTCATCTCCAAGTATGGAAAGTGACGCCATTCGCGTGACAATGTCGGTTTTCAGCGAAACTTTAGAATGTGTATCTTTTAACCATTCAATCTGAAATTAAGCTTGACTCTAGTAGCCCTAACCCTAACCCTATCCCAAACCTTAAAC
>CM065699.1:51806659-51809159 GCA_017654935.2 Phymorhynchus buccinoides | reverse complement strand
CTATTTGATGTTTAGTTGATAGATGTTGACCTACTCTGACCTTGATTGTTCGGTTGGTTAGAAAAGATTGAATAAAATTTAGCATATTACCTTGAATACCTATCTTGTTAAGTTTTAGTAATAGTCTACCCCGCCAGACCGAGTCATAGGCGGCTTTTATATCGAAAAAGGTGGCCAGAGTTCTTTTACCTTTGGCCATTGCTTTCCTTACGTGGGAGGTTATTTTAACTATGTGTTCCGTGCAACTACGGTGTTTTCGAAATCCTGCTTGGTATTTAGGTAAAATATCATGTTTTTGTAAAAAGTCTTCCAGACGGTTTTTGGCAATTCTCTCATATATTTTCCCTAGATGTGGGGTAAGGGAGATGGGACGATAGCTTTTAGGATCTCTGGCGGGCTTACCGGTTTTAAGGATCGCTACTACTTGGGCTTCTTTCCAAGCCTGAGGTATATCCCCTGTTTCCCAGCAGAAATTATAAAAGTGATGTAGGACTGTAATGAACGACGGGGGGAGCTTTTGAATCATGATGTAAGAAATAATGTCTTCACCTGTAGCTTTTTTGACACTTTTAATATTTCGAATAGCAGAGGTGAGTTCTACCCGTTTTATGGTTGCATTTATTGACCTAAAGTTGTTAGAGGACTTAGGAAGTTCTGGCGTAAGTTTACGCTTATCTTGTTCTACTTTGGGTAGAAATTTAGTTTGACTAGCCCTAGCAAACATCTCGGCCAGAACATCGGCTTTTTCTTGGTTGTTTTTTGTAAGCTGATTACCATTTAAAATTTTTGTTTCTGGTCTTTTACCTTTAGATTTGATTTTCTTTAGTGTTTTCCAAGCTGAACCTAGGTCTTTGTAATTTATAATGTTAGCTGATTTTTTAAAGAATTCTAGTTTGGCTGCTGCACAGGTTTTGTCACTATGTTTTTTGGCTTTCTTCTTACACATTAGGCTATCTTTATCTGGGTGCTTCTTGCACTGTGTGCAGGCAGAATGTTTGGCCTGCACTGCTTCCGCACAAGCCTCATTCCACCAGCCTTTGTTATTAGTAGTAGCAATTTGATTGGCCTTGTACGTTGGAATAGTCTGATTACTGCTTTCTAGAATTGACTGTCTGATGTTTTGGTAGTAAATCTCTATATTATCATCCTGTAAGTCTTCAATGGTATGCTTAGACAGTAATTCCTGAAAGTTGGCCCAATCGGCTTTATCATAAGCTATCCACAAAAAGTTAAGGATCACTTGCAAACTAATTCATAACTTTCCAAATAAGAAAGCCAATGCGTTGAATTTTGGCAAACATTTAATTCAATGCTTTGGTGATAACGATACACAATTGCCTTCAATTTCGAGCAATCGTTTGGTCTGTACATTTGATCAAAGTGGGTACGTATCGAAATTTGATTTCCCAAAGTCATTGAAATCACAAGACAGGGCATTCTGATGCTCCCAAAAGTTCAGTAATGCGTGTATTCGCCATGGCTGTTCTGGCACTCGACGCAGCGAGTCCTCATGGAGTTGACCAGGGTGGTGAAGATCCTCTGTGGAAGCGCCTGCCACTCAGCCTGCAGCATCTGGTAGAGGTGCTGGGCATCCCTGGGAGGGGGGTGGTTGCTCCTCACTTTGCGATCCAGCTCATCCCAGAGGTTCTCAATCGGGTTGAGATCGGGACTGCATGCTGGCCACTCCATTCTGTTGACTCCAGACTGCTGCAGGAAGTCGTTGACCACCCTTGCCCTGTGGGGGCGAGCGTTGTCATCCTGGTAGACAGCCGGCGGTCCCATCTGCTGCAGTGTAGGCACAGCCAGCGGTCGAAGGATCTCATCCCGGTATCGGAGGCCAGTCAGGTTACCCTGTACATGATACAAGGGTGTTCTGTGGTGAAGGCTGAAGGCCCCCCAGACCATTACAGAACCTCCACCAAAGGCCACCTTTTCTTGGACAGTGGCGTCAATAAAGCGTTCCCCTGGGCGCCTCCAGACCCTCAGTCGGCCGTCGTTGTGGTTCAGGGTGAAGCGTGATTCATCACTGAACAGGACCTGGGACCATTGCTGACGTGTCCACCTCACGTGACGTCTGCAGAAGGCGCGGCGTGCTGCCCTATGGGCTGGAGTTAAGCGTGGCCGTACAGCTGGGCGACGAGAACGGAGGTTAAACCCATGAAGGCGGTTCCGTATGGTCTGCTGGCTGATGTTGATGTTAGTAGCCACCCTCAGCTGCCTTCGAATGATGCTGGAAGAGGCTGTTCTTGTCTGCAGGGCTTGTCGTTCAATGAGACGATCTTCACGTGGAGTTGTCTTCTTCGGTCGACCAGATCTGCATCTTTCATCGGACCCTCCCAGTGGCTGTGAAGCGTTGAATCAGTCTGACAATGACCGAGATGGACACCTGAAGTCGCCTGGCCACTTCTCGCTTGGGAACACCATCTTGGAACCATGCAACAGCTCGTCCCCTATCCAACTCGCTCAATTTTCGTCGTGGAGGCATTGTCAAATCAGGCCT
>CM065699.1:51781659-51799159 GCA_017654935.2 Phymorhynchus buccinoides | reverse complement strand
TATTCGAACACTGTTGATTGTTTTGACCCGTTTCTTTGAGGTTGTGTCAGCTGCAAGGGACCCGCTGTGTGGCCTAAATACAGCATGACAATTAGCGCTGAGGCTGTTGTATTGGCAACAGATGAACCATAATAATATTCACATTATTGCTGTAATGAAAGTCACCGCGGTTATTAAAAGACACAAAAACAAATAAAACACACATTCACATGTTTCTTCTTTCTTTTTTCTTTAGTTGCAATCTTGTTTTAAAATAATAAAACTAGCGGTTTGATTTACGAAAAAAGATATTCACATTATTGCTAATGAAAGTGTCAGAGCAATTACTTAAGGATTTTTAAAAATACAGGTGGGGTTATTATGCTTCAATGTTAATGTTAATATGGCTTTTAATGAGCAACTTTATTCGTTTTTAATCTCATGACCATCAACCGCTTTGCGGCCATCTCCACATCGACCCAGCACCAGAACAACTTGTTCCTACGGGCTTTCCGCCATGAGGACGTCAAACCTCCAGTCAACAGCAACAATCGTTTTTAATTATTGCTTTAACTTTTGTAGTAGTTTTTTTCTCTCTCTAGTAGTTTGATTTCTGTCTGTCTTTATTTTTTTTCTCGTCTCCTCTCTCTGTGTGTCTCTGTCTCTGTCTCTGTCTCTGTCTCTGTCTCTCTCTCTCTCTCTCTTTCTCTCTGTGTGTGTCTCTGTCTCAGTCTCTGTGTCTCTATATGTGACTGTGTCTGTCTCTGTCTCTGTCTGTCTGTCTTTGTCTCTGCTCTCTCTCTCTCTCTCTCTCTCTCTCTCTCTCTCTCTCTCTCTCTCTCTCTCTCTCTCTCTCTCTCTCTCTCTCTCTCTCTGTCTGTCTGTCTGTCTCTCTCTCTGTCTCTCTCTCTCTCTCTCTCTCTCTCTCTCTCTCTCTCTCTCTCTCTCTCTCTCTCTCTCTCTCTCTCTCTCTCTCTCTCTCTCTCTCTCTCTCTCTCTCTTTCATTCAATTCAATTCAATTCAATTCAATTAGTTATGTATTGCATGCTTATAACGACAGAATGGAAGACTAGGCCCAGTCTAAATTCTTATCCTTGTAAAAAAAAGTGTCTGAAGTCCCTCCATATCTCTCTCTCTCTCTCTCTCTTCTCTCTCTCTCTCTCTCTCTCTCTCTCTCTCTCTCTCTCTCTCTCTCTCTCTCTCTCTCTCTCTCTCTCTCTCTCTCTCTCTCTCTCTCTCTCTCTCTCTCTCTCTCTCTCTCTCTCTCTCTGAAACACACCACCCATATAATATACTGCATGCCTACATTATCGCAATTTTTCGTGGTTTGTTTTTAGCTATCTTCACACATGATCTTGGCACAGATGGTGTGAAGTTCACGACTGGGGAACAACATTCAGACAGAGAGAGAGAGAGAGAGAGAGAGAGAGAGAGAGAGAGAGAGAGAGAGAGAGAGAGAGAGAGAGAGAGAGAGAGAGAGAGAGAGAGAGAGAGAGAGAGAGAGAGAGAGAGAGAGAGAGAGAGAGAGAGAGAGAGAGAGAGAGAGAGAGAGAGAGAGAGAGAGAGAGAGAGAGAGAGAGAGAGAGAGAGAGAGAGAGAGGAGAGAGAGAGAGAGAGAGAGAGAGAGAGAGAGAGAGAGAGAGAGAGAGAGAGAGAGAGAGAGAGAGGCAGACAGACAGACAGACAGTAAGAGGTCAAAAAGAGAGAAAGAAACTCAGAATCATCTCTCTCAGTCAAGTACAGACAAACAGGCAGAGAGACACAGACAGACAGACAGGCAGGCAGATAGACACATATATATTACAGTGACTGAGTGGCCTTTGAAGCATCTGTTACAAAACACACATCGTACAATGCATTGGGGGTAGAGTAAAGTAGATAGAGTAAGGGCTGATTACACCATACGGAGAACGACATTTACTGCAATGTTCTCCAAAGTGCAACTCTTATTGTCTTGACACAGCGCGCGGGTGAAAGCCAACGATTCATTATTATGATTATCTGAACTACAAAAACAACAATTGCAGTAGCAGCAGCAACAACAACAGCAACAACAACGAAAAGCTATGCACTGATGTGGCCTACAGAAGAGATTTTGGATGTGTGTGTGTTCAACAACAACAACAGCAACAACGAAAAGCTGTGTACTGAAGTGGCCTAAAGAACTGATTTTGGATGTGTGTTCAACACCACCACCACCAACAATAGCAACAGCAACAACAGCAACAACAACAACAACAACAACAACAACAACAAACAACAAAAAGCTGTGTATTGAAGTGGCCTAAAGAACTGAGTTTGGACGTGTGTGTGTGTGTGTGTTCAACAACAAAAACAACAACAGCAATAACAACAACATTGAAAAGCTATGTAATGAAGTGGCCTAAAGAAGAGATTTTGGATGTGTGTGTTCAACAACAGCAACAGCAACAGCAACAGCAACAAGAAGTTGTGTACTGAAGTGTCCTGAAAAAAAAGATTTTGGATGTGTATGTTCAACAACAACAACAACAACAACAGCAGCAGCAACAACATTGAAAAGCTGTGTACTGAAGTGGCCTAAAGAACTGATTTTGGATGTGTGTGTGTTCAACGACAACAACAACAACAACAACAACAACAACAACAACTGACAACAACAACAACAACAGCAACAGCATTGAAAAGCTGTGTACTGAAGTGGCCTAAAGAACTGATTTTGGATGTGTGTGTGTTCAACAACAACAAGAAGTTGTGTACTGTAGTGGCATGAAAAACTCGTTTTGGATGTGTATGTTCAACAACAACAGCAGCAGCAACAACTACATCAACCTCAACAACAACAACAGCAACAGCAACACGCTGTGTACTGAAATGGCATGAAGAACCCGTTTTAGATTTGTGTGTGTTCAACACCACCACCATCACCACCAGGAAGTGATTTTGGACGTGTGTGTGTGTGTGTGTGTGTGTGTGTGTGTGTGTGTGTTGTGTGATTCAACAACAGCAACAACAACCACCGTGACAACAGCAAGAGCATCACGTTGTGTATTGGAGTAGCCTCGTGAACTGGGTGTGTGTGTGTTGGGCAGTTAGTGGTAGCCTTCTTCTAACGTCATCTGTGCAAGTCAAGCACAACCAGCGGCATGCCTTTGAAAATAAGAGGTAAGATTGTTAACTTTTTTTGTTTGCGGTGTGGTTGAACATGTTGAGAGAGAGAGAGAGAGAGAGAGAGAGAGAGAGAGAGAGAGAGAGAGAGAGAGAGAGAGAGAGAGAGAGAGAGAGAGAGAGAGAGAGAGAGAGAGAGAGAGAGAGAGAGAGAGAGAGAGAGAGAGAGAGGAGAGAGAGAGAGAGAGAGAGAGACGAGAGAGAGAGAGAGAGAGAGAGAGAGAGAGACAGAGAGAGAGAGAGAGAGAGAGAGAGAGAGACAAAGAGAGGGGAGAGAGAGAGAGAGAGAGAGAGAGAGAGAGAGAGAGAGAGAGAGAGAGAGAGAGAGAGAGAGAGAGAGAGAGAGAGCGAGAGAGAGAGAGAGAGACAGAGACAGAGAGACAGAGAGATACAGAGATATTTTTCAGATATTTATATTCTTTGGCCATTGTACAACATAATTATACACCAACACACATACGAACATAACAGACAAAACAGGAACAAAACAAAACAAGTGCAACGCCGAGCGGCTACAAAGTCCCCTCGCAGCATCGCCGAGCTACTCCGACATCGGAATGTGTCGGTTGTACACATACACAAAAACGCATCAAAACAGCACGTAACTACATAAAAACGCATCATTTCTCAAGATTCATTTCTCATGAAATACTAGGCCTACTAATATACACCTGATGAAAGCTTACTAGTTTCGTTCACTATGTTTGTAACCAACCATACATGCATCTGAAAGAAAAATAATAATCAGTGTTTAAATAAAATATTAATTCGTTCATGGTCAGGTCAGGTCAGGTAGTTAGGACATTAGGCCTCGCGGCCTCTTCACTGTCCTGTCATTTTTGCCGCAAAATCACTGCCACCGATATTTGAACTTTTGCACAGCTGAGAGGTTTTTGTATTTTGTTTTCGGCAAATCTGCCTTTTAGTCATGCTCGTATTGTAGTTTTGATATGTTGGTGTATCCACCAAGGAGGTTTTTGAATTGTGTTAGATTTTGTGCTCGTTTAATATGTGCAGGAAGAGTATTCCAAAACTTTGTTACTCTGTTAGAGAGAGAGTGTCATTCAGTGTTTTTCAGTGTAACAGACATTTGTGTATTGGAATCTACATAAATACAGTAAAACTCGCTTAAGTCGAACTTGAAGGGACTGACATTTTATTTTGAGATAGCCAATATTTTGAAAGACTTTGCAACATAGAGATTGTTATACTGGGACCAAAAAATATTGTGAGTTACCCAGTGTTTTTGAGTTATCCGTTTGTGAGTTACCAGTTCTCTACTGTATAGTGAAAGAAAAATGGTAGTATTTCACCAGAATCATGCCTCACAGGTGTCGTCACAGTTGAATAATCGTACGACTGAAATTGGATGCGTGAGTGTGCCCCAATCTCATTGCTTGTCTAGGGGCAAATCACCCCGTCAAGAAACTGAAGACAATCAAGAAGCATTTATCTCCCTTCATATGCCGGACTCTTTGAGACTGAGACGGAAATAGTCTTGAGTGCACGTTGGCATACGGAAAGTTCGTCTTCTTTTCGTCATTTATTACCGCAAGTGCTTGTTATATAATGCTGTAAATCGTTTATTTCTTATATACTGAAAGATCTGATTCACTTGAATCTCAGGTAAGCCTACCGATATTGATTTTTCTATAAAAAAGTCGTGATTTTAGTCGGCGAAACGCCTTCGCTCGCATTGTGATTGTTGTGAAACCTGCCAAAAATGTCGGCTGCTAGACAGTAGAGAATGACTCAGCCATGAATGGGTGGAACCGGTTTTTAAAACCCTTTAACGTGTATTGAATGTTGTTTATGTGAGGGTTATTTATGTTCAGTCATTGATACATTTTTATTTGATGTCTGCTGGTAGGCCGATCTTCTTGGCCGAGTGTGAAATCCGTGATGGCAGCTGCCAGATTTACTGTGACAAAGCCGGAGGAGGAGGAAGTTCCTATCACTGATAACAACCGAGAGGGATATGGTTCCTACGATGGAGCTCACGTCCAGGAAGGAAAAGGTGAGTAGTCTTTGTACTTTTTGCCCTTGAATGTTTGTGAGGGTGGGAGTATGGATAATTGGATTATGGTAAAAAAACACAAAAAACTAATAATTATTAGGCCTATTTAAATTAAATTTTAATTAATTAAAAATGAAATTCTTAGCTTGAGCCTGTCTAAATATATACAATCAGTCAGACAGACAGACAGACAATCAGACAGACATACATGACAATTGAAAGAAAGCAACAAACAAAAATCATAACACATTTAGGTTAGGTTACTAACCTAAATGTGTCCTCCTTTGACTTTGTAGAGGAAATTAGTTAGGTATGAATCATTGAATGTGAAGATTCATACCAATTTCCTTTTTTTAACAATACACATTATGAATAAGACTTTATTATGACGAAGGGAGCCAATGTGCTATTGAAATCCCATGAATGACATTTATGACCCTCAAGTGTTCATTGACAGTCACTGTGACAACAATGACCCTGTCACACACATGACTGGGGTCAATCAAATGTCGATCATCCCCATCACCACCTGGGGCTATAAAACCATATGCTGCTATGAATATATTATACTTTGATTACATTATGTTCTATTTTTCTCTGCTCATGCTTCTCTCATTGTTTGTGATTAATGAGCCTGTGTTTTATTAGAAAAGATATTCAATGTGTTAATTTTTTAATTTTTTTTACTGTTATTAAGTGGGTGGCATGAGATGCATACTTTTTATTAGTGTAGGAGCACTAACAGGCAGAGATATATATAGCCTGAGGACAGAAATTCCAACTTCCATGTCCCGTTGTGACAATCTGTAAGTGTTATAAAACTAAGACTGTCACTTTAGTTCATGTTACTTGTTTGTACAGTAATCTTTTTGAGGCTGTTCGTTGCTCTGTATAGCCAGATAGGTCTCCCATAGTTTTTGTGCTTTTGCTCTGTGGTCCAGGGATGTCTGGTTAAACTAAGGTGAAGGTCCAGGTGAAATAAAATGTCAAAGTTTCCCAGTCTGTGTCACTCTGTCTCAGTCTTGGTGCATGCATGCATAGTTTCACAAACTTTGTAGAAAAAGACACACATCTCATATAGATTCTCACAGTTGCAGTCACAATGTGAGAGTGTGGTGTGTGTGTTTTAGCATGTCTGTGTGGAGGTGATGCACAGATGATCTGTGAAAGTTCAGTATTGTGATGCCTTTGCGTGTGTGTGTGTGTGTGTGTGTGTGTGTGTGTGTGTGTGTGTGTGTGTGTGTGTGTGTGTGTGTATGTGTGCGTGTGTGTGTGTGCGTGCGAGTGAGTGTGTGTGTGAGCGAGTGAGTGTGTGAGTGTGTGTGTGTATGACATTGACAGTGTGCGTGTGTATGTGTGTGTGTACGTGTGTGTATGTGTATTTGCGAGATGTTAAATCAATTGAATTTGGAAAGTTATCAATTTTTATTCACCAAAAAAGTACCAGTAATTTAATCCCTACCTATGTGTGTGCTTTCAGCATGGACCACTTTGTATGATAGAGGTGAATAGTGTTTAAAAGTTTGCATGTTCTAGCAATCTATGTATAGCATGCATGTCATTTAGATTTATGATCATTTCAATACCTTTATTCTGCTTTTATTATACATGTGGCTTGTCCTGAACAAAGACAAATTGTGACAAATTGTGTTATATGTATATTTTTCTTTTTATCTGTTTCCCATGTAGATGAATACAGAATATGTGTCTGAAGCGAATGGAGGATTTTATCTGAATATTCATACTCTTCTTGTGAACCGAGTTATTTGACATCACACAATCACTCAACAAGCGTACAGTGACGTTATTTTATTAACATTAGACAACGCAAGATAACTGAAATTTTCGGCGAATTTGCCTTTGTCAGCATACTGTACAAACTTGTACAACATACAAAAACCACAAACTATAAGGGGAAGGGAAAACGTATCAAACTTTTTCAACAATAATATAATTATGTATTATACGTTTACTTTTCTTTTTTCTTAGACCAGTGTAATTTAGATGGGTTTTTTTGTATGGCATTTGTGTCCGTTGTGGTTGACAAACTGTCTTAATCTTTGAGCTAATGCTTTGGTAAATATATGAGCACTCATTATTTTTTTAATGTATTCAATAAATTAAAAAAAATTGTCATTTATAAGTGATCAATCCTCTCGCATATATATACATAACATATTCATGTCTTTCATAACGCCTATCCAATGCCTCTTCCTTTTTTGTTTTTTCTCTTTTTTTGTTTTGTGTGTGTGTGTGTGTTTTGCTTTTGTTTGTTGTTGAGTTTTTTTGTTTTGTTTTTTGTTTTTGTTTTTTTGGGTTTTTTGTGTTTTGAATGAGTTGTTGTTGTTGTTGTTTTCGTTCCCCAGCTTAAACACTCTGGGGGCACACCCAGTGCCATGTGAACATTTCTCATGGCCTTGGGTGGGAAGATTAACGTGTATGGCTGCTTTTTAAAGGGCCCCGCCACATGGGCATACTCCGACTTCAGAGGACATTTGAATGAGTTATTCACTGGATAATTTAATTATTGCTCATCTGTCTGTCTTTATCAAGTTAAGAAAAAGAATGAATGGATGTATGTTAAAATGTAAATTGCATGTCTATGTTTGCTTGTGTTTGATTCATTCGTTCATTAAAAAAAAAGTTTGAAACCCCCCCCAAAACCACAAACTTTGAAACTATAAAGAAAGCAAAGCAACAAAAACAATATGCCCCTCCACTATCCAATCTACCAAAAAAAATGATCTTAAAATTTGCGGATGGAATTGTTAGGTGGAGGGGCCTCAGTTTGTACCATTTTTATTGTTGACAATTTCATCCATATAAATGACCCTAAGTAGACTTGTCAAATCAGTCTGTTTTTCTTTCAGAAATGACGCTAAGCATGTGCCTGATGCGAGTTGACAACTTTTACATCAGTTCGATTTCCCGTGGGTGTGTGTGTGTGTGTGTCAAATTTGAATTGTCTCCCTTACTCCATATTGATCAGGCTTGAGAAAGCCAACCATTTTTATTTTTTATTTTTTAACCCTTGTGATGTTAAAACAGGCTGAGATGACAAAAAAAAGAAAGAAAAGGAACAAAAAAATCAGTTTTGATAAAACCACAAACAGATGTTAAGTACTTGCTGGCTTACTGTGATGATTTAACGTGCGGGTATTGTGTTTTTCTTCTTGTAAATTTAACATCTGCTGCAACAGAGCTTCAGATTCAATCAATATTTTTATTTGTCCATTTTAGAGGAAATTCTTTTTGCAGCAATAAAACAATCAACAAAACAACACAATAAAGACAGAGACATAGTATGTAGAAAAGACAAAAAAAATGAAATATATATATATATATGCGACTATTTTAAACACTGTACGCACATACAATTCTTGGTCACACACACCACAACCACACACACACACACATGCACACACACATGTGCACACATATACACACACACAATACACACATCATGCGCACGCATACAACCATTTATCTGTCAATCCATCTAACTTATGTTTACACATACATACAAACATACAACTTGCATTCACAAATGTATCATACAAATATCTTAGTATATATGCGTACATTTATAATACAACATTGCATATCTACATGCATACACAAACATACATAGATAGGCCTACATAGATACATAGATAGAAAGACAGATCTATAGATATAGATAGATAAACAGATACAAACATACACACATGTACATACATACATACCTACATTCATACTTGTGTTGGGAACAATTATAAAGCAAACACATATATGAACACCAACATTGCACCAACGTTAGTCCAACACTGCCCCCTCTCCCTTCCCCACCCCCTATCCCATATATTCATCATTGTCAGCGTGCCCGCGCCAATGATGCATAAATTTAGTCCAAGATGCACGTCAACACATTGTGATGCGCATGTCTGGTGCATCCAGTTCGGCAGCCATTTAATGAATGAAACGATTGCGCCGCTTAATTTAAGTGGCCCATCATTTTGAAAATTGCCCCCTCATTTTGAGCAGCCATGGGTCGTATGACCCATGAAGTCTGAAAACAATCTGAAGCTCTGCTGCAATTGGGCATTTGCCACGTGATGATGACCTTGAGTTGAATTAGAGAGTTGAATTAGAGAGGTCAGCGTAACTAGGGCAGAACGAGTGCGGGCAAATTAGTAGTCTAGTATAGAGAACGAACACTCGTGGCAAATGCCCTATTCTTTAAAAAAAAAAAAAAAAAAATTCTCATCGTGATTTTATTGTTAATTAACCTTCTTGGTAAGATTCTGCTTTTTTGTGTCATATACTGTAATGTTTTGTGGGTTTAAAAGTACTTGAAAAACAAAATGGCATGTCGTTTGCTTTAAATTCTATTTTAGGTTCCTGCCATAACATCTTTGATGATGTGATGTTTGTCTTAGTTGGCGTCACATCCTTTTTTCTATACTGTCTGTGCGTCTTTCTTATGATCGTCTTTAGATGTGATGTGCCTACAGTTTCTTTCTTTTCTTCTTTTGATTTGTCTTTTGTTTGATTGATTTTCTGCCTGCTTTTGTTTGTGGGTGTTCTCACTGACTGTCTGGCTGTCTTGTCTGCAGGTACTCTCTTACTGGTTTTTCTCCCTCTGACCTCTGTCTCTATCTGTCTGTCCAGATGCCCCCCCCCCCCTGTCCAGATGCCCCCCCCCCCCCTGGGCCCACCCCTTCTCTCTCTCTCTCTGAGGACTGGATGAAAAAAAGTATATTGTTTGCTTAATCTGTTATTCTCGTTAAATAAAAGTTACTCTCTCTCTCTCTCTCTTTCTCTCGCTCTCTCTCTCTCTCTCTCTCTCTCTCTCTCTCTCCTCTCTCTCTCTCTCTCGTCTCTCTCTCTCTCTCTCTCTCTCTCTCTCTCTCTCTTTCTCTCTCTCTCTCTCTCTCTCTCTCTCTCTCTTTATGTGTGTATGTGTGTGTGTGTGTGTGTGTGTGTTGTGTGTTTACTTGCATGTGCTAATAATGTGTTTTTGTATTCATTTTTTTTCTCTCATATTTTCTCCTTGTTTTTCTTTTCTTTTTCTGATTAAACATTGTCCCCTGTAAAAAGGCTGTATGGATACCCCCCCCCCCCCCCCCAAACCACTCCCCCTGCAGACACCTCCATTGGGGTACATCCACCCCTGTCTACACCTCCATTGGAGTACATCCACCCCTCCATCTACACCTCCATTGGGGTACATCCACCCCTATCCACACCACATACATCCACCCCTATCTACACCTCCATTGGGGTACATCCACCCCTATCTACACCTCCATTGGGGTACATCCACCCCTATCTACACCTCCATAGGGGTACATCCACCCCTATCTACACCTCCATTGGGGTACATCCACCCCTATCTACACCTCCATTGGGGTACATCCACCCCTATCTACACCTCCATTGGGGTACATACATCCACCCCTATCTACACCTCCATTGGGGTACATCCACCCCTATCTACACCTCCATTGGGGTACATCCACCCCTATCTACACCTCCATCTACATCCACCCCTATCTACACCTCCATTGGGGTACATCCACCCTTATCTACACCTCCATCAGGGTACATCCACCCCTATCTACACCTCCATTGGGGTACATCCACCTCCATTGGGGTACATACATCCACCCCTATTTACACCTCCATTGGGGTACATCCACCCCTATCTACACCTCCATTGGGGAACATCCACCCCTATCTACACCTCCATTGTGGTACATCCACCCCAATATATATATACACCTCCATTGGGGTACATCCACCCCAATATATATATATACACCTCCATTGGGGTACATCCACCCCTATTTAATTTATCCTTTCTTTCTTGTATTCTCTGTTTACTCATGTGGCTCCATCTGTCTCTGGGTCTGTTCAAATGTGTCTCTCTTTTCTCCTCATTACCCTGTGCATTCCTTTGTGTAATATTTACAGGGAGGGAATACTCCATCATTCTAGGTAAATATGCCTCGTTTTGTCATCAACTCATCTCTTGAATAGAATATTTCAAACACAATGACTTGCGCATGCTTGCATTCTGTGATGGGGGTTGTGTGAAGTCTATCATCCTAAATTGCTATGCGTCTTTCATTCAAGCCTACTTGACTCGTATAACTCTCCCGGACTTTCGGTAATTCAAAAGTAGAGTCGCTAACAACATAACATTAGGTGTGGTCATGATTGTTATCGTCAATATTTGCATTTTGGAGCAGGGCACGTTCAATGCTTGGTTTGGGATCACATAGCCCTGCATGTCATCCATTATTTGTCTTCACTAGCACTGCTAATATCCAGTGGTTGCATACAATACATATTGAAGTATTGGACTAGTATCACAGTTTTTATTTTGGTGTGTGCTGAATTTCAGCTTGAGATGGTTGCTTGCTATTTGCTATACTATAGCAATTTTTTAGTATTTTGTTTTTATCTCAGCCACACATTACAAATTTGATTGATTTGATACCGCTTGGATTTTAAAATATAATACAAGGTTTGTTCTGGTCAGTAAATTGGAACAGTAAACGAAAAAGAAAATATTATTTCTGACAGCTCAAAGTCAAACTAAACAGAAAAAATAAATACTGGTTGATAGTGATAAGCTGATTGAAGTACTGTACTGTGTATGTGTACTTCCCAGCGATTTGCCAAAGTTGTTAATGAAATAGGAATTGTATTATACTGTAAGTGTGTGGCGTGTGCGTGCGTGCGTCTTATGTGCGTGTGGGTACTTGTGTGTGTTTGTGTGTGTGCTTTTTAAAAATGCATGCGTGTGTGTGTGTGCGTGCATGTGTGTGTAAAAGTGATAGAAAGAGAGAGGGTAGTAGATATGTGAAAATGGGATTCATGGCTATAGATATACGAAAACACTAATAAAATAAAAACATATTTTACTCAGATATGACTTTAACATCAATAATTTATTTGGTGTGTATATCCTTTACAGATGACCTAAACTGGCTAAAGCAAAAAAGGTTTCTGTGATTTTTGTTTTCCAAATCTAATTTTTAGTATTTATAACCAGAGTGATTTGGCCTAAAACCACAGACATTTCTCTGCTTGTACTCCTTACCACCTCGATGAGAAAGTACATTTTAATACGTTTTTCCCACCAAACACTTTCCTTTCTCCTGCACACCGTGCTTTAATGTTCCTTTCCAAGAACGATTGTACTCATTCATTGCGTGCTGTGAAACACACTGCCATATTGTATGGACTATGACTAGAAGGCGATACTTTCTTTTCTTAGGCTGAGACCCCTGCGCCTGACTGATAATATAGTAAGAAACTATAATAACAAAATCAATTTGGTGTCAAATTTGGGGGGTGCGCATTATAATCAGGTGTGCCTTGTAGTCAGTAAAATACGGTACTTAAGTGAAGTTTGACATTGTCATTTTTACTACGTTTGCGTCTTATGCACTGTCATATGTACACTTTTATATAGTTTTTATTTTAGTTATCACATTTGCATCTTGTGTACGAGTTAAGTGGCAACAGTGCACTCTCCTTACTGTTGATAAACAACCAGCCGCGAAGCCAAAGCTGGTTAATGTTTGCAGTGGTGTTTTTTGTTTTTTTGGTTCCCTGGCTGACTCGCTCAGACTATCTATCTATGTTACCTCAATAGCGTTTGAACAGAAGTACGTAGAACCCTCAAAATTTGGATGTGGATAGGGAGTTACTAGATATCTAGGCCAAGTTTGAAAGATGAAGGTCATTGGTCAAGGGTCAAGGTCTATGGAGCCCAAAATGCTGCCGCGTGGCTGGTGGATCTAGCGTCTTCATCATGCTCTAGTTGTAACTGGTACCATTTTATTTTGACTATAGCCTTACTTTAAGGCACCCCCCAAAAGATTTGATACACAAAATGCAGGTTTTGTTATGTTTTTAATAATATTATTTGTTATATTATGAGACGCAGGGGTCTCAGTGTAGGACAAAAGTGCAGTGGAACCTCCCTTATAAGACCTACGTCTCTAAGACATTGCCCTTTATAAGCATTGAAATCACCTCCATTATAAAGCCCCTCCCTTATAAGACCTACGTCTCTAAGACATTGCCCTTTATAAGCATTAAAATCACCTCCATTATATATAATAGTTATAAAGCCCCTCCCTTATAAGACCTACGTCTCTAAGACATTGCCCTTTATAAGCATTGAAATCACCTCCATTATAAAGCCCCTCCCTTATAAGACCTACGTCTCTAAGACATTGCCCTTTATAAGTATTAAAATCACCTCCCTTATAGATATAGTTATAAGACCCCTCCCTTATAAGACCTACGTCTCTAAGACATTGCCCTTTATAAGTATTAAAATCACCTCCCTTATAATACCCTATTATAAAGCCCCTCCCTTATAAGACCTACGTCTCTAAGACATTGCCCTTTATAAGTATTAAAATCACCTCCATTATATATATAGTTATAAAGCCCCTCCCTTATAAGACCTACGTCTCTAAGACATTGCCCTTTATAAGTATTAAAATCACCTCCATTATAAAGCCCCTCCCTTATAAGACCTACGTCTCTAAGACATTGCCCTTTATAAGTATTAAAATCACCTCCATTATAAAGCCCCTCCCTTATAAGACCTACGTCTCTAAGACATTGCCCTTTATAAGTATTAAAATCACCTCCAGTATAAAGCCCCTCCCTTATAAGACCTACGTCTCTAAGACATTGCCCTTTATAAGTATTGAAATCACCTCCCTCACCTATTTATATATATAGTTTATAAAGCCCCTCCCTTATAAGACCTACGTCTCTAAGACATTGCCCTTTATAAGTATTGAAATCACCTCCCTTATATATATAGTTATAAAGCCCCTCCCTTATAAGACCTACGTCTCTAAGACATTGCCCTTTATAAGTATTAAAATCACCTCCATTATAAAGCCCCTCCCTTATAAGACCTACGTCTCTAAGACATTGCCCTTTATAAGTATTAAAATCACCTCCATTATAAAGCCCCTCCCTTATAAGACCTACGTCTCTAAGACATTGCCCTTTATAAGTATTAAAATCACCTCCATTATAAAGCCCCTCCCTTATAAGACCTACGTCTCTAAGACATTGCCCTTTATAAGTATTAAAATCACCTCCATTATAAAGCCCCTCCCTTATAAGACCTACGTCTCTAAGACATTGCCCTTTATAAGTATTAAAATCACCTCTTCTTATAATATAGTTATAAAGCCCCTCCCTTATAAGACCTACGTCTCTAAGACATTGCCCTTTATAAGCATTAAAATCACCTCTCTTATATATATAGTTATAAAGCCCCTCCCTTAAGACCTACGTCTCTAAGACATTGCCCTTTATAAGTATTAAAATCACCTCTCTTATATATATAGTTATAAAGCCCCTCCCTTATAAGACCTACGTCTCTAAGACATTGCCCTTTATAAGTATTAAAATCACCTCCCTTATATAATAGTTATAAAGCCCCTCCCTTATAAGACCTACGTCTCTAAGACATTGCCCTTTATAAGTATTAAAATCACCTCCCTTATATATATAGTTATAAAGCCCCTCCCATTATAAGACCTACGTCTCTAAGACATTGCCCTTTATAAGTATTAAAATCACCTCCCTTATTATATAGTTATAAAGCCCCTCCCTTAATAAGACCTACGTCTCTAAAGACATTGCCCTTTATAAGTATTAAAATCACCTCCCTTATATATATAGTTATAAGACCCCTCCCTTATAAGACCTACGTCTCTAAGACATTGCCCTTTATAAGTATTAAAATCACCTCCCTTATATATATAGTTATAAAGCCCCTCCCTTATAAGACCTACGTCTCTAAGACATTGCCCTTTATAAGTATTAAAATCACCTCCCTTATATATATAGTTATAAAGCCCCTCCCTTATAAGACCTACGTCTCTAAGACATTACCCTTTATAAGTATTAAAATCACCTCCCTTATATATATAGTTATAAAGCCCCTCCCTTATAAGACCTACGTCTCTAAGACATTACCCTTTATAAGTATTAAAATCACCTCCCTTATATATATAGTTATAAAGCCCCTCCCTTATAAGACCTACGTCTCTAAGACATTGCCCTTTATAAGTATTAAAATCACCTCCCTTATATATATAGTTATAAAGCCCCTCCCTTATAAGACCTACGTCTCTAAGACATTACCCTTTATAAGTATTGAAATCACCTCCCTTATACAGCCCCTCCCTTATAAGACCTCATTTGGGATGATTTTGTCAGGTCTTATAAGGGAGGTTCCACTATCGCCTTCTAATTTAAAAAGAAATACTGTGTTTGTTTTGGTCTCCTTTGCCTCTCACACACTTACGCATACCAAGCTGGTTTCAAGGGCTTCTGGTGGCCTTGGTCGCTCTGTGAATGTTATTTCTATATTAAAAAAAAGTAATGCAGCTAATAATCATTTTCATTGTAACATTTACAAATGGAGAAAAATGTGACTATTGTGGTGGGAAAGTGTATACAGACTAATACATTATTTGCTTTTTTTGGTGTCAGAATGTAATGTTTTTTTGGTGCCATTTTTCTTTCATCTTGCCTTTGATCATTGTGTTCCACTCTGTCCTTGTAATTTATTAATGAAATATTGAATCTGACCCATGTACCTGGACAATCATTGCCTGTGGTATGTGGTATGTCAGTTGTATCTTTGATCATTGTGTTCCACTCTGTCCTTGTAATTTATTAATGAAATATTGAATCTGACCCATGTACCTGGAATCATTGCCTGTGGTATGTCAGTTGTATCTTTGAAATGAGCACACCTGCACAACTACTACAGTGGAACATCCCTTATAAGACCTTCACAAATCATCCAACATGAGGTCTTATAAGGGAGGTGATTTTAACCCTTTCACCGCCAAAGTCGCATTTTAGCACCACAGTGATTCAACACCTATGTCACTAAAAGGCATCACATTGGGGTCTATTATCCAAAGACCCTGTTGTCTTCGTTTTGGGAAGTAAGGATAGACCTTATTTTATAAATGTCACAGAAGAATCCCCAATATTGCAGATGGATTTTGTTCTCTACCCAGGTAAAGTTGATGGAATTTTTGGCTGAAATATGACTGGCAGTGAAAGGGTTACTACTTACAAAGATTAGGGCAGTGTCTCAGAGAAGTAGGTCTTATGTGGGAGGGAGTCTTATAATGGGAGGTCTTATAAGGGAGGTTCTACTGTACATTCTAACAACTAGTAGATTTTTACATAAAAACTCCTCGTCTTTTGATATTCTTTAAATATCAAATCTTCTGGTATGATGTGCGCTTTTAATAACCATATTAAAGAAACTAGTATCAGACATAATTGGTTGGTTTTAGTGTTCAGATCTGATCGACCGCAAGTGGAAAGAATGTGTATGTGAATTTCAGAAGTGTTGCCTTTCTATTCTTTAAAATTCATGTCAAAAGTTCAAACATTCAAAAAAGAAATGTAAAACCTCAATGTTAATGAATTTTCAGCGAGCTTGTGCTGTTGATTTGCTTTTGGGGGTCCTTTTTTTCAATTGAAATGTCTTTAAAATGTTAAAAAACTCATATGTTAAAACAGCTTAAGGCTTTATATACTGCTTCTTGACGACACGAAAAGGCAATCAGTTTAAGACTGAATTGACCATGCCACCTAGTGACGAGTCAGGGGCAGATAATTTTATGTGGCTATATACTAGTTCGTGACAGGCAAAGGGGTGATAATCTTATGTAGGTGGCACACACATTTCAGTGCATTAGACAGGGGCAGAGAATGTTCAGTATAAAGCTTCATTACAATCATCAATCATTGAAAACATTCGTAATGGTTATGGACACATCTGGAAATCTTGTTCCTTTTCCTTGTATACAAGGATTTCCTGTTTTTGAATTTTACCAGAAAAGGAAGTTCCTTTTTTTTAAAAATTTGTCAAACAAGATCTTTGTGTGTCTACTGTATTGTTCAAACACTTTGAAATAAGCATTTGTATGAATTGTGGAGAAAGCAACCTAAAATACCTTCATAAATCATTTTTTGCTTCAGCTGCAGGGGGACATTACCCCTAGACCCCCCGGCCTTTCAGGTTTTCGTTTTGTGTAGTAGCACCCATGATACAATCACACCGTCAGCAATGTGGCACCTTAGTCACCCCCTCCTCGTGTTCACGACCCTCAATCTCAAAGTCTGCTTCTTTCTGTTCCATGAAAACTATCCTAGGCTGATCTGAACCCTCATCATGTATTGAATTCGTTTGCTTACTGAAATGCCGGTGGGTAATTCTGCTAACGAAGCGAGGACAATGAAATGATGATTTATCACCCTGCCTAATTGCCTGATTGCCGCTTTATTACTTG
>CM065699.1:51764159-51769159 GCA_017654935.2 Phymorhynchus buccinoides | reverse complement strand
ATTATTGTTTGAAAGCTTGCATAAACATCTATGTGTATGCAAAGTTTGAACAATGTACGCCTTCTATTTCCCGAGAAAATGCTTACGTTAAAGTTTGGAGATTAGACCATGGACGCAACACACACACACACATACACACAGACACACAACCGAACAACTATCATACTATAGACTCACTTCGTGTTAACTTTGTTAACACGAGTGAGCCCAAAAGCGTTGTGGAGCTAGCTGGAGTTGGGGTTAGGATCAAGAGGTCGTGGGATAATCTGTGAGAGGATATTCACCGTGCCAGTTTGTGCCCCCCCACTTCATATCACCCCCTTTTTGTGCTATATTGTACTATAGTTACCCCCTCCCCCTTCAACTGTTGGCATTGAACTTGTTGGTAGAGATGCAGATCAACGCCTCCTGTTGCACAGTCTGGGTTCATTGCGTTTTCGCCCGTCTTGCCTTTATCTTCTACTATCATCGAATGCATATTTTTAATCGCGTAAATTGATGAAAATTAACGAACGTTAAGTATAGAAAACTATAGAGGTTTAAATGCTCAATCTGCAGTAAGAAAGGCAAGACTGAGACAAGACCACCCACACACCCAAAACGGAAAGAACCGAGAAATGGAGGAGGGGGTGTTGATCTGCGTCTTTGCCAATTTTTAAATTTTTAATTTAAATTTACTGAGAAGCAATATTTGGTCATTTTTAGGAAAAGATTGTTTAGGATCAGCCCAGTATTATTCTCATCAAACTGAAAGAAGCAGACGTTGAGGGGCGTACATACTGAGGGGGGGGGGGGGGGGGGGGGGGGCTATAGTACAAGATTGGCTCAAGGTTGCCATGCTCCTCTCTCTCTCTATCTGTCTCTCTCTCTCTATCTGTCTGTCTCTCTATCTCTCTCTCTCTCTCTCTCTCTCTCTCTCTCTCTCTCTCTCTCTCTCTCTCTCTCTCTCTCTCTCTCTCTCTCTCTCTCTCTCTCTCTCTCTCTCTCTCTCTCTCTCTCTCTCTCTCTCTCTCTCTCTCTCTCTCTCTCTCTCTCTCTCTCTCTCTCTCTCTCTCTCTCTCTCTCTCTCTCTCTCTCTCTCTCCTCTCTCTCTCTCTCTCTGTCTCTCTGCCACCTGGAAAGGGCATAGGAAACAAGGGAAATCGATCGCTCGGACGAAAGTAACACCAGTCGTATAACCTGAATGGTAAACAAATACAAGGCTAGCAGTATCTATAGGGGTACTCAATCCCCCTATCTATAGGGGTACTCAATCCCCCTATCTATAGGGGTACTCAATCCCCCTATCTATAGGGGTACTCAATCCCCCTATCTATAGGGGTACTCTGAGATCCAAACAGCATTGGCCTCTAGGGATCGTGGATCGTGGATGGGGGTCTCGTTGGGAGTTCGTCTCTGACTGCTTCTGACGTGCTGCACTTCCCTGCCACAACACTGGGGCTGATTGGACCCGTCAGGAGAAAGGGGGGGGGGGGGGGGGGGGGGGGGGGTAGGGGGGGGGGTCTGGTCTGATGGAACTAGATGTAGTTGTTGGTGAGGGACGTCGGTGGGTGTTGGTTATGGTGTCTGTCTCTTCATTAAACTTCGTCTGATTGTCTGATGTGATTTTTCGTTTCGGGTGCTTTTAGCACACGCAGAATAACGTTCTTTCTCTTTTCAGGCCCCCTCTACTTGGAACAAACTCCCTCTTCCTCTCCGTTCTGCCAACTCCATTTCTTCATTTAAGTCTTCCCTCAAAACCACTCTCTTCAAACCGTACCCGGCTCTTTTCTTTTGGAGAGTAATTTTTGCCCCTTCTGTGTGCGTGTGTGTGTGTGTGCGTGCGTGCAGTGTGTAGTTTGTGCAAGTGTGTGTTTTGTTTGCGTGTTCGCGTGTATGCGCGTGCGTTTGTGTGTGTGTGTGTGTGTGTGTGTGTGTGTGTGTGCGTGCGTGCGCGTAGCAATTTTTGACATTCTCATAACAACATTTCTACGGCTTTTTTGGGGGGGGTGGGTGGGGGGGGGTTATTCATTTATTTGTTTATTATTGTAAGCGCTGAGGGCTTGTTTAAGAATAGGCTCATATAAATGCTTATTATTATCTTATTATTATTATTATTATTATTATTATTATTATTATTATTAATATTATTATAATAATAATAGACGATTTTCGTAAACAATAGACAGTAAGTTAGTGAGTAAGGGACAAACTGGGGCAGCTTGGTGGACCTTCGGACGACTGCTTCCTTCGTGAAGCACATTGGTATCTCCATCTAGTGATCGACCAAGAAGAAGAAGAAGAAGGAAAAATAGAATTGTTTAACTTTTTTTTTTTAGCCAGAAATCATATTGTCCGTGAAAAAGTGTGATCAACACATAGGCGTTTTGTCCTACCAATTAATGAAAGGTCCCTCGCGCAAACCGCGACACTATGTCCCTTTGACTATTTGCGAACGTTTCCTATTATGGAATCGACGCAAGAAGCTTGAGTGTGCTTCCTCCTACAAACGCTTTGTTGTGCTTGAGTGAATATGTGCACATATTGCGCTGATAAAATTTCTTTCTTTATCTTTAACACCCCCCCCCAGAAACTTTGAAAGAGGGAATTAATTTTATCGAAGGGAACTCTGAGGGAATCTGCTTCATACACAGACCTGTTTACTCTACTTTTTTCGAGCAGCGTTCTACTCAATTTGGACCTCTACTACTCTTCAACATTGAAAATAAGGCTCTTTAATTCTGATTTTCAGTGAGCATTGTTTGATGGTTTAATGAATAAAACTACACATTTTGCACCCAAACTACTCATTTCAGCTGTCCAGACTACTCAAGACTTGCATAGGGGGTAAACAGGTCTGCATACAAGTGATTTTAATTGAAGACTAACGATCTGCAGCCGATTGTTCCCGGCTCTGTGACTGTGTGGCGTATGTAGTAGCGTTAACACGATAGCGTTTGAACAGAGGGACCAAGAAGGACCCTCAAATTCTGCATGCGGGTGGGATATGGAGGTCAAGTGCGAAGATGGTCTTTTTTTCAAAGATCAAGGTCACTGGAGACGAGCGTGCTGCCGTGGCGGAGTAGAATGCCACACCGTTCCGAAAATGCTGCCGCGCAGCTGGTTCATCTAGCATTGTTTACGCTCTAGTCCCCCCCCCCCCCCCCCCCCCCCCCCCCCCACCCCCCCCCTCTTATCAGCACCTTTCTTTGCTGGGAAAGAGGGAGGGCACGTCAAAGAGTGTGAATTTACGAGGCATGGTTGTAAACTCGTTATATTCTTGCCCCCCCTCCCCCCCCCCCCCCCCCCCCCCCCCCCACCCCCCCCCCCCCCCCAATCCACCCTTGGATCGATGGAAGAGGCCCACGTGATCTAATTACTTGTTGTATGGGATGTTCTTTTTAAAAAGATACTCGTCTTTTCATGTTTAACGGGGGGGGGGACGGGGGGGACGTGGGTGGGGGGGGGGGGGGGACGTGTTAAGAGAGAGGGAGAGAGAGGGAGGGAGAGAGAGAGAGAGAGAGAGAGAGAGAGAGAGAGAGAGAGAGAGAGAGAGAGAGAGAGAGAGAGAGAGAGAGAGAGAGGGAGGTGCGCATGCATATACACAAGCATGCACGCACACAAGCAAAGCAAGCATGCACACACATATGCATCTAGATTATCCCATGACAGAGAGAGAGAGAGAGAGAGAGAGAGAGAGAGAGAGAGAGAGAGAGAGAGAGAGAGAGGATGAGAGAGAGAGAGAGAGAGAGAGAGAGAGAGAGAGAACACATACACATACATGTATGTGTGTGTTGGGGGGTGGGGGGGATTCGGATTACAGATTAATATGTTCAGATAGTGCCAGTGCCAGAATGTCCCAAACTTGGTCCCACAAGGTTATTTTAAGCCTGTTTACGACCAGCGTGAATACTAAACTGATTTGGGGTCTTCTGCGCCCCCTACACCACTGCTTTAATCTTTCATGACATCAACTAGATTACCCTGGTTAACTTATTAGTCTATGGCCCATCCTCCCTTCACATCACGCTGCTGACATTACGGGAGAGAATCAAAGACTGTGATAATAGGATAGTGCAGTAAAAAAAAAGGTGTGGAGAGAGAGAGAGAGAGGAGAGAGAGAGAGAGGAGGAGAGAGAGAGAGAGAGAGAGAGAGAGAGAGAGAGAGAGAGAGAGAGAGAGTGTGTGTGTGGGAGGGAGAGAGAGAGAGAGGGGGTGGGAGATAAACATTGACTATTGAAAGGTGATAATGATTAGACCATAGGCTCATATTAAGAGAGAGAGAGAGAGTGAGTCAGACAGATGGAGACAGAGAGAAAGAGGGAAAGTGAGAGACAGACAGACAGACAAACAGACAGACAGAAAGACAGACAGAGAGAAAGACAGACATGCTGACATGCTGACAGACAGAGAGAGAGAGAGAGAGAGAGAGAGGATGAGAGATAAGAGAGACCGAGAGAGACAGAGAGAGATGAGAGAGAGAGAGAGAGAGAGAGAGAGAGAGAGAGAGAGAGAGACAGACAGACAGACAGAGACAGACAGAGAGAGACAGACAGACAGACAGACAGACAGACAGACAGACAGACAGACAGACAGACAGACAGACAGACAGACAGATAGACAGAGAGAGAGAGGAGAGAGAGAGAGAGAGAGAGAGAGAGAGAGACAGAGAGAGAGAGAGACAGAGACAGACAGACAGAGCGGAACGTAGGTCGCCAAAGAACATTACTTGGGATAGGGGCTGAACTTGGACAAATACTGCAAGGGCCTGGGTAAAATATCGACCCGTCTCTGCCAATGACAGACAGACAGACAGACAGACAGACAAACAGACAGAGACAGAGGGGGGAAGTAGGTGTCCAAAGAACATTAGTTCAGGAAGCAGAGTGTGGACAGGAGCTGAAATTGGATAAATAGTGTCAGGTTCTTGGTAAATATTCAGTCCGTCTCTGCCAATGATCTACGTGAGCGGAAGCCGAGGGAGCCCTGAAGAAGTGACGACGACACCAGGAATAAGGAAT
>CM065699.1:51751659-51759159 GCA_017654935.2 Phymorhynchus buccinoides | reverse complement strand
TACTTTCTGATCTTGGCTGTCCAACTTGTTTCGCCAGTTACAGTGACTGTACCGTGTGTCCAGGCCGAGTTGGAAGGTGGACATCCAGTCAGGGGATGATTAGGTTGCTGTCTCAGATGGCGTGAGAGCGAGGTGTGATCAGACCAAAGTAAAGGCACTTAGCTTATGCCTGAGCTTAGCGTCTTTGGCCAGATTCAGCAGAGTGGATGGAAGCTGCATTGATTTTCTTCTTCTTCTTCTTCTTCTTCTTCTTCTTCTTCTTCTTCTTCTTCTTCTTCTTCTTCTTCTTCTTCTTCTTCTTCTTCTTCTTCTTCTTCTTCATCAATGGTTTGGTTGGTTAGCCACCAGCTCAAGTGGCCAAAATTGGGCAACACTTTTGTGGTCTGTGGAGGTGCGTGCTGAAAAGAAGAAAGAAAGAAAAAAAGAGGAGAGAAGAAGAAGAAGAAGCAGAATCAGATGAAGAAGAAGATGAAGAGGAAGAATAATGTTGTTAAGTTCATGCGTCGAAGCGTGTCAGGTCGGCATTCGACGAATGTTTGATGCTCGACGAATGTTCTGGTAGATGTTATCGATAAGTTAGAAGTTTGATCTCCGAAGTTATCCACCTTTTCACTTTTATATCGTTTAAAAAAACACGATTTGTTCGCCTGACCCGTAAATATCGGTTTCCTCTCGAGATGAATGTTCCTGCGATTCGGTTACTGAGTGATTTCAGTTATGACACAGGGCTCCCAATCGTCCTGCAAAACAAGGGGCCCCAGGGACTCCTTCACTTTTAGTCTAGAGGGTCCTAGAGGTGGGATTGAGGGTCCCAGGGACTCCTTCACTTACAGTATATATGGTCCAAGAGGCGGGATAGAGGGTCCCAGGGACTCCTTCACTTACAGTATAGATGGTCCTAGAGGTGGGATAGAGGGTCCCAGGGACTCCTTCACGTACAGTATAGATGGTCCTAGAGGCAGGATAGAGGGTCCCAGGGACTCCTTCACTTGCAGTATAGATGGTCCTAGAGGTGGGATAGAGGGTCCCAGGGACTCCTTCACTTACAGTATAGAGGGTCCTAGAGGTGGGATAGAGGGTCCCAGGGACTCCTTCACTTACAGTATAGATGGTCCTAGAGGTGGGATAGAGGGTCCCAGGGACTCCTTCACTTACAGTATAGATGGTCCTAGAGGTGGGATAGAGGGTCCCAGGGACTAGAGGTATAGAGGGTAGAGTGGGATAGAGGGTCCCAGTGGAAAGACCAAGGGAGGGAGCCCTGTGTCTATGTCCGTCTTTCTTAATTAAAATCTTTTTTTCTACCCTCTGACTGTCTCTTTCTGTCTGTCTGTCTGATTGTCTGTCTCTTTTCGTCTCCCTCCCCCCCCCTCCCCATCGCCCATCTCGTGTTGTATGTCTCTGTGTCTGTGCCTGTCTCTCTTATTTTTCTTTTTCCTCCTTACGGAATCGCAAATGATATTATCTAACATCTTGACTGTTTCCCACCTTCAGTCTCTGTCTCTAACTGACAGAACCCCCACCCCCCTGCAGCCCCGTTCTGTCATTTCACTCTCAGAGCCTGTCTGTCTGTCCCTCCAGCTCTTTCGCAACATGTGACTGTCTCTGTCTGTCTTGTCTGTCTGTCTGTCATTTCACTCTCAGAGCCTGTCTGTCTGTCTGTCCCTCCAGCTCTTTCGCAACGTCTTGTTCTTCCTTCATTCCTTCCTTTCTCCCCAGTCACCCAACTCTCTGTGTGACTGTCTCTGTTTGTCTGTCTGTCTTTTCACTCTCAGAGCCTGTCTGTCTGTCTGTCCCTCCAGGTCTGTCCTTATGTCAAAATTCACCACCACCTTGTTCTTCCTTTCTGTCTTCATTGCTCCCTGGCTCCCCAATCCACATCTCTCTGTGTCTGTCTGTCCTCTCTCTCTCTCTCTCTCTCTCTCTCTCTCTCTCTCTCTCTCTCTCTCTCTCTCTCTCTCTCTCTCTCTCTCTCTCTTCTCTCTCTCTCTCTCTCTCTCTCTCTCTCTCTCTCTCTCTCTCTCTCTCTCTCTCTCTCTCTCTCTCTCTCTCTCTCTCTCTCTCTCTCTCTCTCTCTCTCTCTCTCTCTCTCTCTCTCTCTCTCTCTCTCTCTCTCTCTCTCTCTCTCTCTCTCTCTCTCTCTCTCTCTCTCTCTCTCTCTCTCTCTCTCTCTCTCTCTCTCTCTCTCTCTCTCTCTCTCTCTCTCTCTCTCTCTCTCTCTCTCTCTCTCTCTCTCTCTCTCTCTCTCTCTCTCTCTCTCTCGCTCGCTCCCTGCCCCTCTCTGTGTGCAAAAAAACACCCCAACACGATTTGTCACGAGCTTTCTTTCTGCATGTATGTGTATGTCACTATGCTATGTGTGTGTGTGCGCGTGCGTGTGTGTGTGTGTGTGCGTGCGTGTGTGTGCATGTTTTTTTTTGTGTGTGTGTGTGTGTGTGTGTGTGTGTGTGTGTGTGTGTGTGTGTGTGTGTGTGTGTGTGTGTGGTGTGTGTGTGTCCTGTGCCTGTGCATGTGTGAGTCAGTGTGCGTGCGCGCATGCTTGCATGTGTATACATGCATTTGTAGCCTATGCACAGGTGTGCGTACGTTCGTTCCCCTAAGGCTAATCCGAGGAGATGTGATTTTCATTCAGTTATCGCACCCTTAGAGTGATTCAGACACACGCATGCTTACGTGTTGCTGCCTGCTTGCACATCAGCTTGCATGTGTGCGCGTGGGTGTACGCTTGGCAATAATGTTGCGACAGATAACGATTTTGAAGGCGTCAATGAGATTATTGAATTTTGCTACCATTGATTGGTATTTTGGTATTTATTTTGGTATTTTATAGTCACAGAGGCGTATCCGTGAAATTCGGGTTGCTCCCACCTGGAGAGCGCGTCGCAGCCAGAGGCGCGCCTCCGATTTTTTTTAAATTTTTAGCATGCGATTTTTGTGTGACGGATGAGGAAGGAAAAGGGGGTGGGTGGGTACATTTTGACCAAATGACAACTTTTTTGTTGCTACTGGGATTAACGTGTGCTAAGTGCATGGGCACACGGGACCTCGGTTTATCGTCTCATCCGAAAGACTCCACATACATTCAGACCGTAAGGCCTAGTGCAAAGTGAGAGGAAAAATCCCCTGTACCCAGGTTCGAACTCGGGTTTACTTGATACAAGGCGAACGCGTTACCTCTGTGCCACTCTACATTGCAATCTGATTTAAAAAAATCCCACAAAACTTAAGAAAAAAAGTATGTTGTTGGCTGTGTTGTTGCAAGCTCAGTTAAGCCTACGAAGCAAAAACCCGGAAAAGATGTCAAGGGGACACAGTTATGCCTGCCAGTAAATTAGTGTTTTAGTGGTGTGTGGATAACCGAATTCGGTAGTAGTGAGAGAGATTCGCTAAATAGTTCCTCCGGTGTCTCTGTATCAATGCGCCCTAAGTGTGAAAAAAGTCGGTAAAGGGTCTATGTTTTATGACCATGAACCAGAGCATTGCTCTCAATACTTCACACTACTGAAAAGTAAGTGGGTTGTTCCGGAACTGTCCCCTTTGATTTATAGGCAGTTTAAAGACCCCATGATTTACAGATAGTTTAAAGACCCCGTGGTATGAAAAAACCCAGCCCTTCTCAACTTGACTCAAGCGTTCTTGCTAAAGGTCTAAACTACACATGATTATTTTCCTCTCTTTCCCCATGGCACCATAGTGATACTGTAGTACGGAGACCACTCGCCTGTCGCTGTGTTGCCATGGGGGAAGAGGGGGAAATAACAACGTGTATTTCGAACTTAAGACCTCGTTTTCGGTGCTTGTGTCAACACTGTGTGTCCCTCCTGGAGAGTCGAACTTTTGTGCCCCCTCCCTCCATAGCCCCCCCCCCCCTCCCTCCCCTCTCCCCCATTATTTGAATGATGGTGTCAATTTCTCATGACCTGTTTATGCGCGAGCCCTGTACTGCCAAAAGAGTCTCATGATACCAAGATACTGTCATTTAAAAAAAAATTCACTGAAAGTGTTGACCAGGATTTTGTGTGTCAGTTTTTTTTCGTGATGTAGTTTTCGTCTAAATTCTGGTTTAGACACCCCCCCCCCCCCCTCCCCCTTATATCTATTTTTTTGCGCCCCCCTATCAAGCAAACACACACACTACACATACACACACACGCGTGCACGCACGCACTCACACACGTGCATACCGCATGTACGCACGTACATCGAGTACAACGTGGAAAGAGAGAGAGAGAGAGAACGAACGAACGAAATGTTATTTATTCAGGGTAATGAGATAAGCTAATTAATTACAGCTTTTTTTCACTCAGCCCTGAGGCAAACAACAAGAAAGCAACAAACAAATAAAATTAAGAAGAAGAAGGAAAAAAAAGCAAACTAAGAAAAGCAACAATCATAAAAAAAGCAAGAACATTATTTACATATATATATATATATATATATATATATTATTATATTATATATTATATATATTATATATATATATATATATATATATATATATATATATATATATATATATATATATATATATATATATATATATTTTCGAGAACACAGAATAAATTGTAAAGTTAAAATTAAAGTTATTCAGTTTCTTTCTTAGGCTCACAAACTTAAATATTGGACACAAAACAAGTTTTTTTCAAGCAAACTATATATATATAAGAGGAAAGTTTAATGTAGTGGTTGTTTTTTCTTCTTCAATTCTTGTACGTTTATATTATACTTGGAAGAAGGAAAGCGCATCAGTCTACCTGATCCAGGCACACCTCTCTACATTCCTCCTCACCGGGAGTATGTTGGTGTTTACTACGATTTCTGTGACCTCCCTTATTGAATCCTTCACTGGATCCACCAACATGGCATCCCATCTCTTCTACTCTCTTCGAGGGATTGTAATTTTAGAACATTATTATTTTTGTTATTTTACATAAGATTTTTACCATTTCTTTTTAATTAAGTGCTGGTTTGCTTTTATTGTGGACTTTCAATCTGGTGCAAAGAGGACAACCTTTCTCTTGGAGAAAGTCTTCTAGCTCAGTTTGAATGTTCACTGTGGACATACTTTGCAGGCCGATATGCAGACTGAAGAGTCTTTCTCAAAGACGAAACAGCTGTCTTTGCATAGGCATTGTCTATCTCCCCCATTGGGAGAAAAAGTAAATCAGCACATTATTTTCTTTTATTCTTTTCAGAACACAGAATAAATTGTAAAGTTAAAATTAAAGTTATTCAGTTTCTTTCTTAGGCTCACAAACTTAAATATTGGACACAAAACAAGTTTTTTTTAGAAGCAAACTATATATATATATATAAGAGGAAAGTTTAATGGTGTGGTTGTTTTTTCTTCTTCAATTCTTGTACGTTTATATATATATATATACTTGGAAGATATATATCTAGATATATATATATGAGAGAGAGAGAGAGAGAGATATATATATATATATATACATAACCAGCAAGAGTAATGGGAGATGGGGAATGGGGATTTTGAAAAAGGATACTGTAAAATGTGGCTACTCGAGAAAACCGGTGATTATAGCGAAGAATGATTATGACAACATAATTCATACATTGAAATTGGTTCCTGAAGACAACAAACCCTTAGAAATTGATTAGTTGCCAACAAAACTTCTTTAAAGCTGGGATTTAGGTGTTTGTCGTCACTCTGTCAAGCAAGAGCTTTTTGTATACTATTTTAAAGGAATGAAGGCTGTTCTTTTCTTTAATATGTAGTGGAATGGAATTCCACAGATCCTGATCGATGGGTCTGATTGGGGAAAGGGTGGATTCATCCTAGACGATTGAAGATTTATTTTGATGAAAGGATGTATTCCTTTTAAAGGATTGAAGATTCGTAAATTCTGATAACAGTCCTGTGGATTTGAAACAAATTGATTAAAACGTTTAACTTTAGACAACATCATCATCAACAACAACAACAACATGAGCATCATCAACAACAAAACCAACAGCAACATCAACAAAGACAACAACATGAACATCACCACCAACAACAAAAACAACAACAGCAGCAGCAGCAACAACAACAGCAGCTGCATTCATAAAAGCATTTCACTTAAAACAACAACACAACAACATCAACGACAACAAGAACAACAGCAACAACAACAACAATATCAACATGAACATCATCAACAACAACACAAACAGCAACAACACAACAACAGCAGCATTCATAAAAGCATTTAACTTAAAACAACAACAACAACAACAACAACAACATCAACAACACAACAATGGCAGCATTCATTTAAAGCATTTCACTTAAAGCAACAACAACACAACATCAACAACAACAAAAACAGCAGCAGCAACAACGCAACAACAGCAGCATTCATTAAAGCATTTGACGTAAGGCAACAACACAACAACAACAACATCAACAACAAAAACAGCAACAAGAACAACAAACCTACAACAGTGATGGATGTCGAATACTTGGACAATAAACGGAAACTGCGATGACAAAGCCCCCTTTCTATGTTTTGGTTCCACGATTTTAATGTGTAAAAACTCGACCGAATGGAATGGAGCTGATGGAGAGCGGGGCGGATCCCGGCAGGCAGGGGATGGAAGGAACGGGTTGAAGACTGTCTCCAGCACCTGGTTCATTGGATCGGGGCCCGAAACGTGACCAGCATACCAATCTCGCCCTACACTGGATGGGAACGACTGACTGAAAGAAGGCAGAAAAGCTAGAAAACAACGCTAGGTCAACCATCCACGCGGCAGCATTTTCGGGTCCACGTGAGCTTGCAGGAGCAAACTGGACAAACGCCCCCTGAAACTAAAAAACTCCGGTCAAACAGTCTACACCTGTACCTTTGCGCCAGCGAGGATCCCGACTTCAGCTCGCGCTCTATTGACGGCGGAAGAGAAAACCAGGCAGCATTTTCGGCTCCAGTGACCTTGACCTTTGACCGACGACCTTCGTTTTTGTAACTTTATCTAGATATCCTAACTACCTATCGGCGTGCAGAGCTGTATCGTCCTAGGTCCCTCCGTTCAAACGTTTCCGTGGTGACATAGATAGATAGTCAGACAGCCAGCCAGGAAGAGAACAAACACCACTGCACACATTAACCAGCTTTTGCTGTCTGCGCGGCTGGTTGTAAAACTGGATCTGAGCTTTTGTTGTTTAAAAAGAGAAAAAAAGGTGTTGATGGGGGTTGTGGGGATGGGTTGGATAGTGTTTGTGTTGTTTAGTTAGAAAAGCGAAAAGGTGATTTTTTTTGTTTGTGCGTCTGGAACAGGGGAAGGGAGGGAGGGGGCGTTGGGGGGGGGGGGGGGCATAGGGGAGGGGGGGGCATAGGGGAGGGGGGGCATAGGGGAGGGGGGGGGGGCGAATTTGGTAACTGTCTGATTGGAAGACTGACTGACACGGATTTGGTATAGAGTCCTTCGTGCTTAGGTCTTGGAATGGTAGGAAAATGGTTGGTGCCTTTCTTTTATGTGTGTGTGTGTGTGTGTGTGTGT
>CM065699.1:51734159-51736659 GCA_017654935.2 Phymorhynchus buccinoides | reverse complement strand
ATAATAATGATAATTCACCTGCACATAAAAAAAGGATTAGGATAAAGTAAGAAGAACACATGACATAGAATGCAATAGCTCAATATTACCACATAACAGTTTAAAAACTGCAGAGAAGTAGATGCGAAAGGTCAAAGGTCAAGGTCAACAAGTTGACAGAAAAGCTTCAGGTAACATACACCACCATTCAATTTTTGTTGTTGTTGTTGTTGTTGTTGTTAAAGGTTTGTCTGTCTGTTTGTTGTTGTTTTCCTTTTCCATTTTTTCTCCCCCCCCACCCCCACCCCCATGTACTCCCAAGGGGCTTTTAAAAAGAGAAAAAGCCTTGAACCACCGTACAGCATTTGAGGCGATTCTGTATCGTGGGTCAAAGTAAAGTACAAAGAAATACGAGGATATGCACGCACAGGAGGAGGAGGAGGAGGAGGAGGAGGAGGAGGAGGAGGAGGAGGAGGAGGAGGAGGAGGAGGAGGAGGAGGAGGAGGAGGAGGAGGAGGAGGAGGAGGAGGAGGAGGAGGAGGAGGAGGAGGAGGAGGAGGAGGAGGAGGAGGAGGAGGAGGAGGAGGAGGAGGAGGAGGAGAGAGGAGGAGGAGGAGGAGGAGTGTCCCCGCGCGACCCGCTTTCTTTATTTCTTATCTACACCCCCCCCCCCCCCTTCTCCCCTCCCCACCCCCCACCCTCTCTCCTTTTCATTTCTCGACCAACCGCCACGTTAATTGCCCGGCTGCTTCAAACGAACGCCGATTAACGCAGTTATCTCTTTGAACCCCGATCTACCTTACCCATCACAAGAAAGTGACAACCACGGTCGGCCCCTTTGAACCCTTCCTTTCCGAGCACGAGAAGGATTTGAATGTCGGCACGTGATAAGGATGTAACTGGCGCGTGATTATTCGGTACTAGTATGCATAAAATTATAGCATCATCTTGTGACGTGTCAATTGCTATAAACCAATGACAGGCTTTCATTGTTTGAAAGTGAAGGCTATAATTGGAGTGGTGAGAAAAAGTTTTCACACAAGACGCTGAAACGTAGCTAGAGCAACACTCACAACCAGTCATAATAAGCCCACTAGTAAGTATTATTGATGGCAGGTGATTGAGATCTGGTTTGTTTGACCCTAGTTTTGATCTAGATCCTATGTTCAATGATGAATAAGGAGTAGATAGATATGTTATTGAAAAGAAGTGGTAAACATTCTGTTCTATTTATGTGCACTGATTATTTGTGTGTGTGTGTTTTTGACTTGAACACTTTTGGTACCAGAACCGGAGTTTATGCCTACTAACCCTTTTGTCTATTTTTAGTAGGAAACCTATGGGCCGCAATCTTGCACTTTATGATACCATTCCTTTCCAGGTGTTGGATGGGAGAGTGATGTTGTCTTGATCACCTTTTTTTGTTTTACTGATCTCAGTTTGTTAACTGAAATTCATTTTATTTATTAACTAGTGCTATTGTACAAGGGAAGCCTTCTAGCCGGTTGGGATTCACTAATGCCCTGCCGACTGAAGCCCCTTGTCTCTAAGCCATAGAGATCTACATCCACCTTCTCCTGTGATTATCAGCAGGGCATCGTGGGCCGGACGATTATCCCGGACTCCACCAAGCACCAAGACGGGACCGCCGCCAAGACGACCCGCACCCAGAATCCGCGAGGAGACCACGCCTGAACCGTGCCATCCCGCGAAGCCGTAACCGGAACGACTGGGAGCTACTCTCATCTGACGAGCAAGCCCAGCCACCCCAGCACTCGCCGATCACTACGGAGGAACTCAACAACAGCTAAGTCCCCCGGACTGCGCCAATCATTTGAACTTTCCTCCGGACACTGAAGATAATTAGTGACCCTTCCTGCTTGGGGCTAACCTTCTAGAAAGACAAAAGTCTTGTAAATCCTTTCGGATTCCATTGTTTTTTGCATTCATATTTTGTTTTGGCGCCATTGAGCTGCTTTATTATTATTGCTGCATAATCTTATGCAGATTTTGTGAGTAAATAAAATACAAGTGTCAAATAATCCTGAACCCTTTGGTCAGACTGATGAAAGTGGGAGTCTTGTAATTTCATGTAAAACCCTACTTCTCTCTGTCTGCCATTAAGAGCAAATCAACCACTTGTATTTCTTACAATCATACGAGCCAGAACCCGGGCACAAATATAAATTTATTAGATGAAAAGGGGCCGGGAAAGTTGCTCATCTCCCATACCCTAGAGAAGTGGGTTAAAGGCAAATTTTCTACTTGAAAATTTAACACACTAAAAGTCTCCCCTAGGGACTTAGCCTTTTAACCCATTACCTCGTCACATCGAGGAGGAGGAGGAGGAGGAGGGGAGGAGGAGGAGGAGGAGGAGGAGGAGGAGGAGGAGGAGGAGGAGGAGGAGGAGGAGGAGGAGGAGGAGGAGGAGGAGGAGGAGGAGGGAGGAGGAGGAGAGAGAGAGAGAGAGAGAGAGAGAGAGAGAGAGAGAGAGAGAGAAGAGAGAGAGAGAGAGAGAGAG
>CM065699.1:51719159-51729159 GCA_017654935.2 Phymorhynchus buccinoides | reverse complement strand
AGGCCTGTCCTTACCTCCCAAAATGAACAGCAACACTGGGAATTCCTCTGTCACATGTATAACATTAGGCCTGTCCTTACCTCCCAAAATGAACAGCAATACTGGGAATTCCTCTGTCACATGTATAACATTAGGCCTGTCCTTACCTCCCAAAATGAACTGCAATACTGGGAATTCCTCTGTCACATGTATAACATTAGGCCTGTCCTTACCTCCCAAAATGAACTGCAATACTGGGAATTCCTCTGTCACATGTATAACATTAGGCCTGTCCTTACCTCCCAAAATGAACTGCAATACTGGGAATTCCTCTGTCACATGTATAACATTAGGCCTGTCCTTACCTCCCAAAATGAACTGCAATACTGGGAATTCCTCTGTCACATGTATAACATTAGGCCTGTCCTTACCTCCCAAAATGAACTGCAATACTGGGAATTCCTCTGTGACATGTATAACATTAGGCCTGTCCTTACCTCCCAAAATGAACTGCAATACTGGGAATTCCTCTGTCACATGTATAACATTAGGCCTGTCCTTACCTCCCAAAATGAACTGCAATACTGGGAATTCCTCTGTCACATGTATAACATTAGGCCTGTCCTTACCTCCCAAAATGAACTGCAATACTGGGAATTCCTCTGTCACATGTATAACATTAGGCCTGTCCTTACCTCCCAAAATGAACTGCAATACTGGGAATTCCTCTGTCACATGTATAACATTAGGCCTGTCCTTACCTCCCAAAATGAACTGCAATACTGGGAATTCCTCTGTCACATGTATAACATTAGGCCTGTCCTTACCTCCCAAAATGAACTGCAATACTGGGAATTCCTCTGTCACATGTATAACATTAGGCCTGTCCTTACCTCCCAAAATGAACTGCAATACTGGGAATTCCTCTGTCACATGTATAACATTAGGCCTGTCCTTACCTCCCAAAATGAACTGCAATACTGGGAATTCCTCTGTCACATGTATAACATTAGGCCTGTCCTTACCTCCCAAAATGAACTGCAATACTGGGAATTCCTCTGTCACATGTATAACATTAGGCCTGTCCTTACCTCCCAAAATGAACTGCAATACTGGGAATTCCTCTGTCACATGTATAACATTAGGCCTGTCCTTACCTTAAAATGAATCTGCAATACTGGGAATTCCTCTGTCACATGTATAACATTAGGCCTGTCCTTACCTCCCAAAATGAACTGCAATACTGGGAATTCCTCTGTCACATGTATAACATTAGGCCTGTCCTTACCTCCCAAAATGAACTGCAATACTGGGAATTCCTCTGTCACATGTATAACATTAGGCCTGTCCTTACCTCCCAAAATGAACTGCAATACTGGGAATTCCTCTGTCACATGTATAACATTAGGCCTGTCCTTACCTCCCAAAATGAACTGCAATACTGGGAATTCCTCTGTCACATGTATAACATTAGGCCTGTCCCTTACCTCCCAAAATGAACTGCAATACTGGGAATTCCTCTGTCACATGTATAACATTAGGCCTGTCCTTACCCTCCCAAAATGAACTGCAATACTGGGAATTCCTCTGTCACATGTATAACATTAGGCCTGTCCTTACCTCCCAAAATGAACTGCAATACTGGGAATTCCTCTGTCACATGTATAACATTAGGCCTGTCCTTACCTCCCAAAATGAACTGCAATACTGGGAATTCCTCTGTCACATGTATAACATTAGGCCTGTCCTTACCTCCCAAAATGAACTGCAATACTGGGAATTCCTCTGTCACATGTATAACATTAGGCCTGTCCTTACCTCCCAAAATGAACTGCAATACTGGGAATTCCTCTGTCACATGTATAACATTAGGCCTGTCCTTACCTCCCAAAATTATCTGCTGCAATACTGGGAATTCCTCTGTCACATGTATAACATTAGGCCTGTCCTTACCTCCCAAAATGAACTGCAATACTGGGAATTCCTCTGTCACATGTATAACATTAGGCCTGTCCTTACCTCCCAAAATGAACTGCAATACTGGGAATTCCTCTGTCACATGTATAACATTAGGCCTGTCCTTACCTCCCAAAATGAACTGCAATACTGGGAATTCCTCTGTCACATGTATAACATTAGGCCTGTCCTTACCTCCCAAAATGAACTGCAATACTGGGAATTCCTCTGTGATCTGTCACATGTATAACATTAGGCCTGTCCTTACCTCCCAAAATGAACTGCAATACTGGGAATTCCTCTGTCACATGTATAACATTAGGCCTGTCCTTACCTCCCAAAATGAACTGCAATACTGGGAATTCCTCTGTCACATGTATAACATTAGGCCTGTCCTTACCTCCCAAAATGAACTGCAATACTGGGAATTCCTCTGTCACATGTATAACATTAGGCCTGTCCTTACCTCCCAAAATACCTGCAATACCCTCTGTCACATGTATAACATTAGGCCTGTCCTTACCTCCCAAAATGAACTGCAATACTGGGAATTCCTCTGTCACATGTATAACATTAGGCCTGTCCTTACCTCCCAAAATGAACTGCAATACTGGGAATTCCTCTGTCACATGTATAACATTAGGCCTGTCCTTACCTCCCAAAATGAACTGCAATACTGGGAATTCCTCTGTCACATGTATAACATTAGGCCTGTCCTTACCTCCCCAAATGAACTGCAATACTGGGAATTCCTCTGTCACATGTATAACATTAGGCCTGTCCTTACCTCAAAATAGCAATAGGGAATTCCTCTGTCCATGTATAACATTAGGCCTACCTTACCTCCCAAAATGAACTGCAATACTGGGAATTCCTCTGTCACATGTATAACATTAGGCCTGTCCTTACCTCCCAAAATGAACTGCAATACTGGGAATTCCTCTGTCACATGTATAACATTAGGCCTGTCCTTACCTCCCAAAATGCAACTGGGAATTCCTGTGAATTCCTCTGTCCCCAAATGAACTTGCAATACTGGGAATTCCTCTGTCACATGTATAACATTAGGCCTGTCCTTACCTCCCAAAATGAACTGCAATACTGGGAATTCCTCTGTCACATGTATAACATTAGGCCTGTCCTTACCTCCCAAAATGAACTGCAATACTGGGAATTCCTCTGTCACATGTATAACATTAGGCCTGTCCTTACCTCCCAAAATGAACTGCAATACTGGGAATTCCTCTGTCACATGTATAACATTAGGCCTGTCCTTACCTCCCAAAATGAACTGCAATACTGGGAATTCCTCTGTCACATGTATAACATTAGGCCTGTCCTTACCTCCCAAAATGAACTGCAATACTGGGAATTCCTCTGTCACATGTATAACATTAGGCCTGTCCTTACCTCCCAAAATGAACTGCAATACTGGGAATTCCTCTGTCACATGTATAACATTAGGCCTGTCCTTACCTCCCAAAATGAACTGCAATACTGGGAATTCCTCTGTCACATGTATAACATTAGGCCTGTCCTTACCTCCCAAAATGAACTGCAATACTGGGAATTCCTCTGTCACATGTATAACATTAGGCCTGTCCTTACCTCCCAAAATGAACTGCAATACTGGGAATTCCTCTGTCACATGTATAACATTAGGCCTGTCCTTACCTCCCAAAATGAACTGCAATACTGGGAATTTCTCTGTCACATGTATAACATTAGGCCTGTCCTTACCTCCCAAAATGAACTGCAATACTGGGAATTTCTCTGTCACATGTATAACATTAGGCCTGTCCTTACCTCCCAAAATGAACTGCAATACTGGGAATTTCTCTGTCACATGTATAACATTAGGCCTGTCCTTACCTCCCAAAATGAACTGCAATACTGGGAATTTCTCTGTCACATGTATAACATTAGGTCTGTCCTTACCTCCCAAAATGAACTGCAATACTGGGAATTTCTCTGTCACATGTATAACATTAGGCCTGTCCTTACCTCCCAATATTAAAAAAATAGGGTCTTTGGATAACAGGCCCTGATTTGATGCCTTTTAGTGACATGGGTGTTAAACCATTGTGGTGCATACATGTGACATTGGCCGTGAAAGGGTTAAAACTAACAAGAGAGAACAAAACAATGGCAACAACAGCAATAATAACGGCAATGACAACATTGCAGAGCAAAAAGTAAAGAAACTATAAAGAATATGTTGTGTTATGTTTTCAATATTATTTTATGAACACCAGCGCAACGCCGAGTAACAGTAACGCTTAGTAACGGTAACGCCTAGTAACGGTAACGCCAAGTACTGGTAACGCTGAGTACAGCAAATTTGAAGCGATTCGGTTAAGAAAAGGCGGCGTTATAAGGCCCTGTTTCCCGTTGGCGCTGCTCTGAGAGTAATGCGCTCTCCCTAGTAACGGTAACGCGAAGTACTGGTAACGCTGAGTACAGCAAATTTGAAGCGATTCGGTTAAGAAACGGCGGAGTTATAAGGCCCCGTTTCCCGTTGGCGCTGCTGTGAGAGTGACGCGCTCTCCCTAGTAACGGTAACGCCTAGTAACGGTAACGCCAAGTACTGGTAACGCTGAGTACAGCAAATTTGAAGCGATTCGGTTAAGAAAAGGCGGCGTTATAAGGCCCTGTTTCCAGTTGGCGCTGCTCTGAGAGTAATGCGCTCTCCCTAGTAACGGTAACGCCTATTAACGGTAACTCGAAGTACTGGTAACGCTGAGTACAGCAAATTTGAAGCGATTCGGTTAAGAAACAGCGGAGTTATAAGGCCCCGTTTCCCGTTGGCGCTGCTCTGAGAGTGACACACTTTCCCGATTGTCTTGAAATTTGCTGCCACTTTGCCCCGGCCACAGCAAGCCTGACAGCAAATTTGAAGCGATTCGGTTTACAAACGGCAGAGTTATTTGTGAAAAGGTGAAGCGGCGTATATCGCGCGCGTTTCTTCATCGATTCGCTTCCGGTTTGGCACATCGATAGTCACCGTCCCCGGTCATCTACCTGCTAAATTCGAAGGCAATCGGTCCTGAAATACCTGAGACACGGGCACCGAGAGGCCGGTGGATACGCGTTTCTCGCATTTGCCAAACCGCGTAAATTACACGGCCGCCTTGGTTGCCGTTGCCATCGCCCCGTTAGGGCTCACAGCAAATTTGAAGCGATTCGGTCGAAAAACGGCGGAGTTATAAGGCCCGTTTTGTGTTTCAGACAGACAGACAGACAGACACACACACACACACACACACACGGACACTTGGCTTTTTATTATATGATGAGTAGAATTTATAGTTGTTGATAAGAGTAAAACAACACCGGGTTACAGCGATATTTGTTCATGATACTATGTACTGCGTGTGTATGGAAGTACGCACATTATTATGCACACTTACAAATGCAAGCATACTAAGCCACACTCACAAACACGTCTTCCTTAAACTTGATGCGCACTCACAGAGACAGAGAGTCAGAAACAGAGACGAAACAGAGACAGAGACTAAACAGATTCGAAACAGACTAACACGAAAGTGGTTTATTTCAAAGGCTGTTGTGACGAGTGTTGTATTTTGTATTTTGTATTTGTATTTGGTATATTCAAGTCACAGAAACTTATCTCTGTGAAATTCGGGCTGCTCTCCCCCGGAGAGCTCGTCGCCGCAAGCGCAGCGCCTATCCAATTTTGTAATATATATATATATATATATTTTTTTTTGTTGGGGGTGGGGGTGGAGCAGGGTGAGGAGGGGGGGGTAGACTTGGGAGGCATAGCTATCAATTTGGCCATACCAGGCAGCGGGATTTCTCCCTGCTCTTACTGACTTTCATCTGCCGTGGGATTTTTACGTGCATAAAGCGCACGGGTCAGACTAGCTTTAAGTCCCCATCCGAAGGGGACATAGGAATTAGATCGATTTTGTGTTTGTAATTTTGACTAAAATGTTTAAATATTCCGTCAGAGAACGTGGGTCAATTGGCTGCGCTGATTGTGTTTGCTTTTATTGGGATATTGGAAGATTAAGGTTTTGTGCTTAATTTAATGTTACGGTTCTTGGGCGTGAGACGAGAGAGGCTAAGGATGGCAGAAGTCCAGCGGCTCTAACTGAACAAAATAATAATACCACTATGCAAAATTCCTTAAACCTAGATGGCAAAACAGGGAAGTTAAACAATAGGGAACGGGCTTAGAAAGAAGATGAAGAGACTAACAAAATATATATCAACAATTCTGAATGTGTTAAGCCACGCGATTTTCGTTAAAAAACGAATAAGTTGATGCATGAGCGCAAGAACGGTTGAAACGAACGACCCAGTCATTCTAGAATAGAATAACACAACAATTTCAATGTAAATGGGCACCGTTTTTAAAAGCAGAGGGAGTCTGGAGTTGCGTTCGAGTTCGCTGGACTGGCTCACAATATAATACGACCCAATCTTTTGAAGCTTCAACAGGGGACCGAACAGTGTTGTAGTTATGTTCTTTCTTTGGCTATTTAACCCCTTTTTGTGCTGGAAGAGCACGAATCGGAAACAGAGCGGTAAAAAACATCAAGTTTGTTTTCTGTTTGATCTGTTTTTGTCATTTTTGTTGTTATTATTCCAGCCAGCTCTGTTGATAAAGCCCCTTGGCTGTGATGCATCTTGCCTTTTATTTAGTCAGTTATTCGTTTTTATTTTTATGTTTGGGTTTCAAGTTGCAGCTTTTGAAGAGGTAGAGGGGGTATGGAAGGGAAACCAAGTGGGAAAGGTTCGTTGAATTGGGAGGTGGGAGTGAGTGGTGAAGGGAAACAAAAGGATGAAGGGTGGGGGTGGGGGTGAAATGGAAAACATATAGATTCGCCCCCCCCCCCCCCTCGCCCCCCCCCCCCCCCCCCCCGCCCGCCCCCCCCCCCCCCCTAATTTTTTCGCGTTTAAAACTTTCACTGACAAGCAACATTTTGTTATGTTTGGGAATGGGATTGGTTCAGTATCAGCCTAGGATTGTTTCCTTAAAACTGAAAGAAGCAGACTTTGAGATTGAGGGTAGTAAACATGAGGGGGGTGACGAATCTACATGTTTGCCAATGAAAATTTGTCCATTTCATTTTGGTTGTTGTACACCCCTCTGTAACTGCATTATATTCTTGATCCGCATCACTCGAGGGACATAAAGGGAAATGGAGGAAGATGGGAGTGTGTGTGTGTGTGCGCGTGTGCGTGCATGTGAGTGTGTGTGTACTTGTTTATTTTGTAGCGTTGGGGTAGGACTGTTACAAAACAGGTAGCAGAGAATAGAACTGGCACCGCTCCAGACCCCCACCCCCCCCCTACCCCCCATTCCTTGTTTCTCTCCCCAGCTGCCCTCCTCCCTTCACTGTTGGTGTTCACCGTGTTTTGACACTTCGTGGGTTCACCCCATTCACCTTTCCACTTCTACACCCCTTCCTTGATAAACTGAACGTTTAGGCCAAATGATGAGGACAAATAACGAGGAGAAATTTATGAATGAATTGAAGTTCTTCGTAACGTCCTCCGGTCTGGAACAGCCACTTATGGGACATTAGTAGATATAAAGATGGTGGGAACGATCCTGGTGGCAATGCCCGGAGGCAGTGCAACACCAGGAAAGTCCAGAATTTGTAACAATACAGATGTGTAGAGTAACGCATAACGCTAGCCATTCCTCAGCCCAATCTTACCCGGGTAGAGAAAAGATTCTGTCTGCAATATTGGGGATTCCTCTGTGACGTGCATAAAACAGGACCTATCCTTACCTCCCACAATGAAGAACATAAGGTCACTGGATACCAGACCCTCATGTGATGCCTTTCAGCGACATGGCTGTTCAATCATTGTGGTGCCAAGAGGCGACAGTGGCGATGAAAGGGTTACGGAGAATTTTATATAGCGCCCATCCCGCTAAGTGGGCTACAGGGCGCTTTCTACAAGACAATAATGGAAAAAAAGGAATAAAAACACTGGTCTTCAAGAAGTGCGTGGATGTGGAAGGGAAGAGGGAGGGGGGGGGGGGGGGGGGGGGGGGGGGGGGGGGGTAGGTACTGTAGTACTGTTTTCTTTATTGCGGATTTGTCCATTTGGTGCCAGCCGCTGTGACGCAGTGGTAATTCCATCAGAGACTTGGTTATTTTATTTTTCTGCTAGACGTTACATGATCACCCCCCCCCCTCCCCCCTCTCTCCTTTCTATGGTTGTGTGGTTCTGGAAATGATGCAGAAATTGAAAAGCGCTTGGAATCGCCCGGCTGTTTCGACAACATTCGGAAGATTGAACTAAAACTGAAGGCGGCCTTGAGGTTACCATGCCTATTCCAATGTCACATCGTCTTTTCTCTCTCTCTCTCTCTCTCTCTCTCTCTCTCTCTCTCTCTCTCTCTCTCTCTCTCTCTCTCTCTCTCTCTCTCTCTCTCTCTCTCTCTCTCTCTCTCTCTCTCTCTCTCTCTCTCTCTCTCTCTCTCTCTCTCTCTCTCTCTCTCTCTCTCTCCTCTCTCTCTCTCTCTCTCTCTCTCTCTCTCTCTCTCTCTCTCCTCTCTCTCTCTCTCTCTCTCTCTCTCTCTCTCTCTCTCTCTCTCCCTCTCTCCTCTCTCTCTCTCTCTCTCTCTCTCTCTCTCTCTCTCTCTCTCTCTCTCTCTCTCTCTCTGTGTCCCCTCCCTCTCTTTATTTCTTTCTCCTGTATTCCTTTAACCATTATTTTATTCGTCTTCAATTCCACCCACTTTTCGCTCATCTATCTTCCAGGCAGACGAATAATCATCTGTCCCCCACCCCCCTCCCCATCAAGCCATCCAATCATCTGTCTTTGCTTTTCTGTTGCTCTAATCCCCCCCCCCCCCCCCCCCCCCCCATCCATCATCCAGCATTACGCCCAGAACTTCCTTCCTTCCAGTCCCCACCCCGAAAATAGTGGAATAATTTGCTCAGAGTGGATAGTCTAGCCTTTGCAACAACTAGCAATATCCACTACTCAACACAAGGTAAAGACCCCCCACGTCGCGTGTCACATTCCCTCTTATGTTGGGAAGATTTCTTAAGATTTCTTACCAGATACCAGAGGGAAAATACGTGGAAACCATGATTTGGACACGCGGGTCTTTAAAGACCACTTGGTTCACAGGCGCGTAAGACAACGATGCACAACACCAAGACGCACAGCCCAAATCGCTGTTGTTGTTGTTGTTGACGTACCCTGGCTAAAAGACTCCAGGGATCATCCCAACAGCCGAGGCACCTGAACAGCCGTCGACGAGTGCGAATCGCTTTTCACCCCCTGTTGCTTTCCCTGGGCCCCCTTTCTTTCCTTCCCCACTAGGCCTACTGTCTACTGGCTTGTCTGGGTCTGTGCTGCTATTGGCCACTGCAACTAGGGTGATTAAAGACCCACCACGTCACGTGTCAAAGTCACGGTTTACCCCCTGTTGCTTTCCCTGGGCCCCCTTTCTTTCCTTCCCCACTAGGCCTACTGTCTACTGGCTTGTCTGGGTCTGTGCTGCTATTGGCCACTGCAACTAGGGTGATTAAAGACCCACCACGTCACTTGTCAAAATCACTGTTTTCACGTGTAGTCCCTATTATAAGAAATCTTAAGAAATCTTCCTAGTATAGGAGGGAATGTGAATGTGACACGTGACGTGCGGGGTCTTTAACGCCCTTGACAGCGAGAGTTAAGCCCTTGTTGGTCAGTATCCAAAAGGGCATTCACTTTTGCAAAAGGCAGCCATCCAGTGGCATCAAATAGGGTTATTGTCGAGAGTTACTGCCTTGTTTGGTCAGTACTCAAGCATCTACCAAGGGCATTCACTCTTGTAAAAGGTGGTCGTTGCAGTGGCCAATAGACAGAGCGGTGCATCTGAATTGCGCCTATTTTGACTACCCCTACGTTCAGTTGCTCCGCTATCAGTTGTGGTGATCATCAATTACGCCCGTTGAAAATGGTTGATGAGAAAACTAGACACAATTAAAGTTTTGTTGCTTAAGTTGAGATTTTTTCTTTCCGAAGATGGAGCTGATTTGCCTTAAAAAGATACAGAAAACAGAATGTAAATGCTGTCTATAAG
>CM065699.1:51706659-51709159 GCA_017654935.2 Phymorhynchus buccinoides | reverse complement strand
TGTCCATGAGCACTGCCTTGATGGGTCCCTTTACATATCTGGTGTCGACATTGATTATGGCGACTGGCAAAGTGGATGGGGGGATTGCAGCATCAGGGCCCTGCAGAGAGATGAAGTCTCCCGTGTATGCTGACGCGGGGACTAAGGATCCGCAGACAATGGCGTCGCATGACAGTCCAGTGTCATAGAGACACTGAACAGGGATGTTGTTGACAGTCGCCTGTCCAACGACTGACGGTGTGCCTGGACACTGTACTGGGGAGGGTTTTTTGCAATTCTGCGAAGTCGAGACGACTTGCATAGTTGCAACATTTTGCCGCTTGTAAGCAAGTTTCCTGCAGTCATCCCGATTGTGGGTGTTCGACTTGCAGTATGAGCAGAATAAGGGTTGTCCCAGTGGTTGTCGTTCATGGGTAGAACTGTTTGACCCACTGTTGGAGTTGGGGTTACCCCTGCTCTGCTGTGAAGCAGTGGACCCAACTACTTGCTGTAGTTTTGGCTTTTTAGGGGCGCTAGGTTCATCATGGGCTAGAGTGTACCTATCACTTAGCTGGATGAGGTCAGCCAGAGTTGTGGCACCTTGTTCGGCAGTAAAACAAAATATGGTTAAAACACAATGGGACGAAAGGTTTCACAAGACTTTCGTCTTTCTATAAGGTTCCCCCCATGCCGGAAGGGTTACTAATTATATGATGTCCGTAGGAAAGTTCAAACCCATTTAGTCAGGTAGACTTAGCTGTTTGAAGTTCTGGGCTTAGCTCGTCAGGTACCTTAGCTCCCAGTCGTTCCTATTACTTTTTCGCGGGATGGCACGGTTCAGGCGTGGTCTCCTCGCTGATTCTGGGTGCGGGTCTTCTTGGCGGCGGTAGTCCCGTCTTGGTGCTTGACGGAGTTTGCTGTACCACCTCATCCGGCCCACGATGCCCTGTAGTGGGCTTATGATTGACTGGTTGTGAGTGGTGCTCTAGCTCAAATTCAGCATCCAGTGTGACAAATTTTTCTCACCACTCCAATTATAGCCTTCACTTTCAAACAATGAAAGCCTGCTATTGGTGTATTACAGTCCACACGTCACAATGGGCTGTTCTAAATGTACCGAACAATCACGCGCCTATTCCATCCTTATGACATTCCTGACATTCCTAACCTTGTGATTCAAAGGAAAAACCGTTTTCAAAGGGAGATAACCTCAAGTGTCACTTTCTTGTGATGAGCACGGTAGACTAGTTGGGGGGGGGTGAAGGGAGATAACCTCGGTAGGGGCTACATGCCGACCGGCAGAAAGAGATAACGCCCTTCCGCTTATCGTTTGAAGCAGCGTCAATTAACGTGGCGGCTGGACAGAGAAATGAAAAGGAGAGGGGGGGGGGAGGGGAGCCTCATGGGCTCTAGATAAGTCTTAAAGAAAGCGGGTCCGCGGGACACTTACGTCACAGAGGCCCCCCGAAGAAAAGCTTTGAGCCTGAGCTACCGGAATCTTTGTCCTGTCATGAGAACTGTTTGTCTTTCTCAGACCTCGCGACTTTCGACTTGGGCGACAGGGACAAATTAGTGGGGAGACTGGGTCGGCTGGAATGGTGGAACATCTGGTCGCAACACAGAGTTCAAAGGAGCAGGTGGGTTAGAGATCAGTGGAATGGATTCCGACTGAGGTTGGTGCGGCAATCCTGTGTTGAGTTGTCCCAAGGTTGATTGCAGAATAGCAAACACCTCTTGCCTGAGTTTCCCCTTTAGCCTGGATTCATCATTGCTGATGATGTGGTTTGGTAGGCCGATTCGGGTGAAAATGGCTTTGAGTGCCGCGGCTACCTGACTAGCATCAAGTGAGGAGATTGGGGCGGCATCGCACTGCATGGTACATATGTCGACCACGGTGACTATGTACCGGAATTTCTTCTTCCGTTGAGGTAGAGGCCCGACCAAGTCGACTGCCACTCGCTGAAAGGGAGGGGTAGGTGACGGCTGTACGTGCGCGGCCTGTCCCGATAGTACCTTCGGTGGGTGTTTGCGGGTACAGTGCTGCCTTTCACCTGAGGTACCTGTGGCGAGTGGTCTTGGGTCGTTAGGCGGACATTCCTTGGGAAGGATTTTCCAAGTTGTGGCGGACTTGGGGACTTGGGACAATCTGGATTGGCTCGCGCGGCAATTTGGTTTGCCGCGTTGAGAGGTTTCTTCCCTGCTGAGGGAGATTTGCTCTTTGGGAAGGAGGGAGGGAGTTGGTTTGTGGATTGGGGAGAAGGGAATCCTGCTGAAACTAGGGCAGGTTGAGAGGGGTGCCCTAAAAACACATACTGTGATCCCAGTATGAGGTCATAGACAGGACTGTCCATGAGCACTGCCTTGATGGGTCCCTTTACATATCTGGTGTCGACATTGATTATGGCGACTGGCAAAGTGGATGGGGGGATTGCAGCATCAGGGCCCTGCAGAGAGATGAAGTCTCCCGTGTATGCTGACGCGGGGACTAAGGATCCGCAGACAATTGCGTCGCATGACAGTC
>CM065699.1:51696659-51699159 GCA_017654935.2 Phymorhynchus buccinoides | reverse complement strand
TACATTTTTTACTGTTGGGAAAAAATCGATGTTGGTTTCATCATCATCGTCTTTATTATTAGTTCGTTTAATGTTCTTTTTCGTATTTTCTCTTTTCTTTGCAGGCTGTTGAGATAGTTAAGCAAAGGAGACTTTTAACGACGTTCCTTTGAACTTAGCCGTGTGTGAGATAGTGAGAGAGACAACAGTCTGTAGTAGTTATTTTCCTACCTGATTGATTTGTGCTCTGGAAGAGTTTGTTCCCATTTTTACCCCGTAGGAGAAACATCAGTGTAGGTTTCATCATCATCGTCTTAATCGTTAGTTCATTTCGGTTTGGTTTTCGTATTCTCTATTTTCTTTGCAGGATGTAGTGATAGTTAAGCAAAGGAGACTTTTAAAGGTGCACCCTGACGGTCTTTGCAAGAAACACGTCGAGATTACCAGAAAGACAGCCTTTTCAAGGATCGGAACACTCACTTTGCTCTGGTTTCCTATAAATAACGATATGGTCTGAACTCAGACGGCCATTAGAAAAGAATCTGACTTCCAGCACCTCCGCCAAGGAGGAATCGCCGATTTGACGGTTTGATTTCTATGAAACCAGAGCAAAGTGAGTGTTGCGATCTCTGTAACGGGTGCTTTCCTGGTGATCTCGACGTGTTTCTTGCAAAAACTCACTCGTCAGGGTTCACCTTTAACAACGTTGCTTTGAACTGAACCGTGTGTGAGATAGAGAGCAAAGGGCATGGCCACACTGCATACGATCTGATTCACTACGATCCGATTTTGACATTTGTGAGGCATGACTGACGTGAAATTCTACAGCCTAAATAAATCTGATGAAATCCTACTTAGTTATGTTCACTGTTTGTTGTCTCCCGTACACGAATCTGATCAAATGTCTCATTTTTGTATCGGATATTTTATGTGATTCATGTACTGCGGTCTACATGAGTATAGTGAACGAAAATAGTAGAGTTGTTTTTCTAGACGGAAGTAGGCGTATTTCACGTGAATCATGGCTCACGGACATCGTGACGATCGTTGGGGTCAAATCGTATGCAGTGTGGCGCCGGTTTAAAGACACTGCTGGTACACCACCCTTGTTTTTTTTCTGGGTAGCTGTGACCCACACACAAATGTCCCCAACTTCAAATTGAGGCTGCTCTTTAAAATGATGTTTCGTTTTCAAGTTGGGGACATTTAAAATTTCGTACCAGCTATAAGAGGGAAAATCCGCGAAACCTGTGATTTTGACACGTGATCTGGTGGGTCTTGAAGACTGTTCGACAAGTGTGCAGTGCTGTGTTTTTTGCCTGATAGATTTCGAAGAGATTTGAACAGTGCCTGTGTGGGGGAAATCGATGCTAGTTGTACCATCATCTTCATTATCAGTGCCGGTGTGTGTCCATTGTGCGTAGCGTTGAAGTTGGTACAATATACCTTCAACTCCACATTCAGGGTAAAAAACAAACCCGAGTTCGAACCTGGGTACAGGGGATTTTCCCTCTCACTTTGCACTAGGCCTTACGGTCTGAACGTGGAATCTTTCGGATGAGACGATAACAGACATGTTTACTCTACTCTTTTCGAGTAGTATTCTACTCAATTTGGACCTCTACTACTCTTCAAAATTGAAAATAATGCTCTAATTACTCATTTTCAGTGAACGTTGTTTGATGGTTTAATGAATAAAACTGCACACTTTGAGCCCAAACTACTCATTTCAGCTATCCAGACTACTCGAGACTTGTGTAGGGGGTAAACAGGTCTGCAATAAACCGAGGTCCCGTGTGCCCATGCGCTTAGCACACGTTAAACCCAGTGGCAACGAAAAAGTTGTCATTTGGTCAAAATTTACCCCCGCCCCCTTTCCTTCCTCATCAGTAAAATGAGTGGCGCGCTTCTGGCTGCGACGCTCTCTCCAGGTGGGAGCAACCCGAATTTCACAGAGACGCCTCTGTGACTATAAGGTACCTAATACCTAATACTATGGAGAATGACGTACATGTGTGTGACTTTGGGAGAGTGAGAAGAAATACGATAAGGTCCTAGTCGACGTAGCCATTGCGTATGTTGGGGGTAGCAGGAAGAAGACCGGTAGAAAGACTACGATAGATATCTTTGGTAGAAGGAAGTTGATATCTGATGAAAGAAATCCCCCCTCCCCCGTCCCCTCTCCTCTCTTCAAAGAAAGACAATACCCGTTGCGCAGTTGACAGAACTGAAATGGAGCTGACTTTCCTGTAGAAAGTGGGCCAGACAAAGTGGTCTTTGGGTCTAATGTTTGAATTTTTTCAAATACATTAGAATTTCTTCTATCTCTTCCTCTCTGTCTCTCTCTGTCTCTGTCTCTTTCTCTCTCTCTCTCTCTCTCTCTCTCTCTCTCTCTCTCTCTCTCTCTCTCTCTCTCTCTCTCTCTCTCTCTCTCTCTCTCTCTCTCTCTCTCTCTCTCTCTCTCTCTCTCTCTCTCTCTCTCTCTCTCTCCTCTCTCTCTCTCTCTCTCTCTCTCTCTCTC
>CM065699.1:51689159-51691659 GCA_017654935.2 Phymorhynchus buccinoides | reverse complement strand
GTTTTGAGGGAAGACTTAAATGAAGAAAGGGAGTTGGCAGAACGGAGAGGAAGAGGGAGCAAGACCATTCAGGGACTTGAAACAGAGCAGAGAGAGCTTGTAGTCGATACGCTTTCCAACAGGAAGCCAGTGAAGAGATTCAAGCATAGGGGTAGAATGAGAGAATTTGGAGCACCTCAGTACAAGGCGAGCAGCATTGTTTTGAATTTTTTAAAGTTTAGCGAGAACAGTTTGTGGGCAGCCAGCAAGAAGGGAATTACAGTAATATAGTCTGGAGAGTACGAAGGCAGAGATGATAGTTTTGGTAGCTTCCTCGGAAAGAAGATGTCTTACAGATCCAATGCGCCGAAGTTCTAAGTAACAAGCACGACAGACAGAGGAAATCTGGTTTTGGAAGGAGAGAGTCTGATCAAGTGTGACGCCAAGATTGCGTACAGTGGTAGAAGTGTGGATAAGAGAGTTTTCTAACTGGATGGAAGTGGGGACAGAGTTTACTGACAAGAGTTCCTTGGGCACAATGAAAATCATTTCTGTTTTACCATTGTTCAGTTGGAGCTTGTTGTTAGTCATCCATGATTTAATGTCAGCAATGCATGATTGTGTACGTTGAATAATGGATGGAAGCAGAGAAGGATCTGCAGACGAGTAAATCTGGTTGTCGTCAGAGAAGCAGTGATGGGAAATGCCATGATGAGAAACAATGTCGGAAATGGGTTGTGTATAAAGGACAAAGAGAATAGGTCCCAAGACAGAGCCCTGAGGAACACCATGCTCCAAAGCAGCTGAACGAGAAGAGAGGCCATTAACAGAGACAGCTTGAGTGCGATCAGAGAGATAGGAATGAAACCACGAGAGTGCTGTGTCGGAGACGCCAAAGGTATATTGAAGTCGAGATAGAAGCGTTTGGTGATCGATAGTGTCAAAGGCAGAGGACAGGTCTAGTAGGGAGAGAAGAGAGATCTGACCATCATCGAGAGCACAGAGAAGATCATTGACTATTTTCAGAAGAGCTGTTTCGGTACTGTGACCAGAGCGATAGGCAGACTGCAAAGGATAGAGTAGATTATTGCGGTCAATGGTGATCCTGGAGTTGGAGAAGAGCGATCTTTTCAATGATTTTAGACAAAAAGGAAAGGTTGGAAACAGGACGGTAGTTTTTCAGGTTTTCAGGGTCTAGAGAAGATTTCTTGAGCAGAGGTCGAACGATAGCAGTTTTTAGTGCAGAGGGGAAGCAGCCTGAAGTGAGGGATTCATTGACAATAGCGGTGATGCAAGGCAACAGATCATCCATGACTGCAGATAGCAAAGAGGAGGGAAGGGGATCAAGCACACATGTCTTAATAGCAGTTTTCTGGATAACATCTTTAACCAGAGTGTCAGTCACAGGCTCGAAACCTGTAAAAGGATTGCCAGTAAAAGAGGCATAATGAACATCAGGTACTGGCACAGACTGAGAGTCCAGGCTCTCTCGGAGAGTTCTGATTTTGCCAGTAAAAAAGTCACTAAATGTTTGGGGCAGATCAGAAAGACAGACAGACGAAGGCAGTGGGGATGATTTCAATCTCCCCATCAGTGCATCTGTGACATTGAACAGCTGCTTGGTGGTAGTGCATGCTGATATTTTCGAATTGTAGTACACTGACTTAGCCTGTTGTACAATTTCATTAACAACATTGTTATATATGTGTGTGTGTGTGTGTGTGTGTGTGTGCGTGTGCGTGTGCGTGCGTGCGTGCGTGCGCGTGTGTGCGTGCGTGTGTGCGCGTGCGTGCGTGTGCGTGTTCCTCTTACCTCTGCGACAATATTTCCATCTATGCGCCAGCTCGCACTTTACGTTCAGTTTCTGACCCTCTTTCTCTCCAGATCCCTAGGTATAAGCTTTCAACTGTTGGTCGGCGCTCTTTTGATGTCTCAGGACCGACCCTCTCTGCGTTCAAAGCTAGCCTCAAAACCCACCTGTTCCCCCGTAATCGAAGATCCGCTCTCTTTCTCTTCTCTCTGTTGCCTTTATGTCTGTTTCTGCTGTATTCCATTTATGTCATACGTGTGTGTTCGCTTTGTATTGCGTGTTTGTTTGAATGCTAACGGGAGTGCGCGCTTTGATTTGATTTCTATCCAGATTCAGCGCCGTATAGATACTGTATGTTGTTGTGAGCGCGCATACGTGTGTAAAACGGGAGTGTGTGTCTTCTTCTTCTTCTTCTTCTTCTCTTCTTCTTCTTCTTCTTCTTCTTCTTCTTCTTCTTCTTCTTCGTTCGCTCATACAGTTTCCTGTCATATGAGCGTAGATGCGTCATGCTGCCGTTATGCGCCTAACTAAAAAATAGTTAAGCCCAGCAGGTCCGACTTCGGCTGAAGACATCTTTGTAAGAATTTGTAGAAAAAAGGCAGGAGAATGGACTAGTGCGATAGAAAGATAGCGGATGATAGTAAGCAAAGGGAAACGGCAGAGTCAAAGAGAGTGGCAGACTTAGAGGAAGTTACAAGCACAGAACTTCCA
>CM065699.1:51681659-51684159 GCA_017654935.2 Phymorhynchus buccinoides | reverse complement strand
TTTATCCTTATTATTTCTTGAAAGACTGTGGCAGTGATGCCTTCTTTAAGGAAAGGTATTTCTTAAGAGTACACTGCATACGAATCGATTTATTACGATCCGATTTTGACGTTTGTGAGGCATAATTGACGTGAAATTCTACTGTCTTAATAAATCTGATGACATTCTACAAGTTACGTTCACTATGTTTGTAGTCTCCCGTACACGAATCTGATCAAATATATTTTTTTAAATATATTTTTGCATCGAACCTTTTATGTGATTGCCGTATTGAAGTCTTACATGAGTACAGTGAACGAAACTAGAGTTGGTTTGTAGAGGGAAGTATTTCACGTGAAGCATGACTCATCGTCACAATCGTATCGTATTGGGCTCAAATCGTATGCCGGCTTAAAGAAGGAAACAACCCCTTCCAAAATTCGAGTTTCACCGTGCGGCTTTCAACAAAACGTGAATTGAAACTATCCTATTTCTAAAAGGCATAAACTATGACGTGCTAGGGGGTCGTTCAAGCTGTCATTTCTCAAGGTGACCTGCGCGTAGTGTCTCCTAAAGACCCACCAGATCACGTGTCAAAATCAGGGGTTTCACGTGTTTTTCCCCCTCTTATAGCTGGAAATAATTGACCTAGGTCTCACTCCCTTACAAGTGCCCCCCAATTCAAACCGAAACATTTTAAAGAGCAGCCTCAATTTAAAACTGGTGATATGTGTATGTGGGTCACAGCTATCCTGAAAAAAACCAAGGGACTTAATCGTGGTGCGTCAGTGTATCTTTAAATCGTCGCGATACTATCGAAATAGCCATTACAATTTATACAGCGGGCTGGCTCCATGAAGATTCTGAACCAAGATAGTAAATACGTAGCCTAACTCACTCGACGGAATTCTTAAAGACCCCCCACGTCACGTGTCGCATTCCCTCTTACGCTTGGAAGACTTCTTAAGATTTCTTACCAGCTATAAGATGGAAAACACGTGAAAAACACGATTTTGACACGTGACGTGGTGGGTCTTTAATATATCATCACCACCCACCACCGTTAAGTATATTTCTTGGAAACGACGTTCATGAGCCGTGCTTTGATTTCTCATGGTCTATTAAGGTGAAACTAGGAACAAAGGTGTCTTCTTTCAACAGCAACACACTGACTTGCTTCACACTGAGCAGATAACAAAAAGAAGGAAGGATGAGAAGCTCTTAATGAATCTGTCTGGTGCTGATCTCAGTTAACAAAGAACACACACACACACACACACACACACACACACACACACACACACACACGCACGGATGCATGCTATGCATATGATATACCTATTTTAAGGATTACTGCTCAAGCACTAGTCATAGTAGGTACACTGAGTGTATGACGTCATATTCAGGGGGCATTTACTCTTAACAGTGGCAACATGGCGACGCCCTTGGGGCCTACAATTCGGCTCTTTAACCCTTTCACTGCCAATGTCGCATCTTTGCACCACAGTCATCACTAAAAGGCATCAAATCAGGGCCTGTTATCCAAAGACCCTATTTTCTTTATTTGGGGAGGTAAGGATAGGCCTTACTTTATGCACGTCACAGAGGAATGTCCAATATTGCAGATGATTTTTTGTCTCTACCCTGGTAAGATTAATGGTTAGTTTTAGCTGAAAAATGGCTGGCGGCGAAAGGGTTAAAGTTGAATTGTGTGGATTACGGGTCGTTCAAGCTGTCGTTTCTCAAGGTGACCTGCGCTAAAATGTCTCTTAAATCGTTGCGGTGCTAACGAAATAAGTATTCAAATTGATACAGCGGGCTGGCTCCATGAAGATTCTGATCCTAGATAGTAAGAAAGTAGCCTTACTCACTCGACGGAATTCTTAATATATATCCCCCCCCCCCCCCCCCCAGTTAAGTATATTTCATTCAAACGACGTTCACGAGCCGTGCTTTAAAGACCCCCCACGTCACGTGTCACATTCCCTCTGATGCTAGGAAGATTTCTTAAGATTTTTTTGGACCAGCTATAAGAGGGAAAGCACGTGAAAACCGTGATTTTGACACGTGACGTGGTGGGTCTTTAAAGGGACGACCCACTGCTTACGATTCGACTCAACTGCGATCCGACTGTGACATTTGTGAGGCATGATTCTCGTGAAATTCCACCGTCTTAGCGAATGTGATGAGATCCTACTATTTATGTTCGCTATTATATTCGTAGTCCCCCGTAGAACTATCTGTATTGTTTTATGCATCAGGATATTTGACGTGAATCACGCCTCACAGACATCGTCACAATCGGATCGCAGTTGGATTGTGTCCTCCAGCTAAAGAAAACCCGGTTTCTTAAGAGTTAGTTTTTTTTTCCCAAATTCTAGGAAAGAAAAAGGTGTTTTTTTTTTTTTTTTTTTAAAAGTCTTGCAAACGTTGGGTAGTTTTCAACATTTGTGAAATTACTGGAGATTTTTTTTTTTTTTTTTTTTTTTTAAAGAGTGGGTTAATTGTTTAGATGTCATCA
>CM065699.1:51654159-51656659 GCA_017654935.2 Phymorhynchus buccinoides | reverse complement strand
CTAACTTTGTGTTTTGGGGGGATGCGATTAATATTTTGAGTGAACTGGATGAGGAAGGAAACGGGGGGGGGGGGGGGGTGACCAAATGACAACTGGGTTTTAATGTTGGAAATAGTTCTAAAAGACTTCTCCCTTTGCTGTTTGTGCTAGTCCTGACACACGCGTCCCTGGTCAGCCTGTGTCGTATCACTTTCCGTTATCACTGAGCTGAGCGACCAGCGTAGTGGACATGAAATCAGGTCCTGTCGTCACCAGTGCGTCTTAGACATTCAAAACGGGGATTAGTATGTTAATGAGGCCAAACAGCCAATCGTTTGGGGGAGCTTAGTCTAATTTGACATACTATTCCCCGTGTTGACTCTCTAATTCGTACCCGTGATTACAGATCCAGAACAACAGGTCCAGTTATACATAATTAGAGGGCAGGTCGTGAGAAGAGGTCTGGGATAACCAGCTGGGCTTGACCCACGGCGTAATCCTGAATCCTTTTCTCTCAACAGGCGGATCGAGAAACACTGGCCAGGATTACTAAGTCTTCAGATTTGTGTTGTTGTTGGAAGATCCAACAGAAGCGTTGGCATAATTGTGTTTTAAAGACCCACCACGTCACGTGTCAAAATCATGGTTTTCCCTCTTATAGCTGGTACAGAATCTTGAGAAATCTTCCAAACATAAGAGGGAATCATGACACGTGACGTGGAGGGTCTTTAAGCGTCAATCATGAGGCAAAACCCCCCACAATATTGGGCCTACTTTTTCAGTAGTTTTAGACTCCACCGATCAAGTTTTCGCATGGAACATTTTTGGTATTGGTATTGGTAGTACGCTCGTTTTATGAGAAATTCGGGTTGCTCCCACCTTCCCAGTTTTCACCGAGAAGCAACATTCTGCCGTTCTCCGGGGGGGGGGGGGGGGGGGGGGGATCCCCCGGAAAAAAGAGATAGGGTTAGGATCAGTCTAGGGCTATTGTCACGAAACTGAAAGCACCAGACTTTGAGATTAAGAGTCGTAAACACGAGATGGTGGGGTATCTATCTATCTGGGGTTTATCCACATTTAAGACCGCAAGGGGGATAAGTTGATGCGGGAAAAGAGCAAGTCGGGTAGCTTTCCCCCCTCAATATATTGCCTTCTCTTACGGTTGAATTTTGTTTTCTCCATATGTATTATTCGTTTATTCTTCATTACAAACAATTCTTCATTGATCCAAATCATCGTGTCCAAGTGCCCGCATAGGTATTGAACAAAGCAAACGATATGCTTATATTTGACCAGCAATAGGCCTAAACTTTTTAAATGTTATTTGTTATAGAAATATTTGTATCTTTATTGTCCACTTTTTCTCTTGTTAAGTACATACCCTCTCTCTCTCTCTCTCTCTCTCTCCCTCTCTCTCTCTCCATCGCTCTCTCTATCTCTCTCTCTCTCGATATCTCTCTCTCCGATCTCATCAGGCCACTCTCGCCTCTCTCTCTCTCTCTCTCTCTCTCTCTCTCTCTAACTCCTCTCCTCTCTCTCTCCTCTCATCTCTCCTCTCTCCTCTCTCTCCTCTCTCTCCGTATCTCTCTCCTCTCTCTCTCTCTCTCGTCTCCTCTCACTCTCTCTTCTCATCTCTCTCTCTCTGTCTCTCACTCGTCTCTTCTCTCTCTCCTCTCTCTCTCTCTCTCTCTCCTCTCTCTCTCTCTCTCTCTCTCCTCTCTCGTTCGGTCATCTCGCTCTATCTCTCCTCTCTCTCGCTCTCTCTCCTCCTCTCTCGGTCTCCTCTCTTCTCTCACTCTCTCTCTCTCTCTCTCTCCCTCCTCTCTCATCTCTCTCTCTCTCTCTCCTCTCTCTCGTCTCTCTCTCTCTCTCCTCTCTCATCCTTTAATAAACCCCCCCCTCCTCTAAATACCTTTTGTGAACTCACGATTAAAATATTTTTGACTTTGACTTCTTTGACTTTGACTCTCTTATCTGTATCTCTTTCTAGCTCTCTGTCTGTCTCTCTTTCTCCAATCCGCCTCTCCCTTTCTCTCCCTCTCTCTCTCTCCCCCCTCTCTCTCTACCCCACCCTCTCTCTCTCTCTCCCTCTCTCCTCCACTCCCTCTCTCTCTCTCATCAAGGTTGAACATATTGATCCAACCCAATCTTATACTGTGGATGCATCATTAAAGCCCCGTGTGTAAAGTAAGGAATGAACGTCAACACTCAACACTGGTCATGACTTGTTGAAGCTACAAAAATGATGTAGGTCTTTTGACTTAAAAAAAAAAAAATATCTCGTCTCTTCCCGATAAAAAAAAAAGACACCGGAGAGACTGGTCATTCTTGTTCGTTACTGGACAAGAGAAGGAAACTGTTGGGTCACCCCTATTATTGTTGTCCGCGTGTGGTTGGCTATCAATCTAGAGAGATTCGTCTTTTTATCAGTGAAGGGACGGTTATCTGAAAGGTCAGCGAGAGAGAGACCTCGGTGTGCGATCTATGTGGTAGTGAAGATGATCATTGGTTTGTCTTTATC
>CM065699.1:51634159-51646659 GCA_017654935.2 Phymorhynchus buccinoides | reverse complement strand
AAATTGTGGAAAAAGCAAACTAAAGTACCTTCATAAATCAATGTTTGCTTCAGCTGCAGGGGGACATTACCCCTGGACCCCGGCCTTTCAGGTTTGTTCATTTTGTGTAGTTGTATCCATGGACATGGTCGCATAATTAGCCAATGACATGTCGCTAATTGACATGCACATTATAGTGACAGGATCGTGCAGGTTGTTGGAGACAGGCAGTTATGAAGCCTGCCTGTTGGAGTTGGACAAATCAGCACGGGAATCTGACATAAATTGATTTCTTGCCTTCAATTTCGTACATCCACTCGTCATTTCTGTTCCATCATGTTATAGGTGTAACTGAGGCAGTGGGTGGATGCCTCGTGCCTCCATACGGGGAGCTGGACGACCCGCCCCCTCCACGAGTCTCTCCCCGTGGGAATACTGGGGGGTCTTTCGTAAAAATAGTTCCCCCATCTTCTGCAAGTTATGTGATTGTAACTTCCTCTAATCTGCCACTCTCTTTGACTCTGCCTTTTCCCTTTGCTTTCTATCATCTACTATCTTTCTGACTTATTCTCCTGCTTTGAAAAAAAATCAAATATTTTGTTCTCCTTTGACAGTTTGAGCTCCTCCGAAATCAGAATGTGTCGGCTGTGCACAGCAGGGAGACCAGTGAAAACTGAAAACCGGACACATATGTACCGTATCCATTATGCCCATATGGCCTGGGAACGAAGAAGAAGAAGAAATAGGTGTAACATTGATTATGGCATCATGGATCCTTGGCTTCTGATTTTATGCACTTAGAAATCAGGAAAAAACAACAACCGTAAATCATGGCCCAAGCCATGACTGGTTTGAAATGGGTCCAGATATTTCAGGCAGTTTCCATGTTTTGTTATGAACCACATGGACTGTGAAGAAGTGGAGATATTGAAGCTGATGTGCAAAAACGTTTGGGAAGTGAAATAGTGATTATGGACAGTATTCTTAGAACTTTTTTCCTTCGCTATCGTTCATTCTGGAATTTTATTATTTTAAATTAACGATGGCTCAGAGTCAAAGCGGACTATCTCCAAATAGTCCATTGACTTGTTATTGATCGTATTGCGAAAGCGAATAACTTGTATTGAAAAAGGCTGAATGTCATATAAAATAGTGATTCTGCTATTTACATTTCATCATTTTCTTTTAATACAAGTTGTTGCTTTTCTTAATAGGTTCAGTAACATGTCAGTGGACTATCTGCAGATAGTCCGCTTTGAAGGCGTGGCTGAATGTTATCTTATAAACACCTGCACTGAAACCTGTTGATAATATTTTGACGAATGTTTCTAAAAGACTTACAAACAAGAGCATAATAAAACAACTGTTTCAAAACTTGAATCCATGCCACCAATCCATGTTTTTGTTGTTGTTGTTTGTAAAGTTGTTTTATTTTTTATATTTGTTTTAGCCCTACCTAATCACATGGTCGTCATGACACCCTAACGAAAAAGGAGAAAGGAAATGGCGGCCCGGAAATGGGGTTCAGAGGAAATTATGGTGTTAAGGGTGTGGGAGAGTGGGAGGGAGGAGGGGGAAAAAAGAGAGGAAGAGAGCGGATATTGGAGATGGTGGGTGGAAGTGATTTTCTTGGCATTCTCCCTGGTAGCTAATAATTAATTGCTTGAACTGACACTCAACCCTGACTCCCGATCTATTCTTTTTAACGACTCGCAAAGTTTTCCTTCTCAAAATAAAGCTAATGCTCCTACAACCAAAGACTGTATTGGGGAAGATAAGCATCCAGTCTCTTTTCCCTATATGAGTAGTGAGGACATAAACACTGGTTATGTCCCTTTTAAACAGGACACATTTTACACATCGATAGGCCAGTTGAATTCTCCTTTATTTATTTATTTATTTATTTATGAAGACAACTTTTATAGCGCCTAATCTTTAAGCTCTAAGCGCTTTCAAGTTCCAGTCTGAGTTTTTGGATAGCCGTCACTGTGAATGGTGTACTGTCGACACTAACGATAACTCATCAGCCCGGTTCGCCGAGCTCTTAAGTAATCCATCTGACCCTTTTAGAATATCTTTGCTACAACGTAGACAGTGTTAAGCTCTGTTGGCGCAGCAACCATCATTATTATTCTATATAATTACACAGGTGCAACTTTTTCCTGGTATACAAGGATTTCCTGTTTTTGAATTTTACCAGAAAAGGAAGTTCCTTGATTTGTTAAATTTGTCAAACAAGATAATTTGTGTGTCTACTGTATTTTTCAAACACTTTAAGATAAGCATCATATAATAAAAAGCCAAGTGTCTGTGTGTCTGAAACACAAAACGGGCCTTATAACTCCGCCGTTTTTCGACCGAATCGCTTCACATTTGCTATGAGCCCTAACGGGGCGATAACAACAGCAACCGAGGCGGCCGTGTCATTTGCGCGGTTTGGCAAATGCGCGAAACGCGTATCCTCCGGCCTCTCGGCGCCCGTATCTCCGGTATTTCTGGACGGATTGCCTTCGAATTTGGAAGGTAGATGACCGGGGATGGTGACTATCGATGTGCAAAACCGGAAGCGAATCGATTTATAAACGCGCACGATATACGCCGCTTCACCTTTTCACAAATAACTCTGCCGTGTCTTAACCGAATCGCTTCAAATTTGCTGTCAGGCTTGCTGTCGTCGGGGCAAAGCCTGGCAGCAAATTTGAAGAGAATCGGGAGAGCGCGTCACTCTCAGAGCAGCGCCAACGGGAAACGGGGCCTTATAACTCCGCCGTTTCTTAACCGAATCACTTCAAATTTGCTGTACTCAGCGTTACCAGTACTTGACGTTAGTTACTAGGCGTTGCCGTTACTAGGCGTTACTGGTACACGGCGTTGCGCTAGTTTGTATAAATTGTGGAAAAAGCAAACTAAAATACCTTCATAAATCCATTTTTGCTTCAACTGTAGGGGGACATTACCCCTGGACCCCGGCCTTTCAGGGTTTTTTTCATGTTGTGTAGTTACACCCATGTCATTATAATATCAGGTTGGTATCAACACACCTGCATTGTGATGGCTCACCACCACCGTTTCGGTTTAATAGTGACGTAATGTAGATGTGATATCAATGATGAATAGTACCTATATTAGGTCATTGTCAGCGTCTTATAACAATGGGGATAGGCTTACTATCAATAAATCAATGGAAGTAACAGTATGACGTATGGGATAGACTGTTTCATGTGTAATGGCTTTTCAATTTAAAAAGTGTGTGTGTGCGTGTGTGTGTGTCTGTGTGTGCCTGTCTGTTGTGTGTGTGTGTGTGTGTGTGTGTGTGAGAGAGAGAGAGAGAGAGAGAGGAGAGAGAGAGAGAAAGAGAGAGAGAGAGAGAGAGAGAGAGAGAGAGAGAGAGAGAGGAGAGGGAGGGAGGGAGGGAGGGAGGGAGGGAGGGAGGGAGGGAGGGAGGGAGGGAGGGGAGTGGGAGGGTGAGAGAGTGAGTGAGTGAGTGAGTGAGTGGAGTGAGGGTGGGTGAGTGAGTGAGTGAGTGAGTGAGTGACAATGTGAGTGAGTGAGTGAGTGAGTGAGTGAGTGAGAGAGTGAGTGAGAGAGAGAGAGAGAGAGAGAGAGAGACAGACAGAGAGAGAGAGAGAGAGAGAGAGAGAGAGAGAGCAATGGGTTTAATTTATATAGGCCACCGGCCCTTAGAAAGGCCAAAGTCACATAACATAAGTACATCAAAATATCGGTCACGTTTTTGAACCACATTCTTTAAGATTGATTAGTAGGTCAACATAATAATACTGATACTGGTAGTTGTCAGAAAACACAATCAGCAACGATGTCAATATCAATGGACAAAAAGTAATAATCATATAATAAAAAGCCAAGTGTCCGTGCGTGTGTCTGTGTGTGTGTTTGTCTGTGTGTCTGAAGCACAAAACGGGCCTTATAACTCCGCCGTTTTTCGACCGAATCGCTTCAAATTTGCTGTGAGCCCTAACGTGCAACCCAAAATTCAAACATTTCTGTTGATACTCAACAACCCTAATAAAGCACATCAAAGACGTAAGATGAAAGTGAGAGTCAACATTTGGCTGATTTATGAAGGGGGGGGGGGGGGGGGGGGGGGGTGGGGGGGGGGGGGGCGGAGTTTTTCAAGTGGTATCTGGGGTGTGTGAGGGGAGCTCAGAATGATGAGTTTTTATTGGATAAAGTCTGTAGACGTGCATTTTATCGGCGATTTTCTTCCAAGCTTTCCCACACTTGGCCAAGCTAATCTTTGAGTAAGAGATCGGCAGGCAGAGCTTCAAGGGGGCACTGTGCCAGCTCCTCGTGTATATATATATATATATATCACTTTTTTTTTAATGGTGCCATTTTATGTGTCATTAAGCATCACACGTGCGCTTCGGTGTTGCTCTGCACAATTTCTGGCACGATGAAGAGGCCGACGATTAAAGATCCACCAGATCACGTGTCAAAATCACGGGGTTCACGTGTTTTCCCTCTTGTAGCTGGTAGGAAATCTTGTTTTGACCGGGTTTTACTCCCATACAAATGCCCCCAACGTAAACCCGAGTTCGAACCTGGGTACGGAGGATTTTTCCTCTCACTTTGCACTAGGCCTTACGGTCTGAATATGGAGTCTTTCGAATGAGACGATAAAGCGAGGTCCCGTGTGCTCATGGGCTTAGAACACGCTAAACCCAGTGGCAACGAAAAAGTTGCCATTTGGTCAAAATTTACACCCCCCCCCCCCTCCCCTCACCCTTGCTTCCTCATCAGTCACACAAAAAATCGCATGCCCCCCCAACAAAAAAACAACAACAAAAAATGTGTGGCGCGCCTCTGGCTACGACGAGCTCTCCATGTGGGAGCAACCCGAATTTCACAGAGATGCCTCTGTGACTATAAAGTACCTAGTACCTATTCAAATCCCACTTGATTTACTACCCCAGTTTCTTCATCGAGGGTTTGGAGCTTTACGTGCATTCAGATTCAGATTCATACGCAAGTGACAAGTCACACAACTTATTGTCCGAGACAAATTGGAAATACACCCTGTGTCAAAGATACATTCTTCATCAGGAATTCTAAGCCAAACATCTTCGCATCGCGACTGGCTTATCAAGTTCAGTGGGAGATTGTGAACAAAAAGGGAGAAAGGTGGCAGAGTGGTTAAGACGTTCGCCTGCCGAATGTAATGCGTGACTGCAGCGTGAGTGACCCGGCCCCGCCCTTTCTTTCCAGTTCGACAGGAAAATCGAACTGAACGTCGAGTCCTTCGGATGGGGACTTAAAGCTAGTCTGACCCGTGCGCTTTACGCACGTAAAAAATCGCATGGCAGTTGAAAGTCGGTAAAAGCAGGGAGAAATCCCGCTGCCTGGTATGGCCAAATTGACAACTAGGTTTTCCAAGTGTACCCACACCCCCTCCTCACCCTGTGCCCCCCCCCCCTCCCCGAAAAAAAGAAAAAATGTGTATGCCTTGCACTTGCGGCGACGCGCTCTCCGGGGGAGAGCAGCCCGAATTTCACTGAGACAAGTCTCTGTGAGTAGAATATACCCAAACACCAAATACCAAATTCAATGTTTTTGAACAATAGAATCGTCTCTCGGGGAGGAGCTGTTGTTTCGATCCCAATCCTTCCTATATCCCCATACCATTCGCCTGTGGATTGGTGGCCGCCTCGTGCCTCCGTACGGGGAGCTGGACGCCCCCGCCCCCTCCACGAGTCCCTCTCTCTCTCTCTCTCTCTGTGGGGATACAATCCTTTATCGTTGTCAAATAAAGTTGTCCAGTTTCCAGGGATAACGGGGGGGTCTTTCGTATAAACAGTACCCCCACCTTATGGAAGTTCTGTGCTTGTAACTTCTGCTTATATATCCTCTACTCTCTTTGACTAGTCTTTTCTCTTAATGATGAACACTCTCATCTACTATTTTTCTGATTTATTTGCCCGCTTTCCTGCTTGTATTTAAAAAAAAATCTTCATGATAATTTTCTCCTTTGAGCTTGGGGACGCAGAAGAAGAAGAAGAAATAGCATTCACCGCATCCTCGCTGTGTTGTTTTGTGTGTCGGAGGTTCGATCTAGCAATAACGATGCAATTATTTACGCTGGATACATTGCCACGGGGGTAATGGTTAGCGCTCTCCCTCTCTCTCTCTCTCTATCTCTCTCTCTCTCTCTCTCTCTCTCTCTCTCTCTCTCTCTCTCTCTCTCTCTCTCTCTCTCTCTCTCTCTCTCTCTCATTCCCATCTTATCTTTGTCTTTTCTTTTCTTCCTTAGAAGTGGTATTATTCTGAAAAATGGTCAATGTCTCAGAATTGTTTCTCTTTTTTCGTACTCAATTTAAACCACCAATTCAAGTTCACCATTGTGAATTATTATCCATGTTTGCTTTTAATTCCCATTTTTGATTCTTTTTTAAATTATTACATGTGTCAATTTTTGTTCCATTTTACTTTCCTTGATTGTTTTATGTTAAATTTTCTTGCTTGATGCATGGTATGAATGTGTGAGTGAGAGGGCAAGGTGCAAATAAACTATTGTAGCTTATCCTTTTTACCCTCAATAAATTATTCGTATTCGTATTCTCTTTCTCTGTCTCTCCCTCTTTCTCTGTTCACCCTCTCTTTCCCTCTCCATATGGTGCCTCAGTTCCCTCCCCTCTCTCTGTCTATCTCTGTCTATGTCTGTCTGTCTGTCTCTTTCTCTGTCTCTCTCTCTCTTTGTGTGTGTGCCTCTCTCTGTTCACCCTCTCTTTCCCTCTCCGTATGGTGCCTCAGTACCCTCCTCTCTCTCTCTCTCGCTCTCTCGCTCTCTCTCTCTCTCTCTCTCTCTCTCTCTCTCTCTCTCTCTCTCTCTCTCTCTCTCTCTCTCTCTCTAACCTATGAATTCATCTTCACGCTTTTCATTTTCATGGTTGAGACACATTCGATTTTTAAAAATCATCTTAATTCAATTTTCTCCCTCGGGGACATCATTATTATCATTATTTGGGGCAGGTCTTGAACCCCCCCAAAAAAACACCCCAACTTCACTCATTTTTATTTAATTCCGGAGCTGCAGATCATTTTGCTAATGCTTATAGTAGTTCTTGCCCAGAGTCTAAATAAAAATAAAGATCAAACTGAAAAAAGAAAAGAAAAACAAATACCTTGGAATTTTCTGCCAGACTACTTCTGGCCCGTGTCAACCCATACTGGGTTAGAAGTCTGGGGGCTGTTTTCTTTTCGTTTTCTTTTTCAGTTTTATTTATGATTTTATTTAGACTGAGCAGCAAGAATTACAACAAGCATGAACATACCAGCGTCGGAAAATGTTTTCTGTCAAACATTTTTCTCTTGTTTCCCCAACCCACACCTTTTGGTGTGGTATGGGGCGGTATCTTCTCCAGAGATGGTAGGACTTGGTGAAAAAGAAGAAGAATGAATTGGTCAATAATTCCTTGGAACGTGGTTGGTTTTCTTAATGTATATAGCCTAGTGTCACTGTGTGTGTGTGTGTGTGTGTGTGTGTGTGGAATAAGTTCTACATCAGTCTTTCCACCCTCTTTTACTACAGATACTCTCTATCTCTTTTGTCTGTCTGTCTGTCTGTTTTTGTTTATCTATCTGTCTGCCTGTATGTATGTATGTATGTCTCTCTGTCTCTCTGTCTCTCTCTCTCTCTCTCTCTCTCTCTCTCTCTCTCTCTCTCTCTCTCTCTCTCTCTCTCTCTCTCTCTCTCTCTCTCTCAAACACTCACCTCACCTTCTCACACTCCACACACACAGACACACTCACGCAGAGAGAGAGAGAGAGAGGAAGAGAGAGAGAGAGAGAGAGAGAGAGAGAGAGAGAGAGAGAGAGAGAGAGAGAGAGAGAGAGAGAGAGAGAGACAGAGACAGAGAGACAGACAGACAGACAGACAGACAGACAGACAGACAGACAGACAGACACACACACACACACTACACACAGACACAGACACACACAGACACACACAGACACATACAGCACACACATGCACACACACCTCTCTCTCTCTCTCTCTCTCTCTCTCTCTCTCTCACACACACACACACACACACACACACACACACACACACACACACACACACACACACACACACACACACACACACACCTTCCACCCCCACCCTCCTTCCCCTACCAAGTACTATCTTGAATACCCACCAATGATCGTTACTTCCAATCTCTACGTTACCAATCAACCAAAGTAATTAGCACAATCGATAGATAATCGGGGTGATTCAATGGGAAAAAAAGACTCGTATTATTCTTTCATTCCGTTTGGTACACAGCTAGTTTCTAGCTACACCAGCACTATTACCTCGCTTTTTGTTTGGATGAAGGTCGCTGTACACGTGCACATTTTTCACTCTTTCCCCATGGATAGCAACACAGTGATATGCAGGTCATACTATGGGTGGCCTATCACTCTGTTGCTACGGGGAAATGTGAAAAATGTTCACGTGTTCGGAGACCTGTCAATTTGATGCATTGGCTAGTGGGTGTATGTACACCATACTTTGGTCACTTCTACACTCGCTTCGCTCCCTTGGACCACTAATTTTGCCTCTGACTTTGCTTTTGTAGTGGTTGGTTGTGGGGAAACCAATTCGCATCGCAACGATTTTGAATTATTAAAAAACATCTCGCAAATCACTCCAGCCATGTACACAAACAAAACATACATAAACAAAAGGAGAAATGAAAGAAGATAACGGGTTTTTACTTCGGGTTTAGGCATAGGGAAGTGGTAGATCAGTTTTGTTTTTATATATAGGCTTTATATAGAAAAACTCTCTACACCAATTGGTTTCCCCACAACAAACCACTACAACAGCAAAGTCAGAGGCAAAATTGTGGTCTAATGGAGCGAAGCGAGTTTAGAAGTGACCAAGGTATGGAGTGCACACAGATTTACTTCCCTTGAAGCAAAATGCATCAAATTGACAGTTGTCTATCGATTCCGGACATATATGGACTAATGAGTCCGTACACACAGTTGAGTCAGCCGAGTCCTGAACGAAATGAGAGTCCCTGTTTAACCCCCACCATTCAAGAACTACTTGCTACTAGTGGTTAATCCCCAGCCATTGATGAAAATCACGTGCCAAGCTGATCAGACGGCCCCTGTGGCACTGAAAGGGTTAACGGTACAGTCGGAAAACAGATGGGGAAAAAACAACCTAGACCGTTAAGACGCTAGATCACCAGCCTTGCAGCAGTATTTTTGGCTGCGGTGCTTCGCCTCGCAGCTGGTGACGAACCTTCATTTCTGAAGTGTAAGACAGAGATATCATGATGACAAGTCTCATAGTGTCTCAATGTGAATATAGGCCCAGGTGCTCGGCAACATTTTCGGCTCCAGTGACCTTGACCTTTGACCAATGACCCTCCTTTTCGAACCAGGCCTAGATATCCTTAGTACCTATCTGCATGCATAATTTGAGCCTCCGAGGTCCCTCTGTTCAAATGTTATCGTGCCAGGCGCTCGGCAGCATTTTCGACTTCAGTGACCTTGACCTATGACCTTCATTTTCGAACTTGGCCTAGATGTCCTTAGTACCTATCCGCAAGCAACATTTGAGCCTCCTAGGTCCTTCTGTTCAAACGCTATCGTGCCAGCTGCTCGGTAGCATTTTCGGCTCCAGTGACCTTGACCTTTGACCTATGACCTTGATTGTCGAACTTGGTCTAAATATCCTTAGTACTCATTCGCATGCAAACTATAAGTATCCTAGGTCCTTCTGTTCAAATGTTATTGCGTTCACGGTTTAGATAGTCAGTCAGATAGATAGATTATATAGATAGTCAGGAACAAACCGAATTCTCTGAAAACATTATCATCTCGCTACGCGGCTGGTAGCCAGAGGTATTGGAGATTTTGGGGGATTGGGGGTGGAGGGGCTAAGGTCAGATGGGACCATCTAGCAGTCTGAATTAGAAAATGGGAGGCTTTCAGTCTGGTGCTTCCTATTCGTATTGGTTGGAAAGGTATTTTCTCATCATTTGGGTAGCTTCAGCGTAATATGCCTCAGTGTCTCTCTCTCTCTCTCTCTCTCTCTCTCTCTCTCTCTCTCTCTCTCTCTCTCTCTCTCTCTCTCTCTCTCTCTCTCTCTCTCTCTCTCTCTCTCTCTCTCTCTCTCTCTGTCTCTCTGTCTCTCTCTCTCTCTCTCATGTTCACTTATAATGGAGTTCTTTGTGCTGATGATTTGTTGTCATTGTTGTTTTTCCTTTTGCAACCCCCTGCCCTCTGACATGGGCAGAAGGCCTGGATCAGTAAACTTTGTGAATTGTGTGAATTATCTCTCTCTCTCTCTCTCTCTCTCTCTCTCTCTCTCTCTCTCTCTCTCTCTCTCTCTCTCTCTCTCTCTCTCTCTCTCTCTCTCTCTCTCTCTCTCTCTCTCTCCTCCCCTCCCCCCCCAAAAAAAAGAGAGGAATGAGGAGAGGCTGAGTGTGTGTGTGTGTCTCTCTGTGTGTGACCCTCTCTCTGTCTCTCTCTCTCTCTCTCTCTCTCTCAATGGTGTAGGGGAATCATTATACCAATATTTAAAAAAGGTGATCCAGAAAACCCAGGTAACTATCGTGGCATTACTCTTTTAAGCTGTGTCAGCAAGTTGTACACGCATATTCTAAACTCCCGCCTAACAAAATGGGCTGAACGCAATAACATAATACTTGAGTGCCAAGCCGGGTTCCGCAAAGACTATAGAACAACTGATCATATATTTACTTTGTTTGCCATTGCTCAGCGATACCTTGCACAAAAGAAAAAGTTGTATGTATCCTTCGTTGATTTTCAAAAAGCCTTTGACACGGTGAAAAGAGGTGTATTATGGAATATTATGATAAAAATAGGTGTCAAGGGGAAAATGCTTGAGGCTTTGAAAGCAATGTACAATTCTGTCCAGTGTTGTATTCGTTCCTCATCAGGCTTTAGTGAGTATTTTGAGTGTCTCCAAGGCTTGAAGCAAGGTTGTTTAGCCTCACCTATACTATTCTCATTTCTAATAAACGAGTTAGCTATCTATATAATTGAAAAGGGCACCCATGGAATTCAGCTTAATCCAGATGCTGTCGAGCTATTTCTATTAATGTTTGCAGATGATATTGCTCTTCTCTCCTTTTCACCTGTAGGCTTACAACACCAACTTAACAACTTGTACGATATCGCCAGCAAGTTTGGATTAACAGTAAATTTAGATAAATCAAAAGTAATTGTTTTCCGAAATGGTGGCCATCTTTCAAAAAATGAACAATGGCATTTGGGCGAACAAAAAATGGAAGTTGTGAACTCTTATAAATATTTGGGTCTAGAATTTACTACTCGCCTAAGCTTAAATATTGCCACTGAAAATTTAACTACAAAAGCTAAAAGATGCCTCATAGAAATCTCAAGAACGATGTGGAAGCTTGGATGTTCCTCGCCTAAAATATTTTTCAAACTGTTTGATACTAGAGTTGTACCCATGTTGTTGTATGCTGCCGACATTTGGGGTATTTTAGAATTTAATCAAATTGAAAAAGTCCATCTTTTTGCGTGCAAACGTTTTCTCAATGTAAGTTTACATACACCAAATGTATGCGTTTATGGAGAGCTAAGCCGTTATCCTCTGCTTATTCTTGCCAAAGTTAGATGTATTGCTTTCTGGCTAAGGTTATGTGCTCTACCAACTGACAGATTTGCTAGCATGGCATACCACATGCTAAAATCGCTTGACGAGCGAGAGAAAACTACATGGGTTACACATATAAGAAATCTTCTATGTACATCGGGTTTTGCTTATGTATGGTTTTCTCAAGGAGTAGGCAACCCTAAAGCTTTCTTAAGTGAATTCAAACAAAGACAAATAGACTGCTTTTTACAACAATGGTCAGAAAAATTTGAATCAAGACCACGCTAAGATCTTTACTGCTCCTTTAAAAGTGCCTTTGGGCCAGAAAAATATTTTGATGTGATAATCTCTAGGTACATCCGGAATATGTTTATACGATTTAGGCTAGGAGTCACTGAATTAAAATGTAACAGATTTAGATATACTTCTGATGTTCGTTCGTTGTTGTGCCCTTTATGTTCCTATTCACCAGAAGACGAAATACACTTCCTTTTTTATTGTCCAGCTTATAACAATCTCAGGCATAAGTTTCTTACTAAAGTGAATCTAGAGCTCTTCAAGTTCCAAAAGCTATCCATCCTTAAAACAGAAAGTGACGAAGCGATTATCCAGCTTGCAAAGTTTATCTGTTATGCATTTAAACATCGGAGAACACTGATCAGTGCCTGATTGGTAAATTCCTTGGAAAGTACTTTTTACTTTTTTCCAACTGTCTATTCATAATTAATAGGCCACAGACATTTCTTTTCTACCTGTATAATGTAGTATCAAAGTCATTGGACGACATTATGTACATACCTATGTATTTTTTTCCCTTGCATTATTCTTCTTGTTATTTTTTCCCTTTTCAAATGTAAATTCGTACTTCTGTTAGTGCTTGAATTGCGTCCCCTTAAACTGAATAGTTAA
>CM065699.1:51549159-51621659 GCA_017654935.2 Phymorhynchus buccinoides | reverse complement strand
CATAAAGAGTTATTCTGGCCTCATTTTCTGGGCCATCGGTCAAGATAAATTTCCCATCAGGGCACAAATAACGTTGACCTCTTATTCGTTTTGGGCTGGGTGCATTAATTTCTATGATTATGCGTGAGAAAACCTTATAGAAGTTGCACGCCATGGTTTTTTTTCCATTTTAAAGCGAAAATGTGACCCAGCACCACGAAAGGGACATTAAGTGTCAAACTGACCATTCTGAGAACATTGTACATTTGCAAACTTCAGACAATTCTCTTTCTAATGATACAAGAACCATTCTTGTATCTTTTTCCGTTCCAGAGTTATGAGCACTTCAAGTTAGTAGGGTGAGGGTCGGCCATTTTGAGAAAACACAGTCTAAAGTTTAGCCTAGCTGAAGAAAATGCATTGACCTACTCATTTTAAAGCACTTATAAGACCATTAGAGACCATATTAAAGATCGTCCTTTATAAATATGAAAACTAAGATGTTAGAGAACACGAAAATACCCCTAATTCAAAATTGAAAAAAAAAATATATTTTTGACTTTCCAAGCCTGTTGTGAGAAACTAACACAGCGACTTAATGTCCCTTTCGTGGTGCTGGGTCACAATTAGTCAGCCATCTAAAAATATTAAATTTCTGTTCCTGCCCATGTCATGCATTAGTTTTGTACAGTGGATTCCTGATAACTCAAAAACTGATAACAGTACTCAGGAAGACTGGATAACTTACAAGAATGTTGTGGTCCCACTATAACTCATTCAAGTTGTTCCAGCCATATATGTGCAGAATTAATAGATAGCTGTCAATTTGATGCATTTGCTTCAAGGGAAGTAAATCTGTGTACACCTTGGTCACTTCTAAACTAGCTTCGCTCCCTTAGACCACAATTTTGCCTCTGACTTTGCCTTTGTAGTGGTTTGTGGTGGGGAAACCAATCGGTGTGGACATTTTTTCTATATATAAAAAGTCTACCACTTCCCTATGTCGAAAGCTGAAGTAAAAAACCACCTAATCTTTCATTTCTCCTTTTGTTTTTGCATGTTTTGTTTGTGTGTATGGCTGGAATGATTTGTGAGGTTTTATAAAAATAATTCAAAATCATTGCGATGCGAATGAGTTAATATTCCTTATGTTAAAAAGTCTTTTTTTTATCTCAAAATACTGGTTATCTCAAAATAAAATGTCAATTTTGAGATCAGCGATTCTCACTGTGCTTTGGTTCGAGGAGACCATGTTGAATGCCTTTAATAAAGCATTTTTCTTGAGCTTCAGGGGGACACTGTCCCCTCCTCTCAGTCCCAATCAGGGACGCTGCCTCAGTACCCCCTGGACCCCTGTGTTTCGGGTTTTCCCGGAAATTATAGGACAACCCATGTGAATATGTCATTAACTCAATCAAGTCGTTCCGGCCATATATGTCCATAATGAATGGGTAACTGTCAATTTGATGCATTTGCTTTAAGGGAAGTAAATCTGTGCGCACACCATACCTTGGTCACCTCTAAACTTGCTTCGCTCCCTTAGACCACACTTTTGCCGCTTACTATGCGTTTGTAGTGGTTTGAAGTGGGGGAACTAATTGCGGTAGAGTTTTTCTATATAAAGTCTATATATATAAAAGTCTGATCTACCACTTTCCCTATGTCTAAACCTGAAGTAGTAACCCGTAATCTTCTTTCATTTCTCTTTTTGTTTATGTACGTTTTGTTTGTGTGTATGGCTGGAATGATTTGTGAGTTTTTTTAATAATTCAAAACCTTTGCTATGCGAATGAGTTAATGTATGTGCGTGTGCGACTTTCAGGATGACATGCACCATGGGAGGGTATCAGCGGTGCTCAACCGCATCAACACCTACCAGGGAGGAGTGCAGCCCAGCATCACAGACATGGACCAGGCCACCAGCCAGGTAATTAGAGCAGAACGTGCTGCACGTGCTGTCACACTGTGTGTCTCTGTGTCAATTTGCTGCTATATAACCATGGGTGCAACTTTTTTCTTTTTGACAAGGATTTCAATTTTTTTTATAGATTTACTTGAAACTGACCTTTCTTTAAAAATCAAAAAAATCATCCCCCCCGAAAATGGGCAACGGCATACAAACGTGGTCTCTTTAACCCGGAAGTGCTCTCTCTCCCCCTCAAGTGATGCCATATTGTTTTCAAACATAACTAGGCAAGGCTTGTCGGACTCAACCGAGAACAATGGACAATGAACACATTTTTAATGTGATTAACCCAAGGTTCTTGACTCAAACGGGAATAAAAAAAAGAGTAGAAAAGAGGGCAACTGTGTCTTTTTTGATGGACGTTGCCCCCCTGAACCCCCATGGGACGCTGCCCAGGTGGCACAGAGGTAAAGCGTTCGCCTTGTGTCAAGTAAACCCGAGTTCGAACCTGGGTACAGGGGATTTTTCTTCTCACTTTGCACTAGGCCTTACAGTCTGAACGTGGAGTCTTTCAGATGTGACGATAAACCGAGGTCATGTGTGCGCTCGGCACACGTTAAACCCAGTGGCACCGAAAAAGTTGTCATTTGGTCAAAATTTACCCCCCCTCCCCTATTTCCTTCCTCATCAGCCACACAAAATCACATGTAAATTTTTTTTATAAATTGGGTGGCGCGCCTCTGGCTGCGACGCGCTCTCCAGGTGGGAGCAACCCGAATTTGACAGAGACGATTCTGTGACTATAAAGTACCTAATACCACGCCAGGGGCTGGGTGGGACCTCTGGACCCTGCTTTTCCGTTGTTTTATTTTTTGATTTGGGGGAGTTGCACCTGTGTATAACTTAGTTGATGGGTCTGAACATTTCTGTTTAGTCTGTGGTCAGTGTGTCACGGATATGGACCAGGGCCTGTATTCACGTTGAGATAGCATGAGACTTAGCATGATGCTAACTTAGAAGCTCTTTGGAAGAGCTTCTAAGTTAGCATCATGCTAAGTCTCATGCTATCTCAACGTGAATACAGGCCCAGGTTACCGGCCGGGTAAACGAATGTGACGCATTGCACACGTCAGTAGTCGCAACAAACACTCATCATGATTTTATTGCCCCACAATTATTGCGCGTGAAAGATAAATATATCATATTTTTCTGACTATTAGGCGCATTTGTATATGCCCCGTCCCCCAAATTTCAGATTTTGTTATTTTTAATTTTTAGTCATTTTATAAGGTGCAGGGGTCTGAATCTTGGGGAAAAAAACTATCGCCTTATATTCCGAAAGATACGGTAATTGCTGTCATATTGTGTCCATGCTGTTACTTAGTATTTCTGTCTGATGATGATGATAATGGCATAGTACATGGCTATGAAAATTGAGTTTGTGGTCATTGTGTGTGTGTGTGTGTGTGTGTGTGTGTGTGTGTGTGTGTGTGTGTGTGTGTGTGTGTGTGGTTTCTGATCTTTGACATATGATTTAAATTCTGTATTTTTTGTAAGGTACCGTAGTGTTGATGTTAATGTGTGCTTGAGTGTGTGCGTGTAAGACTAGAGAAATGGGTCTTGCTTGAAGCTGTTGTCAAAGCATCACTTTTGGGGGGTCTGTTTCTGCTGCTTTTTTTTTTTAGTTTTTAATTTTAAATTGCATCTCTCTCTTTCAATTTTGTTGAATGTGTGCCATTTTTTTTTTAAATTTCATTTTCTTTCTTTTTTTTTGTTGCATTTCTGTTGTAAAATTTCCCTGAAAAAACAAGCATTATAGAAGAAATTAATCATTTTAATAAAATAACTGTAATAATTTGTACAATTTACATGATCACCCTTACTTATTTTCTTCGTAATTGTTTGCTTTATCTCAGCATTCTCAAGACTAACATTCCAGGAATAACATTTTTCTCTTGCGGAACGAAGGTAAAGGTCTGTGTACACGTTTACATAATTCACAAAATATCTCTATTTCCCCATGGCAACACAGTGTTAGGCCGCTCATAATATGGCTTACAACTCACTGTGTTGCCATGGGGAGATAGTGATATTTTGTGATTAATGTTAACGTGTACACAGACCTTAATCAAACAATGTTTCTAAATTTTGGATGCCATACCATATAATTGTGTATGTTACAAAATGTAGGGAATAGCAATGTAGGTGTATGTGGGTGGGGGTGGGGGTGGAGAGAGAGAGAGAGAGAGAGAGAGAGAGAGAGAGAGAGAGAGAGAGAGAGTAGAGTATTTTGAGAAATGTGTTAATTGTCTGTGTTCTTTCTCAGACCACCTGCTATACCTTATGAAAGGTGTGAGTAGTTAGAGAGGCGTTCATGAGCCAGCTGACAAAGCCTTAATTGACACAATAAATAAAAAAGAGATAAAAACAACTAAGTTAAAGTACCAGTGTGTTGTATGTAAGAAAGAAGTGAACTCAAATTAAAAAATAAAATTACCAGTTAGTCCTGAGACTTCAGAAAGCCATGATGAAAAATTCAGGTTGAGCTGAAATCTGAAATCTGATCAGACCAAAGCATATCTTGTGAAATAGATGGGGAGAGGGAAAGAATCAGATTATTGTGTGGAATTCAGTCGTATGCTTTATTAATTTTGATGACGACATATGTGACCCAATACCACGAAAGAGATAAAAAGATTAAGTGTCAAACTGACCGTTCTGAGAAAATGATACATTTGAAAACTGAAGCCAATTCTCTTTCTAATGATACAAGAACCATTCTTGTAATGTTGTCCCCTGAGTTATGATCATTTAAAGTTAGTAGGGTGAGTGTCGGCAGTTTTGATAAAACAGTCTAAAGTCTAGCCTAGAAGAAAATGCATTGAACTACTCGTTTTAAAGACACTTATTAAACCATTTAGATACCATATAAAAGATTATCCTTTATAAATATGAACGATAAAAATACCCATAACTCAAAATTGACAAAAACTTAGATTTTTGACTTTGCAAGCCTGTTGTGAGAAACTAGCCCAGCGACTTAATGTCCCTTTCGTGGTGCTGGGTCACACATTTCATTGTAGGAGGACCAGGTTGGGGATAATGCGGTAAATGTCAGCACTTTTGCTCTAAGTGAACTAACTAACAGTAACATTCAAAAAGTTGAATCATGAATCTGAGGAGTATAGTTTCTGCAGTCTAAACTATTTGGTTGCAGTTTTTAGATATGGTAATAAATGTATCCCAACTGACCTCATGAACGCCTCTCTGGTTTGTGTTGGAGTTAACGTGTATTGAGTTGTGTTGGGCTGTTTCCTTTTACAGCACATGTGTTGCAGTTTGGACCATGCTTTGACTTTTATTCTGTAATCAGTACTGTCTTCAGCTTAATGACAATGAAAAGAGTGCGTTCTTATATGTGAAGTGTGAAGAAATGTAAGATTTATTATATTATATTAAATGACACTTGTCTTTTCATAGCTTTAATATTTTGCGTAGACTGAATTGTTTCTGCTATAAAAAAAAAATTCTTTTCATAAAGACACATTTGAAAACTACTCTTTTGCTTTGTAATGTGTTTATTTATTTGTTTTGTTTCATTTAATTCAAACAAAACTTTTATAATAAAAGTTTCTTTGAAGGCAAAACTGCTCTTGCTTTTTTTTAGAATTTGAAATTCAAATATGACATTGTTTTCTTATTTATAAAGGCAGATATCTGGTGTCATGTTTTGATGATGGCACAGCATTATCATTGAACCAAGCATTATCAGCATTTGTGTGTGTGTTCAAATAGTTCACCAGAAAAGAAACAAGTCAAGAAATGGACAATTTACGTATATAAACGAAAAGTAGTGTATGGAAATCATTGTTTGATTGCACTCAGTTTCATTTTGCATATCTTCTTTAGTCATGAAGTAATCAGATTTATTTCAGCATTTTGACATTAATAAATACAAGAATATTTCATGGGAACTGGATTCTTTTTTCCTCTGTTATGTCATTTCGTTAATGTATTATCTAAAACAATCATGGCTTCAAAGTAGTATTCTCAGAGTGATATGTATCAATAATATTTTAATTATTTGTCAGTGTTTTGTGTTTGCTTCTTTTCCTTCTGAATTAATTGATGTTTTTTCTTGGTTTTGTTTGTTTCCTTTATGTTTCTAACCTAAAACAGGCCAAAGTAAGTATTGGGTTTCCTTCCTGCCTCAGTCGCCGCAATTGTAGCTTTGTGTGGGTGTGTGCGCGTTTGTGTGTATGTGTTACGCCCGATCCGTGAAATTGCCTATTTCATGAAATGGGCAAAATGCTTTGCCCAATTTATGAAATGGACAATGTATATTACATTTTTGAATCCCCATTCACACAGGTATTGATTAAGGTTGATTCAATGGTAGCACACTTTTCTACACTGTATTTGCACCCCTATCCTGCCCCCCAACTCGACCAGATGCTAAGCTGTGGCATGCCTGAGCCACATGTTGAATCGAACGTTTTATCAAAATAAGTCTGAATAAAATAATTTTAACTCATCTACAGATGAGATTTCTGATTCGTTTGAACCAATTCTTGATCTATGTGTGCTAATCAACGAAAACTATTTTTCATTCATATTGCTTTTCTCAATTGCAAGTTATAATAAATTGGCTATTTCCCGAACTGGGCAAACCATGTTGCCCATTTCATGAAATGGTCAATTTCATGGATTGGGTGTAACATATGCGCGGCCAGTTAGCGATTTGTGGGTGGAATGATGAAATCCCTTGATATCCACACTGTCTGACTGCTGAGGACTAGACATACCATTGCCAATAAGCATTTTTAGTATTATAGGTCAAACTAAGCATACAAATGTCATTGCCAATAAACAATCGGTGAATTAAACATTTGATAAACTTAAGGTAAATTGCATTGATAAATGACACTGACAGGTATTGATGTAAACTTAAACATCATGAAACAAATTGTGAGAAATAGTTAAAGTGAACATCAGGCAAAATTAATTGTTGTTATAGGTAAAATTAAACATAATGAAATAAATGGTAAGAAATCGCATGTAAAAGGTTGAATATCACCTCTTTTTGCATACCTTCTAAATGAAAGAATGGAGACAAAATTTAAACCTATCTTCAGTAAGGGCATTTGAAACGGAAAGATAAGCAAAACTGGTGTTGCTTTAACATTAAGAAGGGTTAACAAACTGGTGTTGCTTTAACATTAAGAAGGGTTAACAAACTGGTGTTGCTTTAACATTAAGAAGGGTTAACAAACTGGTGTTGCTTTAACATTAAGAAGGGTTAACAAACATATCCGAAATAAAAGGATGACTATACCAAACTTACCATGAATAGATGTTATGAAATATCTCCTTATTTTTCTTTTTATTTGGAGAAAACTTCATGAATATGCGAATTTATAACACAATATTTCCTGTAAGTAAAAGCTGAGAGAATTTACAAAAGAAAACAAATCATATTTTTATATTATTTTGATATTTTTTTCTTTTGTTCAGGCTTTGGGTTCACCTTCTCGTTTTTATTATTTGTATTTTTTGTTTTTTTCATCATTTCCTATCTGTGTACAGTTTCTGATTTGGGTTATTGGCAAAGTCCACTGTGTGTGGAGAGATTTAGATTATTAGTCCTCAGCGGACGCACACAGTGTGGATAGCAAATGGTGAATGTGTGGTGATCCTGTTCCCAATACCCATGCATATAGAAAGCTCTTTCTTTCTCTTGGTTATTTATTTATTTTTTTAATTATTTTTTTTATTCATTTATTCATTTATTTATGTACATATTTATTTATTTATTTATCTGTTTATTCATGCGATTTATCTGTTCATTTATTTATGTACATATTTATTCATTGGTTTATTTATTTATTTATTTATTTATTTATCCATTCATTCATTCATCTGTTCATTTATGTATGTACTTATTTATGGATTGGTTTATTTATTTATGCTTTTTAAATAGTTTTAAAATGAAGGGATTAGTGCTAGGTAAATGATGCTTATGTGTGGTTCATTTTCATCTTCTGCTTTCAACCTTTTGGTTTCAGTTCTCATGCCCTTTGTTACAATTATATATAGCTTATTGTTCTGTTTTGTTTGAAAACATGATATATGAAAGGGTATTCTGACTCCTCTCTTTTTTAGTTTATTTGTTTTTGTCTGCAGATATAATTAATGAAAGTGTGTACACTTGTAGCAGTGATAGATCTATGATGTACTTTCTCTGGAGTTTTCAAATCATTAAGTGTTTTTTTATGTCGGGGACATTTTGCCCCAAAAAATCACAGCTCTTGTTACGTTGATATGGCAAGTCAATTACAAAAGTCAAGTTGAACTCATGTTCTCTTTGGTTATTATTCATGTTTTATAAACGCAATAAGAACTGATTGATAATTTGTACATGCAAATAACATTTCTATGTGTGTTTAGATTTAAAAAACAAACAAACTATTTTTTATTGAAAATGATATTTTCATATTTGAAACGTGGGCTGATTTGTTTGTCAATCAGTTGTTTGTATATCTTTTATATCTGTTATCATTATTCAATATTGCTAGTTAGCTGCATATATTTCATTGTTTCTCTATACATTGATTTCTTTTTCTTATTTTAGAAAAAGGATATATGCTTGCACACACAAAAAAAGAGATTGCTAGCTCCACGTTTGATCTGCTCGATAGCTTAGCAAGAGTCTGCTATGCAATAATATGTTATATTTTCATTTTGCCCTGATGCATCAAATGTCTGGAATGCCGTGATGATAGTAGCAGATTGGTTTCTGTACATAGATTGTACATTATAGTTGCAACAATGTATGCTGAACACCGCTGTGCTTCTCTGTCTTTCCCCCCATATTGTATCTGTCTCTCTTTTCCCCATATTGTTTCTGTCTCTCTTTCCCAATATTGTCTCTGTCTCTCTTTCCCCAACATTGTCTGTCTCTTTACCCCATGTTGTCTGTCTCTCTTTCCCCTTAATTGTCTCTGTCTCTCTTTCCCTAATATTGTCTGTCTCCTTTTTTATATTGTCTCTGTCTCTCCCCAAACTTGTCTCTGTCTCTCTTTCCCCAATATTGTGTCTGTCTCTCTTCTCCCCATATTGTCTCTGTCTCTCCCTCATATTGTCCCTGTCTCTCTTTACCCCATATTGTCTCTGTCTCTCTTTCCCTCATTGTCTCTGTCTCTCCCCAAACTTGTCTCTGTCTCTCTTTCCCCAATATTGTCTCTGTTTCTCTTCTCCCCATATTGTCTCTGTCTCTCTTTCCCCAAACTTGTCTGTTTCTCTTTCCCTCATATTATCTCTGTCTCTCTTTCCCCCATATTGTTTATGTCTCTCTTTCCCCCATATTGTCTCTGTCTCTCTTCCCCAATATTATCTCTGTCTCTCTTTCCCCCATATTGTTTCTGTCTCTCTTTCCCCCATATTATCTCTGTCTCTCTTTCCCAATATTGTCTCTGTCTCTCTTCCCCTCATATTGTCTGTCTCCGTCTCCCTTCCCGCGTCATGTACAGTATATCTGTAAATGACGGGGTAGGGGAAGGAGGGAGTACTGGTACTCATGTTTTCCCCAGATCCTTTCTCTTCTTTATTTCCGCCATGTTACCCAGTCTTCATGTCCATTCCCTTCTGCTTTCAGAACTTTGTCTCTAAATATATACAGTGGAACCTCCCGTATAAGACACCCACCCCCTTATAAGACTTTCTCCCACATAAGACCTACTTCTCTGAGACATTGCCCTTCTTTGTAAGTAATAAAATTACCTCCCTTGTAAAACTCCCTCCCACTTATTTTGAATGATTTTTCGAGGTCGTAAAAGGGAGGTTGCACTGTATTGTTTCTTGTCCAACAAGGACATTTCTTTTCATATTGGGAGAAACGTGTGTGTGATGGTAAATGTTGGGAGTTTTCTGGTTTCAGCTCTCTATTTTTATCAACGTCGTTGTCTGCGTCTCTGTCTGCTTGAACAAATAGACAGTGGGAGGAAGAAGTGCAGGCCAAGATAACTGTATAAGGGCATAAATCACATGTGTCCAGAATATTCTAGCTTCACAAGCAAAACAAACAAGTAATTAGAGATATGAATTAAGTAGCATTCAAAATCTATCCCTGAATTCAGTTCTTCGTTTAAAATACCTTTCCTTTCAGGTTTCAGACACTGAAGTGAAGGTAGTTACCGTACTTTACCGGCTGTAAGGCACACCTGACTACTGTATAAGACACCCCCAATAAATGTAACACAAAATTCAGATTTTGTTACTCTATTTTCTTGATGAATAAACAAAGCCATTCCTAAAATAAAAAAAAATACTTTTTGATTAGTTTTAGTTTAAGGAGATGCAAACAACTAAAAAAAATATTAAAAAATAATAATTCAAAAGTCAAATTAACTGAAGAAAAGGGCAGCGAGGCCTATAAATAGCCCTATATCTACCTACCTACCTACCTACCTACCTACCTACTATATTATCACTCACTTACTCGCTCAATCAATCAATCAATATTTATTATCCCCATTAAAATGAACCAGGAAATTTTGTTTGTCATCTCATTAAAACATACAATAAAACACAATTGCACACGAGAAGTAACATATCACAGATATATTACTCAGTCACATTAGCCTTATAGTCCGTAAAGTACGGTAGTTCGTTTATAGTGATTGACCAATTCCACGTTTCGTTCCCAGTAACATTTGTTTATTTTATTTCATTTTTTTATGTTAAAAGCACATCCACCACGACCAACGTTTTGATGTTTTGATCTTGATTAGTGTTTTTCATCCACCACTGTCTTGTTTCTATACGTTTTAGAGTTCCCAGGGTTCCCAGGCGCCTGTTAAGTCCTTGTGAATTGGTTTTGGGTCAACAGGCCTTTTAAGTGCTTTATTTCAGCAAGTAGATCCTTTTAATTCATCAAGAGGTCCTTGTAATTTTTGAAAGGTACTGTTAAGTCCTGTTTTATGAAGACAAAAATGATAAAAAAAACCTGACTAACATCTAAAAAAATTATCGCAAAAAAACTTACAGTATGCAAAGTTGTCATTGTCACAGATCGGAGCAGACAATTCATTAAAATCTGTGTGAGTCTTTCTGCACCAAGACTCATTCCATGCATATTGGAATTGTGCTCTTGGTCAACAATTGGCATTTGGGCATTCTATCATGAACATGTCATCACAGGCGATATACGTGTAACTATATCGTCTGTGATGTCATGCAATCAGTTTGGCGAAGGTCCTTTCACAATCTTTATTGAGGTCCTTATGAGTCCTTTAAAGGTCCTTTCACAATCTTTACTGAGGTCATTATAAGTCCTTTAAAGGTCCTTTTTTCGTTTCATGTTCCGAACCTGGGAACTCTGGTTCATGTTAATGTTAGTAATTGTTCTCTTCCTGTGGGTCAGTGTCTGTCATTCACACGCTTCTCAGCTAGTGTGTCTCAACCCTCTCCTCCTGACTGTGTTTGTCATCTTCCTTATATGCCTACACTCCCCTCCCCTGTCACCTATCTCTGTCATTTGCTTTCTCACCTCCTTCCTCTCTCTCTCTCTCTCTCTCTCTCTCTCTCTCTCTCTCTCTCTCTCTCTCTCTCTCTCTCTCTCTCTCTCTCTCTCTCTCTCTCTCTCTCTCTCCCCTTCCCTCTCTCTGTCTTTCTCTCTCTCTATCTGTCTCTGTCTCTCTGTGTCATTCTGGCTGTGTTTGAGTTCTGGATTAAGTTTGGGTTTTCTTAAAGGCTCGATTTTGTGTTCTTCTCCTTTTATGGTTTTTTTTCCATTAAAAATATTAGCAACTTCAGAGCTCCCCTAATTCCACAAGCTCTACCCTCATTGCACCCTCTTGTTGTTATGGCAACACCCTGAAATTTAGTTTCGGAGAATGAATGATCAGGAATTATAAATGAGGCTTTATATTGAACATTCTCTGGCCCTGATTCACGTAGCTGGATTGCGCACGCCGCCTATCGCCTACGTAAAATTTTCGCCCTAGCCTGTCACGAAGAAGTAGCATTTTGTAATACATGGTCGAAGGTGTAGAGTAGCACAGAGGTAACGCGTTCGCCTCGTATGCAATAAACCCGAGTTCGAACCAGCTAATAGGCTCAGGGGATTATTTTCCTTTCACTCTGCACTAGGCCTTACTGTCGTGGAGTCTTTCGAATGAGATGATAAACCGAGTTCCTGTATGCCCATGCACTTAGCACAACGAAAAAGTTGTCATTTGGTCAAAATTTACCCCCCCCCCCCCCCTTTCCTTCCTGATCAGTGACACAAAAATTGCAAAAAAAAAAAGTGGGTTCTTTGGCTGCGACACGCTCTCCAGGTGGGAGCAACCCGAATTTCACAGATACGTGTCTGTGACTGTAAAGTACCAAATACCAAACTTTACGTGGTGACAGTCCTGAGATAGCTGTTGACGGAACTGAAAATGACTAACTAACAGTAAATACTAAGTACAGTATTGGTAATACATGATCAAACTTTACTTTGGTGATGACCATAGCTCTCAAGGGACTATAAATGACTTAACTGAGAAGTAGAATGAAACCGCTGGACATTATCTGCTCCTGGCTCATCACCAGGCGGCGTGCTATATTCACACGAATGCTCCTTCCTGCAGGATGTCCTGCATTGCAAGATTTTTAAATTGCCTAGAGCTGGCATCGCCGGATTATGAGAATTTGAGAAGCAACGATTTTCTTACACGCACACACACACACACACGTATGCACGCACGCATGCACGCACACATGCATGCACGCATGCACATGCACATGCACGCACACGCGCACACACACACACACACACACACACACACACACACGTATGCACGCACGCATGCACGCACACATGCATGCACGCATGCACATGCACATGCACGCACACGCACACACACACACACACACAACACACACAACACACACACACACACACACACACACGCGCGTACACTTGTACAATAAAAAGGGCCTATATAAGCAGTTGCTTTATTCATAGGAATGTAGCATTCGTACTAGTCTAGAGGGGTGGAAAAAAGAGCAGTAAATGTGTGTGTGTGTGTGTGTGTGTGTGTGTGTGTGCGCTGCCCCTGCACTCCACCTGATTTTTGAAATTTCCCATGAGCACATGTATTCAGTACATAATGATGCCGCCATTGCACATTGCGAAGAGCTAGTGTACAGCCCCATTGGGTTGCTAACATTTATTGCCATTGTCTTGAACTGATATCTTGATACTGGATTCACGTTTGAAATGTTGGTTTTGCAGCACACGATGTTCTAATAAACGCATGAAGACAATGTTTTATTACTGTTGTATTATCGCAGTCCTAATCCTTATCTTTTGTGTTGCAGTATATAGTTTCTTCTTCTCAGTAGTTTCCTGTGTGCACCGAAGATGGAATGCGCTCTCTCTCTCTCTCTCTCTCTCTCTCTCTCTCTCTCTCTCTCTCTCTCTCTCTCTCTCTCTCTCTCTCTCTCTCTCTCTCTCTCTCTCTCTCTCTCTCTCTCTCTCTCTCTCTCTCTCTCTCTCTCTCTCTCTCTCTCTCTCTCTCTCTCTCTCTCTCTCTCTCTCTCTCTCTCTCTCTCTCTCTCTCTCTCTCTCTCTCTCTCTCTCTCTCTCTCTCTCTCTCTCTCTCTCTCTCTCTCTGTCTGTCTGTCTGTCTGTCTGTTTATGTCTGTCTCTCTCTCTCTCTCTCTCTCTCTCTCTCTCTCTCTCTCTCTCTCTCTCTCTCTCTCTCTCTCTCTCTCTCTCTCTCTCTCTCTCTCCCTCCCTCCCCTCTCTCTCTATGTAGAAGTGCAAGAGCTTGTGTAAGTAAGACTATAAAAACATAATTATGTTCTGTTCAAAACTGTTAAAAATAGCGAGCTCTTTACATTTCCTTGAATTAATTTGTATGTTCATTTTCCTGGTCATGATCTTTGAAATTGTTTCCTATGTAAGATTATATAATTTAATAATAATAAAAAAATAAAAAAAATAATTTAGTTTCTTTCATTTTCTCGTTGGTGACAGCAAAAATAACTTAGCTTAGGAAAGCTCTAAGTGTTCTTGGTGATAGCTCATCATTTTTCCTTGACAACCTAATAATTCTTTAGTTTCATTTTCAATTTATTTCTCATTAGTTTGTTCTGTATATCATGCAGTGAATTATTGGTTTTTATTTCTCTGGGTCGATATTTCTCTTTACTCTTTCGTGTGTTTTATTTTATTTTATTTTTTTAACCCATAATATGCATCTGTATTATTCTCTTTGCTTCTCTACCTTTAAAGATTTAACAGGATGTGAAGATGTTAAAATTTAAATACATTGCATACATGCACATATTTATCATAAACATGCAATCTATGTATATAGTGTGAAGATTTTAGACAGTGCTTTTTTTAAAGGTAACATTTCCATTGAAAACATGATGATCATGTAATGTTCTGTATCTAGCCTAAAATCCAAAGCTCTCGGCATCAACATAGCTGTGTCGAAAAAGTGTTTTTGTATTTTGTTATGGGGTCCATGCTTGTGTGTGTGTGTGTGTGTGTGTGTGTGTGTGTGTGTGTGTGTGTGTGTGTGTGTGTGTGTGTGTGTGTGTGTGTGTGTGTGTGTGTGTGTGCACGTGCACGCGCTTGCTTATGCATGTGTGTGTGAGAGAGAGAGAGAGAGAGAGAGAGAGAAAGAGAGAGAGAGAACTAGACAGACAGACAGACAGACAGAGAAGCAGACAGACAGACAGACAGAGAAAAGACAGAACATTCCACCCGACATTGTTTTCATAACATTTCATATTAGTCGTCTTACTCTACACATACTTTCACTTTTTAACATCCTCTGGTTTCCTTCATACACCGACACATCGGCTGATGGAAGACTCACGACATCTTTGTGCAGAGAGGTACCCTGGGTACACTGCTGGGGGTGTACCTGCCCTGCATCCAGAACATCTTTGGGGTGCTCCTCTTCGTCCGGATGACCTGGATCGTGGGATCTGCCGGATGCATAGAATCCTTCTTCATCGTCCTCATATGCTGCACCACAGTCAGTAACGTCTGTGTTGTGCTGCATTGCGTTGTGTTGTATTGTGTTGTGTTGTCTCTGTGGTCCCATCCAGAACATCTGGGGAGTTCTGGTCTTTGCCCGGATGATCTGGATCGTGGGTTCTGCTGGGTGTATCGAAGCCTTCTTCATCGTCCTAATATGCTGCTCAGTAAAGTCTGTGTTGTGCTGTATTGCGTTGTGTCGTGTTGTCTCTGTGGTCCCATCCAGAACATCTTGGGAGTTCTGGTCTTTGCCCGGATGATCTGGATCGTGGGTTCTGCTGGGTGTATCGAAGCCTTCTTCATCGTCCTAATATGCTGCTCAGTAAAGTCTGTGTTGTGCTGTATTGTGTTGTGTTGTGTTGTCTCTGTGGTCCCATCCAGAACATCTTGGGAGTTCTGGTCTTTGCCCGGATGATCTGGATCGTGGGTTCTGCTGGGTGTATCGAAGCATTCTTCATCGTCCTAATATGCTGCTCAGTAACGTCTGTGTTGTGTTGTATTGTGCTGTGTTATGTCTATGATCACATCCGGAACTTATTTGGTGTTCTGGTCTTCGTCCGTATGACCTGGATCATAGGATCTAGGACTGAATGACCTGGATCATGGGATCTGCAGGATACGTTGAAGCCTTTTTCATCATCCTTATATGCTGCTCCACTGTGAGTAAATTCTGTGCTGTATTGCATTGCGTTGTGTCGTATTATATCTATGGTCCCATCCAGAACATCTTTGGAGTTCTGGTCTTTGCCCGGATGATCTGGATCGTGGGTTCTGCTGGGCTTATCGGGCTCAAACAGGTATGAAAAAGAGAAGAAAAGAGGACAACCGTGCATTTGTTTTGATGGACGTACCCCAAACAGGGCTCTGGTGTAGAGTGGCACAGAGATAACGCGTTCGCTTTGTGTCAAGTAAACCCGAGTTCGAACCTGGCTACAGGGGATTTTACCTCTCACTTTGCACTAGGCCTTACGGTCTGAACGTGGAGTCTTTCGGATGAGACGATAAACCGAGGTCCCGTGTCCCCATGCACTTAGCACACGTTAACCCCAGTGGCAACAAAAAAGTTGTCATTTAGGCCAAAATTTACACACACACCCCTGCTTTCCTTCCTCATCCGTCACACAAAAATCGCATGCTAAAAAAAAAAAAGGTGGTGCGCCTCTGGCTGCGATGCGCTCTCCAGGTGGGAGCAACCCGAATTTCACAGACGCCTCTGTGACTATAAAGTACATAATACCTAATAATAATAATAATAATAATAATAATAATACCTTCTTCTTCTTTGATCGCCCAGACACTTTCCTGTCAATTATGAGCGCAGATGCGTCATGCTGCCGTTATGCGCCTTACTAAGAAATAGTTATGACCAGCAAGTCTGACTTCGGCTGGAGGAAATGTTTTTGAAAGTGTTTCGTGTAAAAAGGCAGGAGAATGGACCGGTAAGGCAGAAAGATAGTAGATGATAGTAAGCAAAGGGAAAAGGCAGAGTCAAAGAGAGTGACAGAGTAGAGGAAGTTACAAGCACAGAACTTCCAGAGGGTGGGGGAACTATTTATACAAAAGAGCCCCGGGTATCCCCACGGGGGGAATAATAATACCTAATAATACCTTTGCCCCTGTACCCTGTCAGGGCCCAGGCGTCCCCTGAACCCCTGCCGGTCAGTTTAGTTGTTTTTTCCATTCTGGGGAGTTGCGCCCATGTCATGTTCATTCCCTGTTCCTTGCAGACGCTGCTGACGTCGATATCGATGAGCGCCATAGCCACCATGTCATGTTCATTCCCCGTTCCTTGCAGACGCTGCTGACGTCGATATCGATGAGCGCCATAGCCACCATGTCATGTTCATTCCCCGTTCCTTGCAGACGCTGCTGACGTCGATATCGATGAGCGCCATAGCCACCATGTCATGTTCATTCCCTGTTCCTTGCAGACGCTGCTGACGTCGATATCGATGAGCGCCATAGCCACCATGTCATGTTCATTCCCCGTTCCTTGCAGACGCTGCTGACGTCGATATCGATGAGCGCCATAGCCACCATGTCATGTTCATTCCCTGTTCCTTGCAGACGCTGCTGACGTCGATATCGATGAGCGCCATAGCCACCATGTCATGTTCATTCCCCGTTCCTTGCAGACGCTGCTGACGTCGATATCGATGAGCGCCATAGCCACCATGTCATGTTCATTCCCTGTTCCTTGCAGACGCTGCTGACGTCGATATCGATGAGCGCCATAGCCACCAACGGCGTGGTCCCGGCAGGGGGGTCCTACTTCATGATATCGCGCGCCCTGGGGCCGGAGTTTGGGGGCGCGGTGGGGGTGCTGTTCTACCTGGGAACGTCCGTGGCCTCCTCCATGTATATCATTGGGGCCGTGGAAATTCTTGTGGTGAGTACGGGGTTAAATGAATAACGAGACAATATTACACAGTATCAAATCCTCGTGGTGAGTGGGGTGAAATGAATAACGATACAATATAACACTGTGGAAATATTGGTGGTGAGTCTGGGTGAAATGAATAACGATACAATATAACACTGGAAATATTGGTGGTGAGTCTGGGTGAAATGAATAACGATACAATATAACACTGTGGGAATATTGGTGGTGAGTGGGGTGAAATGAATAACGATACAATATAACACTGTGGGAATATTGGTGGTGAGTGGGGTGAAATGAATAACGATACAATATAACACTGTGGGAATATTGGTGGTGAGTCTGGGTGAAATGAATAACGATACAATATAACACTGTGGGAATATTGGTGGTGAGTCTGGGTGAAATGAATAACGATACAATATAACACTGTGGGAATATTGGTGGTGAGTGGGGTGAAATGAATAACGATACAATATAACACTGTGGGAATATTGGTGGTGAGTGGGGTGAAATGAATAACGATACAATATAACACTGTGGGAATATTGGTGGTGAGTGGGGTGAAATGAATAACAATACAATATAACACTGTGGGAATATTGGTGGTGAGTCTGGGTGAAATGAATAACGATACAATATATATCACAGTATCAAATCCTCGTGGTGAGTGTGAGTTAAATGAATAATGATACAATATAACACAGTATTATTGGGGCTGTGAAAATCCTCGTGGTGAGTGTGAGTTAAATGAATAATGATACAATATAACACAGTATTATTGGGCCGTGGAAATCCTCGTGGTGAGTGGGGTGAAATCAATAATGATACAATATATAACAAGTATCAAATCCTCGTGGTGAGTGGTGTGGGATGAAAACCAATTACTAGGAAAACCCCCAGAAATAATGTCAAAAGACAGAATTTTGAATCAGGTTCACAGTGGAAACTTAGCTAGTGCAAAATATTTGTACCACAGAAGAAAAAAAAGAGGATAATTCACAATACAGTTCAGTGCCGCTTAACAGGCTCCTCAGTATGAAGCGAGTTATAAGTGACCAAGGAATGGTGTGCACACAGATTTGCTTCCCTTGAAGCAAACGCATCAAATTGACAGCTAATTCTGGACATATATAATGCCGGAACGACTTGAATGAGTTATGTTTTTAACCCTTTCAGATCTACATGGCCCCACAGCTGGACCAGTTTGGGGACGTGACCAACAGTTTCCGGCTGTACGGCACGGTGGTGCTGATCCTGCTGTCCGTGCTGGTCTTCATTGGCGTGGCCTTCGTCAGCCGCTTCGCCACCGTCTCCCTGGCGTGCGTCATCGTGTCCATCCTCTGCATCTACGTCGGCATTTTCGTCTCCAGCCCAGACAACAGCGTCGAGTGAGTTGTCCTCCCCCTTTGAAGAGGGAACCGACTATAAAGAAATTACCGTATTTTTTGGACTATAAGGCGATATTTTGTTCTCCAATTTCGACCTATGCGCCTAATAAATGAGGGCGCCCTATTAGTGAACAAAATGGTGAGAAGAGAGGCAACGATTGCCGTACTCAGTACAGTCTACTGCGAGTCACAACTTCGAAAGTGGTAACGAGTCGCCGATAGGACGAATACTCACGTTAAAATGCTTCAAAATCCCTGTTATCGTCCGAGATACCGTCCAACAGATGCCACAACCCTTCATTGGATGTAAACAGCATCGTTGTAGACCTTAACCCCTTCAGTGCCGCCTACTACTTGCGCATGCGCCGCCGGCTTGCCGCGCGATTTTTGAACACGGCAATATCGCTGCTTAGCGGCGACGTATATATACGTCGGTGGCAAGTACTGAAGCGCTATAGAGGACGTATATATACGTCGTGGGGCAGCGAAAGGGTTAAAATGCCATCATTCTACCAGTTTCCACGAAGAATTGGCCAAAATCAACAACCGGAAGTCGCAAAAACAGAAGTTTCGATTATTTGAGAAGGAAGCTGTTAACCGCCGTTTTGTCCAAATTCCGCCGTTTTGTCTATAGCGGGGTTAGATCCGTCGTTTTGTCCAAATTTTCTATTATGATTTGGACAAAACGCTGTCTATAGACAAAACGGCGGGTTGGACAAAACGGCGCCCGATTTTGAACCGCCGTTTTGTCCAAATGAAAGTTGGAGGTATAAAAACTCATTCTTGACAAGTTCTCTTCTTTTTTTTAATCTTTGTTAAATAAAATGAATAACAAGCTGACCAAGTCGAAGTTTGAAGCCCGTACACGTCCTGTAAACAATTACTGACCACCATTTTTGTTGTCGTAAATAAGAGTTGGCTCTGTTAACCGCCGTTTTGTCCAAATTCCGCCGTTTTGAAACGGCGGATTGTTGAACCGCCGTTTTGTCCAAATCATAATAGAAAATTTGGACAAAACGGCGGATCGGCGGAATTTGGACAAAACGGCGGTTAACAGAGCCAACTCTCATTTACGACAACAAAAATGGCGGTCAGTAATTGTTTACAGGATGTGTACGGGCTTCAAACTTCGACTTTCTGTTGCGAGGTGTGTATATATATAAACGAGGGCGCCTTTTACTTTAATTTTGTCAGATTTTTCTTGACAAATGCCCTATTCGCCTTATACACAGCAGCGCCTAATGATCCGAAAAGTACGGTAAGCAAAAGAGGGAGAACTCTCTTACTAAATTAACTCCTCCCCTCCACCAAAGTCGGTTATGATACCAATCGTCTAGCAATGCTGATCCACCGCACGTCATTCTAAAATTGATGTTATTTATATTTTTACGTCACATTTTGCAAGTTTTATCAGTTTGTGGCCATCCCTAATTTTTCTATAAAAAAATGTTTGCAAGTCGTTGACTCGCATCCTGCGGTTTCAAGCTTCGACGCCATTGTTGCTATGGTTTTTGACCGAGTAATGGAGGTAAGCAACACTAATTTTCATGAAGTGCTCTCCCCTAGTTTTTTTCTCTCCGAAAATCGCCTATTGGATTTGATTTGATTTGACACTAAATACTCACCTCTTGCCTGGCAACCCTGTGGCTACTATGGGCAAAATCGTTACATTGATGAAGTCGTCACTTCAATGACAATCGCTCCAAGATTCTGGATTGCAGATATTTGTTTTAGGACTTAAGTTGCTCAGAATGATAACCCTAAAATAGTCAAACTCCAAAACACCAATTTTATATTCAGGGCATATTTATATTTATTTGTATGTATCCTACCAGTATCCACAACATTTTTGTGTTTATTTGATTGTGTGTTGTTTATTTTAGAATCAAGTCAATAGAAACAGAGAGGCAACGTTCTGTCTTCCATGTCCGATTTTTGCCAATGAATCTATCTCCAATGTCAAACTTCAAACGGCTATAAAATCAAAAGTAAACAAGGCAGCTCCATTCTGTTTTCTGGCGGAATCTTTGCTCCACATTTTCACAAACTAAATCTCAATGTATGCCAAATGTTATGTCTGTCAGGTCTGATGCACTATCACATTTAGTTAGATTGACAATAACACATCTTTTTTTCGCCTTGGCTTAATCCTTTGATCGCCAATGTCGCCTCTTGGCACCACAATGATTTAACACCCATGTCACTGAAAGGCATCACATGAGGGTCTGGTATCCAGTGACCTTATGTTCTTACTTTTGGGAGGTAAGGATAGGCCCTATTTTATGCATGTAACAGAAGAAATCCCCAATATTGCAGACAGAATCTTTTCTCTACCCAGGTAAGTTTAATGGTAAATTTTGGCTGAGGAATGGCTAGCGTTGAAAGGGTTAAGGCTATGTTAAACAACTTGTTGGTTTAAACAAAGTTTATTAATAAACACAATGCAGAGTACAACATTTGTTTCATGAGCACAAGAAGCTATGAAGCTTATAAACATACTCAAACCCAACTGACATAGGCTAGAACACCAAGGCTTCATCAAAATGTTGCTACGCTCTGCATAGTTATGCGGGGATTGTCTTTTAGCCATGACAAGCTCCTAGCATAATCATTTTATCATCAGTCTCCAAAATCCCCCGAAGACTACCATGTGGCGGGGTAGTCAAAAACGGTCACACGCGTAATATTCTCATTCCTAGCTGGTGCATTTGTACCATAGTGTTCAAATGTTCCGGCTGTTGGGATGATCCCTGGAGTCTTTTAGCCAGGGTACATCAACAACGACAACAAATCCCTTTTCGGTTTTATAATACAAAAAAGTTCTCAAATTTTCTTCGGCAGTTAAAGGGTTAATGCTTTGTGATGACACACAGGGTCTGCATGCTGGGCAATTGTCAATGACAGTTAAGGGGTTAATACTTTCTGATGACGACAGTTAAGGGGTTAATGCTTTGTGATGACACACAGGGTTTGCATGCTGGGCGATTGTCAATGACAGTTAAGGGGTTAACCCTTTCACCGCCAGCCATATTTCAGCCAAACATTTCCATTAAATTTACCTGGGTAGAGAACAGAATCCATCTGCAGTATTGTGGATTCTTCTGTGACATATATAAAATAAGGTCTATCCTTACTTCCCAAAACTAAGACAACAGGGTCTTTGGATAATAGACCCCAATTTGATGCCTTATAGTGACATAGGTGGTAAATCACTGTGGTGCTAAAATGCGACTTTGGCGGTGAAAGGGTTAATGCTTTGTGATGACACACAGGGTTTGCATGTTGGGCGATTGTCAACGACAGTTAAGGGGTTAATGCTTTGTGATGACATGCAGGGTGTGCATGCTGGGCGACAGTTAAGGGGTTAATGCTTTGTGATGACACGCAGGGTGTACATGCTGGGTACAGTTAAGGGGTTAATGCTTTGTGATGACACGCAGGGTGTGCATGCTGGGCGACAGTTAAGGGGTTAATGCTTTGTGATGACACGCAGGGTGTGCATGCTGGGCGACAGTTAAGGGGTTAATGCTTTGTGATGACACGCAGGGTGTGCATGCTGGGCGACAGTTAAGGGGTTAATGCTTTGTGATGACACGCAGGGTGTGCATGCTGGGCGACAGTTAAGGGGTTAATGCTTTGTGATGACACGCAGGGTGTGCATGCTGGGCGACAGTTAAGGGGTTAATGCTTTGTGATGACACGCAGGGTGTGCATGCTGGGCGACAGTAAGGGGTTAATGCTTTGTGGTTAAGGGGTTAATGCTTTGTGATGACACGCAGGGTGTGCATGCTGGGCGACAGTTAAGGGGTTAATGCTTTGTGATGACACGCAGGGTGTGCATGCTGGGCGACAGTTAAGGGGTTAATGCTTTGTGATGACACGCAGGGTGTGCATGCTGGGCGACAGTTAAGGGGTTAATGCTTTGTGATGACACGCAGGGTGTGCATGCTGGGCGACAGTTAAGGGGTTAATGCTTTGTGATGACACGCAGGGTGTGCATGCTGGGCGACAGTTAAGGGGTTAATGCTTTGTGATGACACGCAGGGTGTGCATGCTGGGCGACAGTTAAGGGGTTAATGCTTTGTGATGACACGCAGGGTGTGCATGCTGGGCGACAGTTAAAGGGTTAATGCTTTGTGATGACACGCAGGGTGTGCATGCTGGGCGACAGTTAAAGGGTTAATGCTTTGTGATGACACGCAGGGTGTGCATGCTGGGCGACAGTTAAAGGGTTAATGCTTTGTGATGACACGCAGGGTGTGCATGCTGGGCGACAGTTAAAGGGTTAATGCTTTGTGATGACACGCAGGGTGTGCATTGCTGGGTGACAGTTAAAGGGTTAATGCTTTGTGATGACACGCAGGGTGTGCATGCTGGGCGACAGTTAAGGGGTTAATGCTTTGTGATGACACGCAGGGTGTGCATGCTGGGCGACAGTTAAGGGGTTAATGCTTTGTGATGACACGCAGGGTGTGCATGCTGGGCGACAGTTAAGGGGTTAATGCTTTGTGATGACACGCAGGGTGTGCATGCTGGGCGACAGTTAAGGTGTTAATGCTTTGTGATGACGACAGTTAAGGGGTTAATGCTTTGTGATGACACGCAGGGTGTGCATGCTGGGCGACAGTTAAGGGGTTAATGCTTTGTGATGACACGCAGGGTGTGCATGCTGGGCGACAGTTAAGGTGTTAATGCTTTGTGATGACGACAGTTAAGGGGTTAATGCTTTGTGATGACACGCAGGGTGTGCATGCTGGGCGATCGTCTGCTGACCTCGAAGAGTGTGACGCTCAACGGAAGCCTGATGTGCACCAAGAACTCCTCTGGCCCCATCTACCACCACTACTGCACCATTGCTAACACCACCACGATGGAGTACAAGTGTGACGAGTATTTCGACTCGCATGAGACGTCCCTGCTCAAAGGGATTCCAGGGCTAGGCAGCGGCATTTTCGTCAGTGAGTGGGGGGTGGGGGTGGGGATGTTCTTGTCTTTTCGTCTTCCCAGTTTTAATAGAATGGGAGTATACAGACCTGTTTACCTTTACGATTTTGCCGCAATTTTTATGAAACAAAAGTCAAATTACGATAATTACGGCGATGGGAAAAAAAAAAAAAAAAAATTCCAAACCCTCCCCCACCTCTACAAGCGATGCTTTTGAAACAATGTGGTAAAAAGTCATTCCGGTTCCCAGCATACAACGCGCGTCCATTTCTTCTCACTCTGTTTCAAGATGGCGTCAAAGCTACCGCGTGTTGAGAGTTCTAGGTCAAATGATCCAAACTCTGATGGAGTTTGAAAGAGATACATGGTTTAAAAAATGTTTTTAAAGGTCTCTCAGTTGCTTGCATATAATTGTGTGATTACAAATAGTTTTCTTGTTAATCGGGTTTTGTGAAGAAAAAGAATCGGCCGCGCGTTGGATTAGTTTTTGTTTGTTTCAGAAATGACAAATTTGCAAAATAGGGGTAAACAGGTCTGAGATATATTAGGATGGGAACGAGGTCTGTGCGTTTTTCTGCTGTCCGTGTGTGTGTGTGTGTGTGTGTGTGTGTGTGTGTGTGTGTGTGTGTGTGTGTGTGTGTGCTTCTGTGCATGCGTGCGTGTGTGTGTGTGTGCTTTGGTAGAAGTGTGTTGGTGCATGTGTGTGTGTGTGGTGTGGGGGGGGGGGGGGGGGGGTCTAAGAGTGAGAGAGAGCGAGAGCAAGAGAATCAGATACATATACAACCTGATTCGTTACTATAATACTTCTATATCGGTTGTCCAACAATGTGCATGCTTCGTTTGCATGTGTTGTGCAAAGCCAGAATGATTTCCTCTGTGCACTGATGCATTGGCTAAAGAAACAAGCGTTCCCTGTGTGTGATCTTCAGACAACACGCTGAACCGATACTCTCTGGAGGGCAAGTTGTGTGTCGCTTTATGAACTGATCGGTCACTGTATTGCTCATTAACATTAACAATGTGATAAATAAAGAGATGGAAGATACATGGATGTTCCTGCTTTCAGGATGTTCTGAAATGCATGATTTTTTTTATTGCCTGGAGCTGGCGTCGCCGGATTGTGATCATTTGAGAAGCAACGAATTTCCTATTTATAAACATTTTGTCGGTTTCTCGCATGTGTAGAATGCAAAGAAATGAATACTGATAAATATTCGTGGAGTCTTTCGGATGAGACGATAAACCGAGGTCCCGTGTGCCCATGTACTTAGCATACGTTAAACCCAGTGGCGACGAAGAAGTTGTCATTTGGTCAAAATTCATCTCCCCCCCCCCCCCCCCCCCCCCCCCATCATCAGTCACACAAAAATCGCATACAAAAATAAATAAAATTGGGTGGCGCGCCACTGGCTGCGACGCGCTCTCCAGGTGGGATCAACCCGAATTTCACAGAGACTATAAAGTACCTAGTACCTAATACCTAATGTGTTCCCTGTGTGTGCGGTCTTCAGACAACACGGTGAACCGCTACTCTCTGGCGGGGAAGGTGATCGGCACGGACATGGACGGGGACTCTGGGCGAGGGGAGATAATCTCTGACATCGCCACGTCCTTCATGGTGCTGCTCGCCATCTACTTCCCATCATGCACCGGTACCGCACTGTCTCTTCTCTTTGTTTAGTTGACATTTGGGGGGGGCTCACTTCGAAGTGTGTCTATAGTATGATAGTTGTTCGGTTGTCTGTGTGTGTTGGTGTGTGTGTGTTGCATCCATGGTCTAATCTCCAAACTTTAACGTTGGCATTTTCTCGGGAAATAGAAGGCATACATTGTTCAAACTTTGCACACATATAGATGTTTATGCAAGCTTTCAAACAATAATGATTTGAATAATTAAATACTTAAAACAACACTGTAAACAGATAACAAACAGATAACCTTTTGGATTAGTGGGTTAGAGAGTATTCAACAGGCAACATGAGTTAAGACACTGAAAGCCTCGATAGCTCATTGGTAGAGCGTCTGTCTCTCATGCCAATGGTTCTGGGTTCGATTCTCGGCAAAGGCAGTTTTAAAAAAGAATTTGTTGGTTGGATCCATTAACGATAGTTTCATTTGTACTTTAAACACCCCCTCATGTTTACGACCCTCCGTCATTATTTTTTGGCAATCTTGTACTTAAACACCCCCTCATGTTTACGACCCTCAATCTCAAAGTCATTTTTTGTTGGCAATCTTGTACTTTAAACACCCCCCCGTACGCATTAACCTCATACTCATCGTCAATGAATTTTCCTGTTTCCCGTTACACATATGTTGTGCTGTGATTACTGATGCAAATATGTTGTGATGACGTTTCCAGGCATCATGGCAGGCTCCAACCGATCAGGAGACCTGGCTGACGCCCAGAGGTCAATCCCCATCTCATATCATAGTGATGATCTATTTTACATCATGTTATGTTTCCAGGCATCATGGCGGGCTCCAACCGATCAGGAGACCTGGCTGACGCCCAGAGGTCCATCCCCATCTCATATCATAGTGATGATCTATTTTACATGATGTTATGTTTCCAGGCATCATGGCGGGCTCCAACCGATCAGGAGACCTGGCTGACGCCCAGAGGTCCATCCCCATCTCATATCATAGTGATGATCTATTTTATATGATGTTATGTTTCCAGGCATCATGGCGGGCTCCAACCGATCAGGAGACCTGGCTGACGCCCAGAGGTCAATCCCCATCTCATATCATAGTGATGATCTATTTTATATGATGTTATGTTTCCAGGCATCATGGCGGGCTCCAACCGATCAGGAGACCTGGCTGACGCCCAGAGGTCAATCCCCATCTCATATCATAGTGATGATCTATTTTATATGATGTTATGTTTCCAGGCATCATGGCGGGCTCCAACCGATCAGGAGACCTGGCTGACGCCCAGAGGTCCATCCCCATCTCATATCATAGTGATGATCTATTTTACATGATGTTATATTTCCAGGCATCATGGCGGGCTCCAACCGATCAGGAGACCTGGCTGACGCCCAGAGGTCCATCCCCATCTCATATCATAGTGATGATCTATTTTATATGATGTTATGTTTCCAGGCATCATGGCGGGCTCCAACCGATCAGGAGACCTGGCTGACGCCCAGAGGTCCATCCCCATCTCATATCATAGTGATGATCTATTTTATATGATGTTATGTTTCCAGGCATCATGGCGGGCTCCAACCGATCAGGAGACCTGGCTGACGCCCAGAGGTCCATCCCCATCTCATATCATAGTGATGATCTATTTTATATGATGTTATGTTTCCAGGCATCATGGCGGGCTCCAACCGATCAGGAGACCTGGCTGACGCCCAGAGGTCCATCCCCATCGGCACCATCTGTGCCATCCTCACCACCTCCTTCGTCTGTATCCTTCCAAACAAAATTCTGCTTAATGTCCTCCGGTCTGGAACAGACACATATGGGACATTAGTAGACACAGTGGAACCTCCCTTATAGAACCTCCTATTATAAGACTCCCTCCCACATAAGACCTACTTCTCTGAGACATTGCCATTCTTTGTAAGTATTAAAATTACCTCTCTAAAGATGGTGGGAACGATCCTGGAGGCAATGCCCGGAGGCAGTGCAACACCAGGAAAGTCCCGATTTTTTAACAATACAGACGTAACTGTTTTAGTTTAAAAAAAATAGCATCCCCCACAATGGGCATCATTTATAGTCTAGCAGTGTGTGTGTGTGTGTGTGTGTGTGTGTGTGTGTGTGTGTGTGTGTGTGTGTGGTATATTCTAGTCACAGAGACTTATCTCTGCAAAATTTGGGATTCTCTCCCCTAGAGAGAGCGTCGCCACAAGTGCAGCGCCTACACACATTTTGGGGGGGGGCGGTGGGGGTGCGTTTCTGCCCTGAACGCCTTACACTCTAAGGGGGCCGGGCCACACTCAAGTCATGACTCTGGGTGCCCCTCTGCTCTGTCCGCTGGTTGACTTCCTTACCAAGAAACTGGTGTGAAAAAACAGCCGTTCATCTTCTGGAAACGTTAGGGATGGGCGATTATACTTGAGCAAATTTCTTCAGTGGAACCTCCATTAACTCATTCCATGCTGGCCAGTTGCTTCCCGTACGGGGGGGGGGGGGGGGGGGGTCACATTTGTGAGTGGCTCTAAACTTTGCAAGCGTTCTGTACTGGCCGATTTGCATAGGTTGCAAAAAAAATATTTTCTAAATAATGGTAACAGATACAAACGTGACATTTAGGCAATATATACACAATATACAGTACTAACACCTGCAACAGTTTCAAAGCATCCACTTGATTAGTTTTGATTTGTGATATGTTAAAATAAATGCATGTTTTGTCAAGCCAGGCACACTCATAATAGCGAAAATATAATTTTAAGGTCCCAAAATAACCGGCAGCCAGCCAATCAGTGTCAGAGGCATGAATGAAACGTAGTAGTAGCCCTCTGAGCCACTTTGAAGCACGCATGACTGTTAACCTATTAACTATGAATTTTTAAAGTTCACATGCGATATCCCGTTACCTTAGTAACGAGGCGTTGTGCGCATGCCCTGCGACGAGAACGCAGGTTAGTATAGAAAGAGTTAAGACATCCCTTTATAAGACTCCCTCCCGTAACAGTTTACATTTAGAACTGGATAGATTTGACTTTGTATGTTTTATGTAATTTAAAAATACATTTTGTGACTTTTAACTAAGTATTTGAACTTCTACACTTTGACTATTTGTTTTTACCTGATGTTTTTGTCCTTTTTTTAATACGTGGTAAGATTCAACGTGGTGACAGTCCTGTCATGGCCTTAGTTGTCGATGGGGCTATAATTTTTTAATTTTAATCCCACATAAGACCTACTTCTCTGAGACATTGCCCTTCTTTGTAAGTATTCAAATTACCTCCCTTATAAGACCCCTCCTTTATAAGACCTCATTTTGGATGATTTTTGAAGGTCCTATAAGGGAGGTAGGTTCCACTGTACTTCAGTTTGAGTCAAAATTGAATGTGCTTGAAAGCTTCTTTTTTCAGTTTTGTTAAGGTTGTTTGACTTTGCTTTCTGTTGCCTTGATCAGCATTCTTCCTCTTCGATCGCTCAGACAGTTTCCTGTCAATTATGAGCGCAGATGCGTCATGCTGCCGTTATGCGTCTAACTTAAGAAATAATTAGGCCCAGCATGTCCGACTTCGGCTGGAGGAAATCTTTTTGAAAGTGTTCCTTGAAAAAAAAGGCAGGAGAATGGAGCGGAAAGGCAGTAAGAGATGACAGTAAGCAAAGGGAAAAGGCAGAGTCAAAGAGAGTGATAGATTAGAGGAAGCTACAAGCGCAGAACTTCCAGAAGGTGGGGGAACTATTTCTACAAAAGATCCCCCGGTATCCCCACGGGGGGGGGGGGGGGTCAACATTTGTGAGTGGCTCTAAACTAAGTAAAAGAAAGACGTGCGATGAACAATAAAACATTTTTTTTGCTTTATGTATTTTTTTTTCTCGCCCCAAAAAAACATTTTGCCGTTAGTTTTTTCATAGGCGATTCTCTCAAACTTTATAATGTATGCCCCGAAAAGAAACAAAAGAGAAGTGAAGCGCCATGTTTTCCTATACAGTCAGATCTGACCAGCGTGCTGTTCTTCTCCGGGGCCATTGATGGCGACCTGATGAGGGACAAGTGAGTATTGCACTCCATTGTTTTCCTATGCAGGCAGACCTGACCAGCGTGCTGTTCTTCTCCGGGGCCATTGATGGCGACCTGATGAGGGACAAGTGAGTATTGCACTCCATTGTTTTCCTATACAGTCAGACCTGACCAGCGTGCTGTTCTTCTCCGGGGCCATTGATGGCGACCTGATGAGGGACAAGTGAGTATTGCACTCCATTGTTTTCCTATACAGTCAGACCTGACCAGTGTGCTGTTCTTCTCCGGGGCCATTGATGGCGACCTGATGAGGGACAAGTGAGTATTGCACTCCATTGTTTTAACCCTTTCACCGCCAGCCATATTTCAGCCAAAAATGTCCATTCTTTTACCGGGGCCAGGGTTAGAGTTAGGGTTAGGTTACAAAATCCATCTGCAGTATTGGGGATTCTTCTGTGACATATAAAATAAAGTCTACCCTTACTTCACAAATCTAAGACAATTGCAGACCTGTTTATTCTACTCTTTTCTACTCAATTTGGACCTCTACTACTCTTCAAAATTGAAAATAATGCTTTAATTACTCATTTTCAGTGAACATTGTTTGATGGTTTAATGAAGATGACTACTCATTTCACACCAAAACTACTCATTTCAGCTATCCAGACTACTAGGGGGTAAACAGATCTGAATAGGTCTTTGGATAATAGACCCCAATTTGATGCCTTTTAGTGACATTAAATCATTGTGGTGCTAAGGTGCGACTTTGGCAGTGAAAGGGTTAATATTTTAGTTAACCCTCTTGCATATTTACAGCGTCCTAGACTGCCCATGCTATGATGTGTTCAGAAACGCACCAAACCCCACCCACTCTCTGCCAGGGAAATCTGTCGCACCGGAGAGACCTATAGGAGGCTCAAATTGTGTATGTAGCTTAGGTAGTTAGGATATCTAGGCCAAGTTTGAAGATGAAGGTCATTGGTCAAAAGTCAAGGTCACTGGAGCGGAAAATGTGCTGCCTGGCTGGTGATATAACAACAACAACATACAGTATTTATACGGCGCTGAATCTGGATATAAATCAAATCAAAGCGCACACACACGTTAGCATTCATAACGCATTCAAACAAAAACGCAATATAAAGCGAACACACACGGATGACATAAATGGAATACAGCAGAAACAGACCTAATGGCAAGAGAGAGAAGAGAGAGAGAGCGGAGGTTAGCTTTGAAAGCAGAGAGGGTCGGTCGCTGGCGGAGGGAAAGAGGAAGTTTGTTCCAACATATCGGTCCTGAGACGGCAAAAGAGCGCCGACCAACAGTTGAAAGCTTATACCTAGGGATCTGGAGAGAAAGAGGGTCGGAAACTGAATGTAATGTGCAAGCTGGCTTATAGACGGAAATATTGTCGCAGAGGTAAGACGGAGCAGCTTTATGGATAGATTTATAGCAAAGTGTGTTTAATTTATACTCAATTCTGTCTGCGACAGGAAGCCAGTGCAAGGAACAGTGTCATTTTTGTTTATTTCTGTTTGTCCAATGTTTTTGTTTTGAGCTTGTATGAATGTTAAGCGGGTGCATGCTTCAGTTTTGATTTAACGTCTTATGAATCTCCACGATGTCACGTTATTGTCCCTTTGCAGGTACGGGGAGAGCATAGGGGGCGGTTTGCTGATCGGCATTCTGGCCTGGCCACACGAATGGGTCATCCTGATTGGCTCCTTCCTCTCCACCATGGGAGCTGGTCTGCAGAGTCTGACAGGTAATGGGCCCATGTCAAAATGAGAGCAATACAGTATTGTTTATGTATTTATTATAAAAAATAATTTATATAGCGCTTAGCCTACCATATTGTTTGGATCTTTAGGTGCTTCCTCTCCACCATTACAGGTTAATTACGTAATGACTACCTGTTCCAGGGGCCCCTTGCCTCCTGCAGGCCATAGCCCCCCTTCCTTGGCCTGTTCTCCATAGAGTTTGACTATCAACACTACAGGTTAAATACCCAAGTATTACAACTAATTTTATATTGTATGAAGGCATTGTTAATGCTATCCGAACATACTGTCAGAAATTAAATGTGGTCCTAACCAATAGATATAAAATATTAGACCCAAAAGCATGGTCTTGCATTAACAAGAGCAATAAATATGTGCAAACTATTTTAAATGAAAATGATGCTACTCCAACAGCAGTCATAAAATGGAATGGCCTGTTTGAGACCCTGAGCTGGAAGCATATTTGTTCACATTTATACAAAACTACCACAGATGTTCAGCTCAGATGGTTTCAGACCAGACTATTGCACAGACTGCTTCCCACTCAGAAATATTTGTTCAAGATCAAAGTTGTTGATTCTCCTGTATGCAATTTTTGTAATATGGATGAGCAGTGTATTTCACACATGTTGTTTGATTGTGCTATTGTTAATAGATTTTGGACTAGTTTTGAGAATCTGCTCAAAGAAAAATGTCAACATTGTGATTGTCTTCAAATTAACAAAGAATTAGTTTTATTTGGAGTAAAACAAAACACTAAGACAGATAAACCAATGGATTTTATTTTGCTTCTAGCCAAATTTTATATATATATAAGTGCAAATTACAAAATGTCCAACCAAGGTTACAGATCTTCATAACCATACTTAAAAACAGACTAGAATTTTAAAAAAACCAAAAAACAAAAACAACCCTTGATGATTATTGTCTAGTAATCTGGTGCATAGTATTCTACAGTACTTTGGTGATTAGTGTCAATTGTTGTGTAATCTGTTTTACATTATTTAATTTCACTTGGATGGTCTTGTAACCTCTCTTCTGCTTCCAGAAGAATAAGTTGATGTTTCTCTTGAAGGAAGATGAACTAAGTTGAAATAACTTTTGCTGTGCTAAATCATGTGTTACTCCACACAATTTACAAAGTTGAATATTATGCATTGTTGAGTTCTAATTTAGTCTGCAACTATATACCCTGTGTGTGTGTGTGTGTGTGTGTTTCCCCCTTTTGTATGATGTTATATTTATTCTTGATCCCATTTCCTCAAACGCACTTCTTTTAAATTATTGATTACACATTGTTTTGGTCAGTATTGTTGGTATCTGTTGTTGTTTTGGTTGTTGCTATTGTCACTGTTGTTTTGTAATGTTGATGTGGTTGTTGTTATTGTCACTGTTACTGTTTTGTAAATGGGAAAAAACACCTTCTCTTTAGATAATTCTTGTACTAATAAGTAATATTAATAATACTGCTATCGGTGATATATTATTAAGTTTGAGAAACTGATGAATTCTTTTAATTTTTTCATTATATTATCTATGATTAGCTTTAAAAAAAAAAACCCCAAAAAACAAACCACTACAGGTTAATTACGTAATGACTACATGTTTCAGGGGCCCCTCGCCTGCTGTAGGCCATAGCCCAGGACGGGGTGATCCCTTTCCTTGGCCTGTTCTCCATAGAGTTTGATTATCAACAATACAGGTTAATTACGTAATGACTGCCTGTTCCAGGGGCCCCTCGCCTGCTGCAGGCCATAGCCCAGGACGGGGTGATCCCTTTCCTTGGCCTGTTCTCCATAGAGTTTGATTATCAACATTACAGGTTAATTACGTAATGACTGCCTGTTTCAGGGGCCCCTCGCCTGCTGCAGGCCATAGCCCAGGACGGGGTGATCCCCTTCCTTGGCCTGTTCTCCATAGAGTTTGATTATCAACATTACAGGTTAATTACGTAATGACTGCCTGTTCCAGGGGCCCCTCGCCTGCTGCAGGCCATAGCCCAGGACGGGGTGATCCCTTTCCTTGGCCTGTTCTCCATAGAGTTTGATTATCAACATTACAGGTTAATTACGTAATGACTGCCTGTTTCAGGGGCCCCTCGCCTGCTGCAGGCCATAGCCCAGGACGGGGTGATCCCCTTCCTTAGCCTGTTCTCCATAGAGTTTGATTATCAACATTACAGGTTAATTACGTAATGACTGCCTGTTTCAGGGGCCCCTCGCCTGCTGCAGGCCATAGCCCAGGACGGGGTGATCCCTTTCCTTAGCCTGTTCTCGGTGACAACGAAGCGGGGTGAACCCTTCAGAGCCCTGCTGCTGACCACCTTCATCTCCTTCATCGGCGTCTCCATCGGGAACCTCGACTACGTCGCTCCCATCATCACCATGTGAGTGTCAAAAGGGCAGCAGTTCTCCTGACCAATCAGAACCGTCGTCCGCTTGACGGACATTTCTTTTAGGCTGGGTTCACATTAGACGCGTAAGTTCCGTACGGAACCCCCTAAATAAGTGGAAGAAAGAAGGATAAAAGTTTACGCATATAGGGGAAATTCGGACACGTGCGCAAATCTTTTCCCTTCTTTGTTTCAATTATTTATGGATTGCGCACGGGTTTCCGCATGGAATATCTGTGTATATGTGTACACGGCCTATCCCACAAGAAGTTACGTTTGTATGAAATGTGCAAGTTTCTAAACAGGTGCTATGAATTTCAGTGTTAGTATTTTGGTTTCTGTTGTTGCATTTCAAACGCTGTAATGTGGGGTTTTCGGTGGTGTCGTGTTTCTGTGATGTTGATGCACCTGGCATGAATTTCTCTGCCTTGAGATAATAAAGTATATTGGATTGGATCGGAACATTGAGTCAATAACATATTGTGCCTATTTTCCTATCAAACTGAGTCTAAGGTAAACACTAAGCCTAAACCTTCAAATGTACAACATAGGAAACTTTTTTGCCCTATTCGCCGTATACACAGCAGCGCCTAATGATCCGAAAAATATGGTAGTCTTAAATATAATTGTGCGTTGCAAAATATCTCTGACTTCTGTCCTGTCCTAGCTTGTTCTGCCTAAAAACTATGTATTCCACATGGCATGTGTGTGTGTGTGTGTTTGTTTGTGTGTGTGTGTGTGCATGTTGTGGCCAACTGTGTGTGTACTTATTATAGTTGATATTTTAATAATTGTGTTTATGTTTGTAAAGCTGCGTGAGATCAATTGAGAAAGGGCGCTCTAAAAATGTTTATTATTCTTCTTCATTATCTCCCTTTCCATTGTCAGGTTTTTCCTGATGTGCTACGGGTTTGTCAACATGGCCTGCGCTCTACAGACGCTGCTACGCACACCAAACTGGAGACCGCGCTTCAGATTCTATCACTGGTAAGAAGTCCCCCCACCTTCTGGAAGCTCTGTGCTTGTAGCTTTCTCTAGTCAGTCACTCTCTTTGACTCTGCCTTTTCCCTTTGCCTACTGTCATGTACTATCTTTCTGCCTGGCTGGTCCATTCTCCTTTCTTTGCTCTAGAAACTCTTACGACAAAGATTTTCTCCAGCCAAAAATGGACATGCTGGGCCTAACTATTTCTTAGTTAGGCGCATAGCGGCAGCATGATGAATCTGCGCTCTTGCGACAGGAAGCTGTTTGAGCAGTCGACAGAGAAAGAATAAAAAAATGCTGAGTTCCAACTCAGGTTTGTGAGGTTGAGGTAAATGTTCTTCAAGAGTCGTCAATGGGTTTTTGTAGGCATTGAATCGGTGACTTCTGTAATCTTTAACGGATAGAAAGACCTTTGTGTTTTTGCCAGTCTTGCAGTAAGAGAATCTGGTTTTGGATATTCAAATTTAAATTAACCTCATTATCTCATAGACTGAGAAATTACAGCTATACAGGTGTGCTTAACAAAAAGCACAATGAACACACTGTTGTGTTATAGGAACGAAGGGATTTTGAATAAACAGCTCGAACTTTGAACCTACGCAATCCAACTACGCCTGAGAAGTGGAGTCGGCAATGACCAGTTGCTCTCAAGTTAACAAGATTTATTTGTTTTTTCGTGCGTTCTTTCGAGTGAGTTGATTGTCTGGTGTGTGTTGTGTTCCAGGGTGCTGTCCTTGATCGGCCTCGCCCTGTGCATCACGCTGATGTTCATCTCCAGCTGGTACTACGCCCTGGCTGCTATAGCCATTGAGTTAATTGTCTGTGGTGTGTATTGTGTTCCAGGGTGCTGTCCTTGATCGGCCTCGCCCTGTGCATCACGCTGATGTTCATCTCCAGCTGGTACTACGCCCTGGCTGCTATAGCCATTGAGTTGATTGTCTGTGGTGTGTGGTGTGTTCCAGGGTGCTGTCCTTGATCGGCCTCGCCCTGTGCATCACGCTGATGTTCATCTCCAGCTGGTACTACGCCCTGGCTGCTATAGCCATTGAGTTGATTGTCTGTGGTGTGTGGTGTGTTCCAGGGTGCTGTCCTTGATCGGCCTCGCCCTGTGCATCACGCTGATGTTCATCTCCAGCTGGTACTACGCCCTGGCTGCTATAGCCATTGAGTTAATTGTCTGTGGTGTGTATTGTGTTCCAGGGTGCTGTCCTTGATCGGCCTCGCCCTGTGCATCACGCTGATGTTCATCTCCAGCTGGTACTACGCCCTGGCTGCTATAGCCATTGCTGTCTGCATCTACAAGTACATTGAGTATAAGGGGTAAGTTGCTTTGCTAAAGAATCAACTGTTTGTCATTTAGGTGCGTGCGTGCGTGTGTGTTTTTTTTCATTTGACAATTGTTGTCAACGGCCTTTCTTCGTCTGCTACAACTCTCGCCTGCGGAGCTCCACAACCTCTGTCCTTGGGCCTGTTCTGTTCTTTCTGTACGTCAGACCTGTGTGATGTTATTGACTGGCACTCTTTGTTGCATGAGAGCTTCGCTGCGAAAGAATGGATGACTGTGAACAAATTGCAGCTAAAGGATGGAAAAACAGAAGTTATGCTCCTTGCCCCTCCGAGACTCCAAAATCACCCTTCCCTTCCTTCTTCCATTAGCATTGGGAGTTAGGGTTAGGGTTACGTTAGGGTTAGGGTTAGAGACTCCAAAATCACCCTTCCCTTCCTTCTTCCATTAGCATTGGGAGTTAGGGTTAGGGTTACGTTAGGGTTAGGGTTAGAGACTCCAAAATCACCCTTCCCTTCCTTCTTCCATTAGCATTGGGAGTTAGGGTTAGGGTTACGTTAGGGTTAGGGTTAGAGACTCCAAAATCACCCTTCCCTTCCTTCTTCCATTAGCATTGGGAGTTAGGGTTAGGGTTACGTTAGGGTTAGGGTTAGAGACTCCAAAATCACCCTTCCCTTCCTTCTTCCATTAGCATTGGGAGTTAGGGTTAGGGTTACGTTAGGGTTAGGGTTAGAGACTCCAAAATCACCCTTCCCTTCCTTCTTCCATTAGCATTGGGAGTTCTGACATTTCGTTTTCGTCTCAGGCCCGTAACCTTGGTGTTACGTTTGACCCCACCCTCGTGTTCAAGCAGCATGTCTGGAATATTTGTAAGGTGGCCTATCTGGAAATTCCTAAAATTAGCTCGATCAGGCACTTCCTTTCCACTGAAGCTACTAAAACTTTGGTCTGCTCGTTAGTTCTGTTCAGGCTAGACCACTGCAACAGTCTCTTGGCTGGCTCGCCAAAGTACCTTCTGGACAATCTCCAGAAGGTCCAGAACAGTGCCGCCAGACTTGTTTGCAGGACATCTAGACATAGCATGTTACTCCCCTGTTGCAGTCCCTTCACTGGCTACCTGTTCAGAGTCGCATTGACTACAAGCTGGCTTCCATCTGTTTCTCTTCTGTCTCTGGTACTGGACCACAATATCTTTCTGACATTCTACACATCTACACCCCATCCCGTCAACTTCGTACTTCTGCTGACACTCATCTTTTTCTTGTTCCTATTAGATAATGGCCTTTATCATGACTGCAATTAATTATTGAACAAAGATAATTAGCTGAAAATGTTCATAAAATACAGCTTCATCTTTGGTAAGAAAGGCAAAAATGGAATGAACAGAGAAATGTAAGGGGGGTGGCACATCTTGACCTTTACCCATCATTTTGTTGATGTTAAGGTCCTAGATCTTTCTGTTTTATTCATTCATTGATTTTTTGATTTATGTTTTTATTTTTGTTCAGAGCTGAACAGGAGTGGGGAGATGGAATCCGAGGTTTAGCCATGTCGGCTGCACGCTACTCCCTGCTTCGACTGCAAGAGGGTCCCCCCCACACCAAAAACTGGAGGTCAGTTATAGTATGGGACGTGACCTACACAGTTATTGTTCTTTGTGTTACCCTAGCTACTCTCTGCTTCGACTGCAAGAGGGTCCCCCTCACACCAAAAACTGGAGGTCAGTTATAGTATGGGACGTGACCTACACAGTTATTGTTCTTTGTGTTACCCTAGCTACTCTCTGCTTCGACTGCAAGAAGGTCCCCCTCACACCAAAAACTGGAGGTCAGTTATTATAGGATGGGACGTGACCTACACAGTTATTGTTCTTTGTGTTACCCTAGCTACTGTCTGCTTCGACTGCAAGAAGGTCCCCCTCACACCAAAAACTGGAGGTCAGTTATAGTATGGGACGTGACCTACACAGTTATTGTTCTTTGTGTTACCCTAGCTACTCTCTGCTTCGACTGCAAGAGGGTCCCCCCCACACCAAAAACTGGAGGTCAGTTATAGTATGGGACATGACCTACACAGTTATTGTTCTTTGTGTTACCCTAGCTACTCTCTGCTTCGACTGCAAGAAGGTCCCCCCCACACCAAAAACTGGAGGTCAGTTATTATAGGATGGGACATGACCTACACAGTTATTGTTCTTTGTGTTACCCTAGCTACTCTCTGCTTCGACTGCAAGAGGGTCCCCCTCACACCAAAAACTGGAGGTCAGGAGCTATTACTATTTATCACATCAAAGTCGAAATGTAGTAAAAACAGGAGAGAAAGTCAAAGTCACAAATGTGATGCTTTTAGACAGTCATATGTTGATTTGTTCGTTCTATTCCATCAAGTCTTAAACTGGAATTAAACATGTGTCGATTTTATTGTCAAGATGAGTGTCTATGTAATGTACGTGTATACTTGCATAAATATGTCTGTGCGTGCGTGTGTGTGTGTGTGTGTGTGTGTGTGTGTGTGTGTGTGTGTTTATGCGTTTCCATTTGTGTGATGTGATGGGGCCCTTCCCTTCCTGTGCTCAGTTCTTTAAACTGAGATGTGGTGAAAATAGAAAGAAAGAGATACACAGAATGAGAGAGAAATAGAAAGGGGGTGTGTGTGGATCGGGGACAAGGGTAGAACATGGTGAAATATAGACCCATTCAGTGTTTATTATTGTTGATTGTTGTTTTCCCCCAGGCCTCATGCAGCTGTTGAGATAGAGAGAGAGGGAAATAGAGAGAGGGAGAGGAGAGAGAGAGAGAGAGAGAGAGAGAGACCTATTTATTGCTGAATATTATACTGAGTGTTGTTTTTCCTCCAGGCCTCAGCTGTTGGTGCTGATGAAGCTGGACTCCCAGCTGCAGCCCAAGTATCCCAAGATGGTGCAGTTCGCCAACCAGCTGAAGGCAGGTCAGTGCCGACCGTGGGGGAAGTACCGTATGGTGTTGTCTTCTGTTTATCTGTTCCCAGGCCCTACGGCCATAATGAGCCACATTGCATGAGAAAAACGGACATTATAGAATTATGGCATAAATTGAGATTTTAATTTTTCATGGTGGAGCAAAGATTCCTTGTTAATGCACAGAAAACCGAATTGAGTTCTCCTGTGTAGTTTTTAGACACACACACATGCACGCACGCACGCACGCACGCACGCACGCGCGCACGCACACACACACGCACACTCACACACAGGCACGAACAGACACGAACACCTACACACACACATAAACTCGCTCACTCACTTTCTCCCCCCCACATGTTGCTCACTCACTCACTCTCCTGCACACACGTGTTAATAATAATAATAATAATAATAATAATAATGGATATTTGTTGCACTCTTTCTCCAAAGAGCTCAGAGCGCTTACAAAGTTAACTTTAGACAACAACAATAACAATAGTAAGAAACACAAAATAATCAGAAATATATATATTACAAATCCGATGCTTCACACGTGCATGTGCACATGTACACACACACAAACAAAATATTCTTACTCATTTAGACAAGTTCAATGGAAGGAGGGGAGAGGGGGAGCAGGTCAGCTAGAAAGAGTGAGATATTTGAGAATAAGTATGGTTGAACAATGGAATAACACAGGTAAATTAAATGTTGTATGTAGTATGAACTCTCCACGCAGATTTCAATCATATCCTAAAGAGGTCTTCAGTTGAATTTTTGTTGATTTTGAACAAGTCTGTTCATGATAGAAATAGGGGAGAAAAGTTATTGTATATTCTGAATTGCCCTCGTTATATATCCAAGATGATTTTAAAACTAAAGTTAAAAGCATGGAACACTAAATACTCTTATAATGTTTCCTGTAATTGTGGTAACCCTACATCAGTGCATCATTTGTTAAAAGAATGCCTAATTATAACACCACTTTATAGAAATAAGTCTATTGATTTAGTGACTTATGAGAATGATCATCAAATATTATCCAGCCCTTTCATCTTTGATATTGCTACTGTTATAGCCAATTCTGAAATTGCCAAATTGTTACGATTTGTTGATGCTTTGTTACTAGAAATTATTGTATTCTATGCATTCATTTTGTTAATTTTTATTTTTTTATATTAAATTTTTTGTTGTCTAATATCACATGAAAAGATGTTAGATTCAACTACTGAACTGAACTGAACGCAGGTAAAGGCCTGACCCTGGTCTACAGCGTGCTGGAAGGAAAGTTTTCAGATCGCTACGCTGATGCTCAAGCAGCCAAACAGGTACGTACAGAAATATGAGCTCTTCTCGCGCCATGTTTTGTTGTTGACGTTCCTGGTTGTCCGCTGCATCTCAACCGACAAGAAGGGAGGTAACTATTTTTTCGAGTGCGCATGCATTGCTTTAACAGAATAAACAAAAAATAGCGGCCACCTGACAATTGCGGCCAGTTCTGGCCAGTCTGTAGGGTGGCCGCGTCACTGAGGGTATCCCCCTTGTAACATCTTAGAATGCTTACATCTTATTGATGTATCGATCATGTTACTAATGCTATATGTTTCTTCAATTGTTCCCCGTTGCCGTCTTTTCAGTAAGTTTTCGCTGTATTCGACAAACTCTCTCATGTTCTCTTATTGCTTTCACTTTCTTTCGCTAAGCTTTCACACTTATGCTGAAATACACACACACACACACACACACACACACACATGCAAGCGTATACACACACGCACACACACACGCCATTACCATCTACACAATCACCACCACTCACCCCACCCAAGAACACAATACATGATACAATCTGTTGAAAAAAGCATCAACATTCTCTCTCTCTCTCTCTCTCTCTCTCTCTCTCTCTCTCTCTCTCTCTCTCTCTCTCTCTCTCTCTCTCTCTCTCTCTCTCTCTCTCTCTCTCTCTCTCTCTCTCTCTCTCTCTCTCTCTCTCTCTCTCTCTCTCTCAATAATGCATCTTTGTAACTCTTGGGGTTGATTTTATCTGGTTTACAGAAATTGACATGTTAAGCTACAGGGAAAGATGTTTCATTGTGTTTAACCCTTTCACCACCAAAGTCTCATTCACCAAATTGGGGTCTGTTATCCAAAGACCCTGTTGTCTTAGTTTTGGGAAGTAAGGGTAGACCTTATGTTATATATGTCAGAAGAATCCCCAATACTGCAGATGGATTTTGTTCTCTACCCAGGTAAATTTAATTCAGATTTTTGGATGAAAAATGGCAAGAGATCAAGAATTGGTTCAAGCGAATAAGAAATCACACCTGCAGATGAGTTTAATATTCTTTTATTTAGACTGAATTTGATCAAACGTTTGATACAACATGTGGCTCAGGCATGCCCCAGAGTAGCATTTGGTAGGATGGGGGTGAAAACACGATGTAGAAAAATGTGCTGCTGTTGATTCGACCTTAAGGTGACGCACCGCGTTTGGGGGGCAATTTATGTTCATTTTTATTTCTCAGGAACTAATAAAGATATGTACATTAAATTGTGCACACTGGTGCAAAGCATGACCCTGACCCTGCGTCACCTTATTAATTAATACCTGTGTGAATGGGAACTGAAACAAAAAATGATGTAGGGTTACATTATCCATGTTATGAATTGGGCAAAGCATTTTGCCCATTTCATGAAATAGGCCATTTCACGAATTGTGTGTAACACGTGCATGCCTGTCTGTCGTTTCCGACTATGACTGCCAGATAGCAGCTGCTATTCCGGCGGGCAGGGCTGACTTTTATTTATAGTGGAGATGTCTTGCCCAGGGTACATCCGCACTCTCTCTGCCTTAAGGATTTGAGGACAGTTAGCGTTGGGGAAGGTCTCTTGAGGCCAGATGACTGCCAGATAGCAGCTGCTATTCCGGCAGGCAGGGCTGACTTTTATTTATAGTGGAGATGTCTTGCCCAGGGTACATCCGCACTCTCTTTGCCAACAGGATTTGAGGACGAGAGTTGGCATTGGGGAAGGTCCCCAAAAGGCCAACCAATCCCACTGGCTGCAGCACCAGAGCCGGTGCAAATCCCCCTAGTTAGAGAGTCATAGTCTTCCACGAAAGACTAAGCTGTACCGTGGCTTTCCAATACTGTTGCAACTCATTTATTGTACAGCTCTCATTTACTATTGGCCGTTACTATTAGCTGATGTCAACCAGTGGTACAATAAAAAGCCGTTTGTCATTAAATATGATTTATGTTGTTGCTGTTTAATTGTTTTCAGACCTTGGGCAAACAGTTGAAGGATCTGAACGTCAAAGGGTTCTCTGACGTCAGTGTTGCCACTAACGTCATGGAGGGTATCTGTGCTCTGTGAGTGTCACTGTCACTGTCATTGTCACTGTCACTGTCACTCCTGTTGTCACTAAATGTCAGTGTCACCACTGATGTCATGGAGGGTATCTGTGCTCTGTGAGTGTCACTGTCGCTGTCATGTATCACTGTCACTCATGTTGTTGTCACTAAATGTCAGTGTCACCACTAATGTCATGGAGGGCATCTGTGCTCTGTGAGTGTCACTGTCGCTGTCACTGTCACTGTCACTCCTGTTGTTGTCACTAAATGTCAGTGTATGTCATAGAGGGCATCTGTGCTCTGTGAGTGTCATTGTAACTGTTATTTCTGTTGTGTATAGGGCACTATGTCACCCAGCACCACAAAAGGGACATTAAGTGTCAAAATGACCACTGAGAACATTATACATTTGAAAGCTTCAGACAATTCTCTTTCTAATCATACAAGAACCGTTCTTGTATCTGTTTCCGTTCCAGAGTTATGAACGTTTAAAGTTAGTCGGGTGAGCGTCGGCCATGTTGAGAAAACAGTCTAAAGTCTAGCCTAGCTTTAGAAAATGCATTGGCCTACTATTTTCAACGCTTTTTTAAGAGCATTTAGAGACCATATTAAATATTATCCTTTATAGATGTGAAAGAGAAGGTATTAGAGAACATGAATATACCCATAGCTCAAAATTGATTTTTTGAAATGTGATTTTTGACTTTTCAAGCCTGTTGTGAGAAAATAGCTGAGCGACTTAATGTCCCTTTCGTGGTGTTGGGTCACATATGTCAATGTATGGGTCAAGATGAAAATATATATAAAAAAAGAAAACTCCACCCACTTACTGCTTATGCAAGAGACAGGCATTTTGATCATTGAATATCAGTTGTATGAAATGTTTTGATTGGATGTTGAGAAAAGGGTTTGTGAGCAACAAGCTTTCAACGATTTTGTAACTCCAGCTTGTGGCAGCAGCCTAGATAGGCCTAGCAGACTTGAACAACGTCATTAATGTACTGAAAAGTAATGACTGTATTATTAACGCATGATTCATCATTTTAATGCATCATCTCACCCCCAACTTGACATTTTAAACGGGAAAATCTCACGCACAATTTGAGATTCTAGAGGGTGATTTGAGAGGTGTGGTGTGTAAATACGCACAATCTCTACGATTTCAGAAACCCTATGTGTCATACTGTTGTGTAGAATGCAGGCTTTGTCACAACACAGTGGTCATGGGATGGCTCTACTATTAGGCATTAGGTACTTTATAGTCACAGAGGCGTCCCTGTGAAATTCGGATTGCTCCCACCTGGAGAGTACGTCGCAGCCAGAGGCACGCCACCCAATTTATTTTGTTTCTTGCATGCAATTGTTTGTGTGACTGATGAGGAAGGAAAAGGGGAGGGAGGGTAAATTTTGACCAAATGACAACTTATTCGTTGCCACTGGGTTTAACGTGTGCTAAGTGCATGGGCACACAGGGCCTCGATTTATCGTCTCATCCGAAAGACCGCGTTCAGACCGTAAGGCCTAGTGCACAGTGAGAGGAAAAAAAACCTGTACCCAGGTTCGAACTCGGGTTTATTTGACACGGGGCGAGTTCGATACCACTGTGCCACTCTACACTCTCCAACTGTTGTATGGTTGTGTTGTGTTAATCTCTTCAGGGTGCAGAATGCAGGCCTGGGGGGTCTCCATCACAACACCGTGGTGATGGGGTGGCCCTACACCTGTTGTATGGTTGTGTTGTGTTAATCTCTTCAGGGTGCAGAATGCAGGCCTGGGGGGTCTTCGTCACAACACCGTGGTCATGGGGTGGCCCTACGGCTGGAGACACAGCGACGATGAACGAAGCTACAAGGTCTTCCTGGGTAGGTCACTTAGTCAACAGACAGTCAGGATCAGGATCAGGATCAGTACGTCGCAGGTGCCAGTATTGGCAATAGTCGCGACGGAACTAGGAGGGCGCATGTGCCTACAGAAAACATAGAAAGGAAAGACCTAAAGCTTGCACTGGGTTAAGACCATTAAACCACCCAGTTCAGCCGGGAAGGAACAGGCCCCACTTCCAGCAACAAGCGGGGGGAGGGGGAGGAGAAGGGGGAGGAGGGGGGGGGGGGGGGATCTAATTTTAGTGGTCAGTTGGGGCAGTCTTCTTAGTTATAAACATGGGCTGTTGGATTGACACCAGAATTATCAACAAATATGAAGTGGATCATTGCGGGTGTAGAAAATATCTTGGGAGGATGTAAGGGTGTGGAAAAACGAGCTACCAGCTAGGATTTGTGTGTGTGTGTGTGTGTGTGTGTGTGTGTGTGTGTGTGTGTGTGTGTGTGTGTGTGTGTGTGTGTGTGTGTGTGTCTGGTTTTTTTTTGTTCCATTGGTTGTGTTGATAGCTGATTGCATGAGAATTTTTGTTGTTGAAATATCAGCAGTAAATATTGCTGTACAAAATGCACTGGGCAGACTTTGTGCTCATTATTGACAATAAGTTTGCTAATTGCATGGGCTGCAAAGTTTGTGTGACTCACAACATCATAGTAAAGCTCACATAGACGAGTTTTGAAAGCCTGTTGGTAAACGGTCTTTTTTTAGCTGTAAAACTGGATAGGATGTGGCGATTATTTTGTCGCTTTGCTCACACCTGGCCAGCTTTCTCATTGTCACTTCCAGACTGAATGTCAATGCTGGCAGAGACAACTTACCAAGCGTCTGAAGATTCTCAGATGGTCTAATCTCCCGCCATTCGTGTTTGTTCAGAAACGGTTTGCAATATGAGTGCGACAGGCCTTGCCTTGTTGGTGACCAAAGACATATTAGTACAGATGATCACAGTAACGCTGATATGCGTGCGAGTCCAGGGCTCCCAGGGACCCCCATTTGGGGGTCTATGAAGTACTAAAGTTGTAAAGGACTCTAAAAGAATGTGCAGGGGGTCCCAGGGATGCACTAGAAAAAGTCTTTTTAGCATTCGCAATGCCACTGGGACCCTCTATACTGTAAGTGAAGGAGTCCCTGGGACCCTCTAGGACCCTCTATACTGTAAGTGAAGGAGTCCCTGGGACCCTCTAGGACCCTCTATACTGTAAGTGAAGGAGTCCCTGGGACCCTCTAGGACCCTCTATACTGTAAGTGAAGGAGTCCCTGGGACCCTCTAGGACCCTCTATACTGTAAGTGAAGGAGTCCCTGGGACCCTCTAGGACCCTCTATACTGTAAGTGAAGGAGTCCCTGGGACCCTCTAGGACCCTCTATACTGTAAGTGAAGGAGTCCCTGGGACCCTCTAGGACCCTCTATACTGTAAGTGAAGGAGTCCCTGGGACCCTCTAGGACCCTCTATACTGTAAGTGAAGGAGTCCCTGGGACCCTCTAGGACCCTCTATACTGTAAGTGAAGGAGTCCCTGGGACCCTCTAGGACCCTCTATACTGTAAGTGAAGGAGTCCCTGGGACCCTCTAGGACCCTCTATACTGTAAGTGAAGGAGTCCCTGGGACCCTCTAGGACCCTCTATACTGTAAGTGAAGGAGTCCCTGGGACCCTCTAGGACCCTCTATACTGTAAGTGAAGGAGTCCCTGGGACCCTCTAGGACCCTCTATACTGTAAGTGAAGGAGTCCCTGGGACCCCTTGTTTTGCGGGACGATTGGGAGCCCTGCTGTCTATCCCACCCATAGGACCCTCTATTCTGTTAGTGAAGGAGTCCCTGCGACCCCTTGTTTTGCGGGACGATTGGGAGCCCTGCTGTCTATCCCACCCATAGGACCCTCTATTCTGTTAGTGAAGGAGTCCCTGGGACCCTCTAGGACTATCTATACTGTTAGTGAAGGAGTCCCTGGGACCCCTTGTTTTGCGGGACGATTGGGAGCCCTGCTGTCTATCCCACCCATAGGACCCTCTATACTGTTAGTGAAGGAGTCCCTGGGACCCTCTAGGACCCTCTATACTGTTAGTGAAGGAGTCCCTGGGACCCCTTGTTTTGCGGGACGATTGGGAGCCCTGCTGTCTATCCCACCCATAGGACCCTCTATACTGTTAGTGAAGGAGTCCCTGGGACCCCTTGTTTTGCGGGACGATTGGGAGCCCTGCTGTCTATCCCACCCATAGGACCCTCTATTCTGTTAGTGAAGGAGTCCCTGGGACCCCTTGTTTTGCGGGACGATTGGGAGCCCTGCTGTCTATCCCACCCATAGGACCCTCTATACTGTTAGTGAAGGAGTCCCTGGGACCCTCTAGGACCCTCTATACTGTTAGTGAAGGAGTCCCTGCGACCCCTTGTTTTGCGGGACGATTGGGAGCCCTGCTGTCTATCCCACCCATAGGACCCTCTATTCTGTTAGTGAAGGAGTCCCTGGGACCCTCTAGGACCCTCTATACTGTTAGTGAAGGAGTCCCTGGGACCCCTTGTTTTGCGGGACGATTGGGAGCCCTGCCGTCTATCCCACCCATAGGATCCTCTATACTGTTAGTGAAGGAGTCCCTGGGACCCTCTAGGACCCTCTATACTGTTAGTGAAGGAGTCCCTGGGACCCTCTATCCCACCCATAGGACCCTCTATGCTGTTAGTGAAGGAGTCCCTGGGACCCCTTGTTTTGCGGGACGATTGGGAGCCATGGAGTCGCATCGTCATGGTATTGTTTTTTGTTGTTGCTCAGAAACGGTGCGCAACGTCAGTGCAGCGGGCCAATCGGAATTGTTCAGAAATAATTAAGGGGAGTAATTTCATGGTGTGTGGGAGTGATCTTGCCTAATTTAACCGGTCAAACAGGGGAAGTTACTCTACCATCAGCTCTCATAGCCTATCGGCTCGTGTGTTTGAGCAGACATACAGCACTTAGAACACTGTGCGTCATTCAAAAAAATTATGTAATTTATATTTTTACGTCACATTTTGCAAGTTTTATCAGTTTGTGGCCACTGGCCACCCCTAATTTTTCTAAAAAAATGTTTGCAAGTCGCTGACTCGCATCCTGCGGTTTCAAGCTTCAACACCATTGTTGCATTGTTGCTGTGGTATTTGACCGAGTAATGGAGGTAAACAACTCTAATTTTCACGAAGTGCTCTCCCCTAGTTTTTTTTTCTTCCGAAAATCGTCTATTTTTGTCTTCATTTTTGACGAACATAAGTGTTGCTATTTGCATTGGCTGCAAAGCACCAGTGGCTCACAATGTCACGTTCTTCGTTGTTTGTTGTTGTTCAGAGACGATTCGCAACGTGAGTGCGGCGGGCCTGGCCCTGCTGGTGACCAAAGGCATCAACCAGTTCCCCGAGCTAGACGTCAAGCTGAAAGGCACCATCGACGTCTGGTGGATTGTGCATATCCTTCGCTGATCATTTTCATTATGATCATATCATTGGTCTGTTGGAATGTAGTGATTCACAATTTTCAATTGAATGTTATATCTGATCTGAATGGCAAAAGCCTACTTGTACCTAGTTGGAATTTAGAACAAATTGCCTTTATGTCTTGTTTTCTTTTTCTGTGTGTGTGTGTGGGAGGGGGTACGTGTGTTGTGTGTGTTTCTATATTAACCCCTTGACTGCAACAGAAAAAAGCTATTTTAGAATTCCTGTGTGCCGGAGCAAAATTCTGATTTCGTCAGTAGGTTTACTAAAACGTCCACTGCTCATTTATTTATTGAGATATCTCCACAATGTTTTGCATGTGTTTTCCTTATACTCTGGGCTATGAGGTGATCATATTATTTTTATGTTTCGTTAGTAATAATTATGGGACAGGAGGATATAATTAGAATATTTGTGTCAAAAATCACAGTTTCGGAATATAAACACATACATTACAGCACAAAAAATCACACAAAACACAACAAAGTATGTTTTTATGTGTAATGAACATCAACATGAACAAGCTGTACTCACATTACTGCCAGTAATAGAATTTTGGTAGTCAGCAGAACTTTGTGTTGTCACTTTCGTCAGGCTCTAAATCTTCGTCACTCTCCTCTTGCAGTAACCCAGACAAAAGGGGGTGGTGTTGATTTTCACCCGTCTCTTCATCCTCTGAATCACTCCTCTTCTGCCAAAAACTCTTCCTCATCACTGTCTCTATCATTTAGAACTTCTTCTAGAACTTCAAGAGCACTATAGCGCCTGAAAACAGACTGGCGTGTCGAGCGTCGAGCTTGGTCCGCCATCTTGCAAAACGTGGTCTGAACGAACATTTCCCAAACATTCTCGGCAGTAATGCGACTATAATAGACTAAATTTAGATAACTATCAAAGGGAAAGAAGTGCAGTTTGACACCCCAGGAAGACACTGAGAGTATTTACTCGCTTGTTTCCCTTCGACCGTTGCGATAATCGGCTGACGAAATAGGTACGTACGGCATACGTTTGTAGGCATCTGAGGATACCAAGACAGCTACGTACGGCATACGTAGCAAGCAGTCAAGGGGTTAAAAACGTCTCATTCAGCAATGAAAATTGAACTGAAGGCGAAACTGGTAGCTGCAATAAATATCTTTGCCGTGAGTTCAAATTCATTTGTCTTCAGTCCTGAAAACATAGATGCACTATGTTCAACCTGTTCAAACTGGTTCAGAAGTGAGTTGCTCTTTTGCCGTCATACACAATCTTTCTTGCTCGGTGTTACCCCCTCCAGTGATATCTTTTCTTTATGTCTGTGTTGTCTGTGTGCCAGGCCTTCATCCGTGAATTAGCGATGACGAAAATGTACATCGCCAGCAAATACTGAAGGTTAATGTTAAGATTTGTTACAAATATTTCTGTATGCGTCTCCTTAACGTTGTCCACATGACGGGGGTCTGCTGATGTTGCTGCCGTTCCTGCTGACCAAGGAGAAACCATGGAAACACTGCAAGCTCCGCATCTTCACCGTGGCCCGTATCCTTCAGTCACCACGCTCAGTTTGCCACAATGATCGAGAAAATGCTGACACGGTGCAAACCTTCCTTTAGAGGGAAGCAACTTAAGGGTCCGTCACACATTGCGATCCGACTGTGATGACGAGTGTGAGGCACGATTCATGTGAAATACTTCCGTCTTAAAATAATCCTACTACAGTGGACCCTCCCTTATAAGACCTTCAAAAATAATCCAAAATGAGGTCTTATAAGGGAGGGGTCTTATAAGGGAGGTAATGTTAATACAGTGGAACCTCCCTCATAATACCTTCAAAAATCATCCAAAATGAGGTCTGATAAGGGAGGGGTCTTATAAGGGAGGTAATTTTAATACTTACAAAGAAGGGCAATGTCTCGGAGAAGTAGGTCTTAAGTGGGAGGGAGTCTTATAATGGGAGGTCTTGTAAGGGAGGTTCAGCTGTAGTTCCGTTCACTATACTCATGCAGACGCACGGATGCACAAATCTCATCAAATGTCTGATGCAAAGATACAGACATTTCATCAGATTCCTGTACGGGGGACTACAAATTTAGTGAACGAAACTAGTAGGGTTTCATCAGAAAAGCAGTATTTCACGAGAATCGTGCCTCACAAATGTTACAGTTGGATCGCATTTCACTGGTCTCCCCGCTGCATACAGCCGACACATTCCGATTTCGGAGGAACTCCAAGGAGAACAAATATTTGGAAGATTTAAAAAATATATTAAAAAAAGACAGGAGAATGGGCCACTAAGTCAGAAAGAGAGTAGACGATAGAAAGCCAAGAGAAAAGGCAGAGTCAAAGAGAGTGACAGATTAGAGGAAGTTACAAGCACAGAATGTTGAGAAAATGGAACTATTTTTACGAAAGACCCCCCGGTATCCCCACGGGGAAAGACTCGTGAAGGGGGCGGGGTTGTCCAGTATGGAGGGCATTGGTTGGATATATGTTTTTCCCTGAGCTGTGTGTCAGAGATGGAGGACAACAGCATCACCATGAAGAAGGACCTGGAGATGTACCTCTACCAGCTGAGGATCGCCGCCGAGGTGGACGTCATTGAAATGGTCAGCACTGCTTTGTCAGCATTTCTCTTGTATTTCTTCCTGACCTTTCCCCCCCCCCCCCCCATCCCCTGCAGTTTTCCATTTCGTCTGATTTCTGTCTCCCCGGATCTTCAATCTGTTCTTTCATCTTTCCTTGCAAATCTATCTTTTGAATGTTCCTTTTTTTTCTCTGATTTATCGGACAATTTATGACCTGCCAGTTTTGTTTTATTGTTCACTGGCGTCCACACGTGAGACCTTGCGCACTTCAGTGGGCACCTGTTGTCCATTCTGCAGTGCATATTTGCCTATATGGCAATTTTTATACATCTTTTTTACTAGTAGTATGTGTTTGTTATCCTTTTTTACTGTTTTTTTAAACCTGGATCCGATAAATGGAGTAGCGTGGCTCAACGTTTCCAGCACTGTGTGGACTTATGTGCTATGGGGTGCAATGATGGAGTTGTCATGTTATGAATCATACTGTATGTTTTGTTTACAGGTTGTTGAACGTTGGTCAGATACATTGATGAGTGTTTTGTAATAAGTGATCAAACTTTACGCAGTAACAGTCCTGAGATGACCATAGCTGTTGACGGGACTATAATGGAAAAAATAAAAATAAAATAACCCTCCCCCCCCCCCCCCCCCCCCCCCCATCAACCTTTCTATCCAATGTGTAGTGTTATCTGTAGCCGCTGAGGTCAACATCATCGAAATGGTCAGCACTGGGTTTTTTTAATTTTCTAACACCCCCCCCCCCCCCCCTTTCAATTCTAAGTGTAATGACACCTCTACCTCTGGCTAAAAGACCCCAGGGCTCATCCCAACAGCCGAAGCACGTGAACACTATGGTACTATTGAAGTCTTAGGCCGTGTACACACATAAGCGGATATTCTGTGTGGAAACCCGTGCGCAATCCATACATAAGTGAGGGAAAAGATTTGCGCACGTGTCCGAATTTCCCCTATATGCGTAAACTTTTATCCTTCTTTCTTCCACATATTTAGGGTTTCCGTACGGAACTTACGCATCTAATGTGAACCCGACCTTAGGGCGGCATGTCACGGAATGGTCATCTTCTCTTTAGTTGATTTTTAATATGGTTTTTTTTCCTGTGTTTGTCAGAGCAAGCAAGACATCTCGGCGTACACCTACGAGCGAACGCTGATGATGGAGCAGAGAACGGACATGCTGCGATCAATGAGGGTCTCCAAACCACTGGTAACTTGTTGCTTAACCCTTTCACCGCCAGAAAAAAACGGAGAAATTATGCAATCTATTCCAACCATACCTACCAACACTCCAAACAACAGCAGAAACATCTTATTTTGGAAACCAATGCCCAAACAACATAAAAACGAAAGTAGCAAAGGGACCGCAACTCCCCTTACCGGAAGCTCGCTTACTCCCCTTTTGCTTCCGCTCCATTTGACCTGTCAGCGTCACTTTTTTCATTTTCCACTTGTGTGTTAACATCGAGTTTGGGAACCGCCCTTCTACTACCTGATGCTTGGGACTCAGGACTCATCTGGTCGGTTTGTTCTGATTCTTTACTCTTTTTCATTCAGTGTTTATTTCTTGCTTGCAATTTTGAGGGGGGTGGGGGTGTCAAATGAGCCATCAAAATGATCAAGGAATCGTCAAGGAAATGGCCACTCAGAGCGTGACTCTTCTGATGTCTGTTGTTCCGTGGGGGGGGGGGGATGGGGGGGGGGTGTGTCAAATGAGCCATCAAAATGATCAAGGAAATGTCGACGCAGAGCATGACTCTTCTGATGCCTGTTGTTCCGTGGGGGGGGGGGGGGGGGGGGAGGGGGATCAAGGAATGATGGGGGGGGGGTGTCAAATGAGCCATCAAAATGATCAAGGAAATGTCGACGCAGAGCATGACTCTTCTGATGCCTGTTGTTCCGTGTTTGGTGGTTGTTGTTTTTTGGGGGGATAAGGAAGGGGGGTGGGGATGTGAAATGAGCCATCAAAATGATCAAGGAATTGTCAAGGAAATAACCGCACAGGGCATGACTCTTCCGATGCCTGTTGTTCCCTGTGCTGCCCCCCCCCCTTCGGCTGCTGGTGGGCGGAAGGAAGAAACGGTTTTATGTAGACTACACACTGGACACACATACTACACGCATTCCTTTCTATTGAAAGGAGAGGACCAGCCTTATTGTGTAGCATGCGATTCTCCCATTTCCATTCGTCATGTCCTTTTGGACTGCTGGGATTTATATGACATTAGAAGGAAACACTACACGGCGGAGTCAATGAAAATTTTGTTCTGTGACGTTCCACCTGACGTAATTTTTGATTATTTGAAAGAGTCTAGAGATGAAAATGTTTCAGTTGCTGTAGTTTATAACTGGTAACAGTTTACATTTAGAATTGGACAGTTTTACTTTGTAAGTTTCCTGTAATTTTAAAATGCATGTTGTAACTTTTAACTAAGTATTTTAACTACTGACTATTTTTTGCCTGGTGTTTTTATCCTTTTTTAATGCATGGTAAGATTTAACGTGGTGACAGCCCTGACATGGCCCAGGGCTCCCAATCGCCCCGCAAAACAAGGAGTCCCAGGGACTCCTTCACTTACAGTACAGAGGGTCCTAGAGGAGGGATAGAGGGTCCCAGTGGCATTGTGAATGCTAAAAAGACTTTCTAGTGCATCCCTGGGACCCCCTGCACATTCTTTTAGAGGGTCCTCTAGGATTCTAGTACTTCATAGACCCCCAAATGGGGGTCCCTGGGAGCCGTGTGGCCTTAGTTGTCGACGGGGCTATTATCTTAATCTGAATCTTAATCGGTGTTTTGTGCAGGCTCAGTCGATCGTGGACCGCAACCACCAGGCCAGCCACTCAGGGGGAGACAACAATGAGGGGGGCAGCCCACCAGGGGGCAGGACCCACCTTCATCTGGACACGGTCCCCGAGGAGAGCTCCACGGACCCTAAGGGTCCCGGGGTCCTGGGCCCTGAGCAGTTCACCTTCACCCCCGCCGCGGGGCAGCAGTTCAAGAAGCCGCCCACACCCAACAAGTAATAGATTTTTTTGGATTTTTTTAATATATTAAATCAAAGCTATGTGAACTGTTCCTGAGTTTCGGGGCAATATTAACATTTCTTCCCCTCACAACACTATCTGAACCATCTTAGATGGAAAAAGTGCTGTCTCTATAGGGGATTTGATGAAAATATCACTTTTTCCGTAAAAAAATTCACCAATATTTTCTGTCCCGGATAGTACACTTGACACTTGGAGCGCAAGTGAAGTTATAGTGCGCATGCACTACAACTGCACTTGTCGCAAGTGAAGTTATAGTGCGCATGCACTACAACTGCACTTGTACCGTTTTGGGTTGAGGGGAAGAAATGTTAATATCGCCAGTTTCGGTACGTAAGATAATAACTTTCGTCTTAAGAGTACAGGAATGGGATTTTGTCCGTTTTTTGCTGGAAATCCGGTATTTAAAAATGTTTTTTCAACATTGAAACAAAAAAATTCCGGCAAAAAATAAATTTATTTCTTTCTTCCAACCCATTTTATAGGCTTCATTTTATTGTGTTTGTTAATTAATCAAATTTTGTTCAGGGGGTGGGCCGCGGGTTGTTGAAAATCTAGTTTTCCTTTTTTTTTTCTTTGGTCAAATCCCACCCCTGAGAGTAACAGCCGCTTTTCTGTCTTGTCTGATTAAATAGAATATTAATTGTTTTCCTTTCCTCTCCACGCAACATTTTCCCTCACTGACAATGGATATGCAAAGGGATGAAAGAACATCAAGTGAACATGCAACGTATAAATGAAACACAACACCGACACACAGACGAAGAGATAAACAAAACAAACCGAACCAATATTTGTGGAAAGCAAAAAAGACTGCCTTCGGTACTCTCTCTCTCTCTCTCCCCCTCTCTCTCCATCCCTCTCTCTCTCTCTTTCTCTCTCTCTCTCTCTCTCTCTCTCTCTCTTTCTCTCTTTTGTTTGTTCTCACACATACACGCACTCACACATGTATGCATAAGCGTGCGCACACACACACACACTGACTTTCTCTCTCTCGCGTGCGCTCTCTCTTGCACATTCATCTCTCTCTCTCTCTCTTTCTCTCTTTCTCTCTCTCTCTCTCTCTGTATGTATGCATGGGAGGGGGAATAAAGGGTGTATGCGCATATAATAATAACAAGGGCGTCGCCGAGCGGCAGACATGTCCGTCACCAGCAATGCCATGCACTTGCGACACCCCGTAGAGTGTCACATCCTGACACAAAATTGGAAGGGTTTCTGTCTTCTAGTTCAGGAGATACAGCTTGAAGAAGAAACATATAGCGCAAAGAAGGAAATTTCGGTTTTCAAGGTCACACTTCAAGGTCAAGGTCAGCATGGTGATAATTTATGCTCGGATGTTTTCTTCTCTAGGGTATACAGTACCACACACAATCTGAAGTGCTTCTGTCAAGTACCAATGTGGACAATATGGCTTAAAACCCAATGTGTAGACCCCTACCACTTTCAAGGCCTACTGATCGCCCGGTCCGTGACCTTGACCTTGATCGGTATGCCACCATCAGAACGGGCATAAGCCAAAGTACCTTCATGCCAAATTTGAAGACTCTAACACTAACGGTGTGGGAGTTATGGCCCCTGAAAGATTTTCGGTTTTCAAGGTCGTACGCCAAGGTCAAGGTCACGACGGCAAAATGGTTTGCGTGGATGCCTTCCTCTCATGGTGACACACCAGCACACAAAATTTGACGTGATTCTGTCAACCCGTTCGAAAGATATCCTTGGGACAGACAGAAGGAGAAAAAAATGACCCTCCGATTTTCAGGCTCCAGCGATCTTTTTGACCTTGACCTTGACCTTGATCGGTATGCCATCATCAGAACGGGCATAAGCCAAACCACCTTCATACCAAGTTTCAATATCCTATGTTGATCGGTGCCCGAGATATGGCTAGATTTTCGGTTTTCAAGGTCGTACGTCAAGGTCAAGATCACGACGGCAAAATGGTTTGCGCCGATCTCTTCCTATTAAGGAGGCACACCTTCACACAAAATTTGACGCGATTCGGTCAAGCGGTTCGGGAGATATCCTTGGGACAGACAGAAAAAAACCAAAACAAAAAAAAAAAAAAAAAAAAAAAAAACAAACAAAAAAATAACAGACAAACCAGACGATCGCAATAGTCCGTCTTGGTGACGGACTAATAATGATACTGGTTATTTATAGAGCGCTTAACTCCCTTTGCAGGGAGCTCAAAGCGCTGAACAAAGGCCTAAGCACTAACATACAGACAAACATACACACTGAAGACAAGACAAGAATAAAAGAATAATCAACATGAAGACAAGCATCAATGAATATAAACATTAAAAATAATAATTGTAGCAGTTAAGTCTCAATGAAGACAAATGAGTGAGAATGTTAATGCAAAATAAATGTATTAATCTCTCATGCGATCAGGTTTTTAAAAAAAATAATAGGTTTTCTGAAGAGATTGAAATTGGTGTGCAGAGTTGATCCCAACAACGGAAAGTATTGTTTTTGTTTTTTATTATTATTATTTTTTTTTTAACCATTTCATCGCCACTGTCGCCTCTTGGCACCACAGTGATTTGACACCCATGTCACTGAAAGAGTCTGTTATCCAATTACCCTATGTTAGTAAGTTTGGGAGGTAAGGATAGGCCCTATTCTATTCATGTCACAGAGGAATCCTCAGTATTGTAGACAAAATCTTTTCTCTACCCAGGTAAGCTTAATGGTAAATTTTGGCTGAGGAATGGCTGGCGTTGAAAGGGTTTAAAGAGAAAAGACAATTCTAAACATCTGTTTCATTATTCACTTATTCTCTTTCAGTTACTTGAGAATCGGGCGAGCCTGAAACGTGTTTTGCGTTTCATCATGTGTATTTGAGATTTCTTTCTTGTTTTTAACTTCTTCTTCTTCTTCTTCTTCTTCGATCGCTCAGGCAGTTTCCTGTCAATTATGAGCGCAGATGTGTCATGCTGCCGTTATGCGCCTAACTAAGAAATAGGCCCAGCAAGTCCGACTTCGGCTGGAGGAAATGTTTTTGAAATTGTTTCTTGAAAAAAGGCAGGAGAATGGACCGGTAAGGCAGAAAGATAGTAGATGACAGCAAGCAAAGGGAAAAGGCAGAGTCAAAGATAAGAGGAAGTTACAAGCACAGAACTTCCAGAAGGTGGGGGAACTATTTGTACAAAAGACCCCCCGGTATCCCCACGGGGAATAACTACTACAATTTTTTTTCTTTCCGTAGAGTTGATCCCAACAACGTTCGGAGGATGCACACAGCAGTTCGACTGAACGAGAACATTGTGGAGAAGTCCCATGATGCTCAGCTGGTCATTCTCAACCTGCCTGCTCCACCCAAGTCGATGTCTGGCGACGAAAACTGTATCCTTGCCTTTCAACTGAGTGTGTTGTTATATTAGAGCTCCATTGTTTGATCTCCGTCAGGGAGGTTAGGGTTTCTGTGTTTTCGATAACACACACACACACACACACACACACACACACACACATGCACACACACACGCACACACACACGCACACACACACACACACACACACACACACACACACACACACACACACACACACACACACACACACACACACACACACACACACACCACAACCACACACACACCACACACACACACCACACGCGTGCTGTTAACACACGCACGCACGCACGCACACGCACACAACACGCATGCACTCACACACACACACACACACACACACACACACACACACACACACACACTCTCTCTCTCTCTCTCTCTCTCTCTCTCTCTCTCTCTCTCTCTCTCTCTCTCTCTCTCTCTCTCTCTCTCTCTCTCTCTCCATAAAACCAGCATAATAAAAGGGCAGTTGAAAAAGATTGAAAAGCGATGGCAAAGCCCTCCATTACAGTGGAACCTCCCTTATAAGACCTGCAAAAATCATCCAAAATGAGGTCTTCTAAGGGAGGGGTCTTATAAGGGAGGTGATTTTAATACTTACTAAGAAGGGCAATGTCTCTGAGAAGTAGGTTTTATGTGGGAGGGAGTCTAGTAAATCTGTTTAACGTCCTCCGGTCTGGAACAGACACGTATGGGACATTAGTAGATGTAAAGATGGTGGGAACGATCCTGGAGGCAGTGCCCGGAGGTCTGGAACAGACACGTATGGGACATTAGTAGATGTAAAGATGGTGGGAACGATCCTGGAGGCAGTGCCCGGAGGTCTGGAACAGACACATGGGACATTAGTAGATGTAAAGATGGTGGGAACGATCCTGGAGGCAGTGCCCGGAGGTCTGGAACAGACACGTATGGGACATTAGTAGATGTAAAGATGGTGGGAACGATCCTGGAGGCAGTGCCCGGAGGTCTGGAACAGACACGTATGGGACATTAGTAGATGTAAAATGGTGGGAACGATCCTGGAGGCAGTGCCCGGAGGTCTGGAACAGACACGTATGGGACATTAGTAGATGTAAAGATGGTGGGAACGATCCTGGAGGCAGTGCCCGGAGGTCTGGAACAGACACGTATGGGACATTAGTAGATGTAAAGATGGTGGGAACGATCCTGGAGGCAGTGCCCGGAGGTCTGGAACAGACACGTATGGGACATTAGTAGATGTAAAGATGGTGGGAACGATCCTGGAGGCAGTGCCCGGAGGTCTGGAACAGACACGTATGGGACATTAGTAGATGTAAAGATGGTGGGAACGATCCTGGAGGCAATGCCCGAAAGCAGTGCAACACCAGTAAAGTCCCGATTTTTTTAAAACAATACAGATAGTTTTGCTAAAGGGAGGGAGTCTTATAATGGGAAGTCTTATAAGGGAGGTTCCACTGTATTTTGAGGGCTTTTCGCTTTGGGTCGTTGGGAGCCCTGGAGATATATTTTGGCGCACGGATTAACCTTGACCCTCCCTCAGACATGGAGTACCTGGAGGTGTTGACGGAGGGCATTGACCGCGTCCTGATGGTCAGGGGCTCCGGGCGAGAGGTCATCACCATCTACTCATAACTGACTGACGCCAAGTCTTCCAGGCCCCTGTCCTTCCAGACGGCCATCTTCTTCAGCCATCCTTCGTTCAGCGCGACCCATGCGTCATTTACAACCCCCAAGCATCTCTTCAGCATCACTTCTGCTGCAAGCCACCCCCGTACACCCTATCCTCCGAAGTCGGAGTGTAGCTGCCCACATGGCGGGGTAATCAAAAACGATCACACACGTAATGTTCTCAACCCTAGTGCGTTTGTTCCATAGTGTTCAAATGCTTCGGCTGTTGGGATGATCCCTGGAGTCTTTTAGCCAGGGTACGACAACAAACAACAGCAACAATCCTTCATTCTCACTCATGATTCACAATTCCACAATTTTCATCGTCTCCAAACGAGTGAAGAAATTTGTTGTTTTTCGGCATGCACTTGAACATCGAAGCAGACGAGACATTTGTTATAAACCAAGGTGTAAGATACAGGAGAGACAGTTTTGTAAAAAAACAACCCACAAAAGCACATGTAATTCGCATGAAACAAAGTTATCTCTCTCACACACACGCACGCACACACACACACCCTCCTTCATAGTCATTCTGACTCGGTGACAAAAGATTTGTGTCATTTATTGCCTGCTAATGTGATGTGTGATGTGGGCGTTATATAATTCAGTGTGTTTTTTGTACGCGCCCGCCCCTCTGTCTGTGTGTGTGTGTGCAGATTTTTGTGAGAGTGAGCTATGTCTGCACATTCTATCACACAAGTCATGCATATAGGTCCGCAGAAACGTTTTGTTGTTGCTATTATTCATTGATGTATTTCTTATTGCTTTAAAAAAAAAGGTTGTTTGTATGCGTACGTTTTCGTGAGTATGGTGACATCTGTAATTTCTATCACAATTCATGTATAAAAGGTCCGCAGAATCTTTTTTTTGCTGTTATTATTATTCATGTGTTGTTTTTAACCGTTTGTGTGTGTGTGTAGATGCTCTTGTTTCACGTTGATGAGCGGATCAAAATAATCAACCAACTGCTGTTTTTGCTTTAATTGCGCTTATTAGCTGAATCGTCTCCCCTCCATCATCATCATCATCAGACCTCCATACCTCGTTAGATCAGTGTCATAACTAATTATCTGGGCTTAAGTTTATGAAGTTCTACTAAAGCTTAAGTGGGAAACTAAACGTCACTTTCTAAGTTCAGTAAATCGGTTTACTTCATTTAGAAAGTAACAACGTTTAGTTTCCCACTTAAGCTTTAGTAGAACTTCATCAAATGAAGGGCAGGGCCATAATTGGCTGTTGAGTTCTTCCAATTTGTTCATATCATTAATGAACGGCTAGCTGCTTAATAATTTGGTGGTGTTGCGATCTCAGTAACCCACTTTTTAAAAAATGTTTTCACAAAGACCCAACCAAAGCAAACAGTACATCAATTTCATTTTGATGAGCATTTCAAGCATGAACACACCAAGTGTCGGAAAGTGTTTTCGCTCAGATTTCATTTGGTTCGATTTAGATTTGGTTTGATTTTGTGCTCGATTAACCCTTTCACCGCCAGCCATATTTCAGCCAAAAAATGTCCATTCAATTTACCTGGGTAGAGAACAGAATCCATCTGCAGTATTGGGGATTCTTCTGTGACATATATAAAATAAGGTCTGTCCTTACTTCCCCAAACTAAGACAATAGGGTCTTTGGATAACAGACCCCAATTTGATGCCTTTTAGTGACATAGGTGTGAAATCACTGTGGTGCTAAAATGCGACTTTGGTGGTGAAAGGGTTATGGGCAAGAAACGTCAGGGGTGCAAAGATACGGTTGATGTTTACGCAAAGAAAAACTAATTTGTGTGTCTTTTGTTAATGACGATTATTTCAGGTTCTTTTGTTTTTGTTTTGTGTGTGTGTGGTGTTTTGTTTTGTGTGTGACAATTATTTTGTGTGTGTGTTTTTTTTTGTGTGTTGTGTTTTTGTGTGTGTTTTTGTGTTTTTTTTTTGTGTGTGTGTGTGGTTTTTTGTTTGTGTGTGTGTGTGTGTTTGTTTTTTTGTGTGTGTTTTGTTTTGTTGTGTGTGTGGTGTTTTTGTTTGTGTTTTGTGTGGTGTGTGTGTGGTGTTTTGTTTTGTGTGTGTGTGGTTGTTTTGTTGTTGTGTGTGGTGTTTTTTGTTTTGTGTGTGTGTGGTGTTTTGTTTTGTGTGTGTGTGGTGTTTTTGTTTTGTGTGTGTGTGGGTGTTTTGTTTTGTGTGTGTGTGGTTGTTTTGTTGTGTGTGTGGTGTTTTGTTTTGTGTGTGTGTGGTGTTTTTGTTTTGTGTGTGTGTGGTGTTTTGTTTTGTGTGTGTGTGGTTTTTTGTTTTGTGTGTGTGTGTGGTGTTTTGTTTTGTGTGTGTGTGGTGTTTTTTGTTGTGTGTGTGTGTTTTTTTTTTTTTACATTTTGCAAGAAAGAAGCTGTGTTTGTTGTTTCCGATTATACAGTGTTTACAGAAAGTTCAAACTTTTGATGTTTTTTTGCTTGTATTTTTTCCATTAGAAGAAGCTGCCAATATAACAACCCCGGGGGAATACCGGGGGGTCTTTTGTATAAATAGTCCCCCAACCTTCTGGAAGTTCTGTGCTTGTAACTTCCTCTAATCTGTCACTCTCTTTGACTCTGCCTTTTCCCTTTGCTTGCTGTCATCTACTGTCTTTCTGCCTTTACCAGGTCCATTCTCCTGCCCTTTTTTTCAAGAAACACTTTCAAAAAGATTTCCTCCAACCAAAGTCGGACTTGCTGGGCCTAACTGGGGTTTTTTTATCCGCATTACGGCAGCATGACGCATCTGCGCTCATAATTGACAGGAAACTGTCTTGAGCGATCGAAGAAGAAGAAGATATGACCTGTCATGAGGCATTGTGAATGTAAGTCGCCAGTACAAACAATTGTCTTAAGTTGGAAAATCTGACCAAATTGCACCGTTCTTTTGTTTTGTTGTAAGACCAAGGAACGTCATCTACACACAATCATTTAGTACATTTGTGACCTGGCACCACGAAAGGGACCTTAAGTGTCAAAATGACCATTCTGAGAAAACGGTATGGTTATAAACTTCAGACAATTCTCTTGCAAATGGTGTAAGAACCATTCTTGTAACTGTTTGTGTTTTAGAGTTATGAGCTTTTAAAGTTGGTAAGGTGACTGCCAGCCATTTTGAGAAATCACAGTCTGAAGTTTAGCCTTGCTGAAGAAAATGCATGGACCTACTCATTTTAAAGCACTTTTTGGAGTATTTAGAGATCATAACAAGGACTTTCCTTTATCATATAGTAAAAAGCCAAGTGTCCGTCTGTGTGTGTGTGTGTCTGAAGCACGAAACGGGCCTTATAACTCCGCCGTTTTTCGACCGAATCGCTTCAAATTTGCTGTGATCCCTAACGGGGCGATGGCAACGGCAACCGAGGCGGCCGTATCATTTGCGCGGTTTCACAAATGCGCGAAACGCGCATCCGGCGGCCTCTCGGCGCCTGTATCTCCGGCGTTTCTGGGCCGATTGCCTTCGAATTTGGTAGGTAGATGACCAGGGACGCTGACTATCGGTGTGCCAAACCGGAAGCGAATCAGTTCAGAAACGCGCGCGCTATGCCACTCCGCCGTTTCTTAACCGAATCGCTTCACATTTGCTGTACTCAGCGTTACCAGTACTTGGCGTTACCGTTACTAGGCGTTACCGTTACTAGGCGTTACTGGTACTCGGCGTTGCGCTAGTAAATATGAAAGATAGAGAGCAAGAAAATGCCCATCACTGAAAACGCATAGAATTTTTTTTTTGTTGACTTTGCAAGCTTGTAAGAAACTAGCCTTGCAACTTAATGTCCCTTTCATGGTGCTGGGCCACAATTATTTGTAACGGTAAAACGAGTGACACGGTGTGTGGGTTGAACGGATGTAGTTCGCATCATGTAAATATGCATCGAGGCTTTATGCGTTTTGTGACACTGGTGTAGTGGGCACTGTGTGTATGCATGTGTTTGTGTGTCTGTAAATATTACTATGCGCCATCGATCTATCAAAAAACCCAAATCGTCGACCATGGTATAAACTCTTCCACCGATTTTTGTGTGTTGTGTCTTTCATTGAGTAGGTGGTGTAAAATGATAGATTTCTATTAATGTTACTATCTATTCTAGCGAAATACTGACCAACACTCAAAACAATAGCATAAACACTTCAATTTGGAAACCAATGCCCTAGCATCATACAAAACGGAGTCGCTTTGCATTTTGTTTTGAGTGTGGCTCAGTATGGTTAGAATAGATTGTCCGTTATGAACTAATAATCAGATGATGAAATAATTGAATACAGTACGTTGTGGGGAAATGATGTTGGAAAAAAAAAAAAACTTAACAAAAAGGTGTCTGGGAGTAGGGGAAATTTGACGTTTCGAATGAATAAGAGCCTAAAACTAAACGTCAATTTCTCCAGTACCTTCCCCTATGCTTTTTGTTTTAAAGCATCATAATCACATGATGTTGCTGTTCATTGCAGGGCTGCATTTCTTGTGTCTGTAACATTCGTGTGTTGTGCGTGGTAGTGAGCTTTGGAGGGTTTGGCTTTGAAATGGAATACAGCAGAACCTCCCTATTATAAGTAAGACCTCGACACATCGGCCCTAAATTTCTGCCATAGGGAAAAAGGTGGCAGAGTGGTTAAGACGTTCGTCTGCCAAATGTAATGCGTGACTACAGCGTGAGTGACCCGGGTTCAAATCCCGGCCTCGCCCTTTCTTTCTAGTTCGACGGGAAAATCGAACTGAACGTCCAGTCCTTCGGATGGGGACTTAAAGCTAGTCTGACCTGTGCGCTTTACGCCCGTAAAAATCCCATGGCAATTGAAAGTCGGTAAGAGCAGGGAGAAATCCCGCTGCCTGGTATGACCAAATTGATAGCTAGGTTTCCCAAGTCTGTCCCCCCCCCCCCCCCCCAACATTTTTTTAATAAATTGGGTAGGCGCTGCGCTTGCGGCGACGCTGTCTCCGGAGGAGAGCAGCCCGAATTTGACAGAGATAAGTCTCCATTGGGTGGTGGAAATACTGAGATTTCACTGTAGTGTGTTTATACAGATACCGTTGCCGTCAAACGGAAACTGAAAGAGCCACGAGTCTGAATATCCTGACTGATTAAAGTCGTAATAAATAAAGAACAAATCATCTGAAATATCATTATGAAAAGGGCAAAGTCTCGATTTCTACCTCAAGATACTGAGCCACTTAGAATAACAGTTCTCTTGATGGGACGAAAGAGAGAGTGAAAGCAGGAATCGTGGAGTGAATGAAGAGAAGGAATCAAAATTATTGAAGACCACTTCGAAACAAAAGTAACTCCCATGATTGGAAACGGAACTCCCCGTGGGGATACCAGGGGGTCTTTCATAAAAATAGTTCCCCCACCTTCTGGAAGTTCTGTGCTTGTAACTTCCTCTAATCTGCCACTCTCTTTGACTCTGCCTTTTCCCTTTTCTTTCTATCATCTATATTTCTGACTTTTTGGCTCATTCTCTTGTCTTTTTTCAAAAAAATCTTCCAAATCATTTTTCTCCTTTGAGCTCCTCCGAAATCGGAATGTGTTGGCTGTACGCAGCGGGGAGACCAGTGAAAACTGAAAACCGGACACATATGTACCTTACCCATTATGGCCATATGGCCTGGGAACGCAGAAGACGAAGAAGGAAACGGAATGTGTGAGACGTTTGATCTCCAGAGCTTAATTTATACTGTGTCAATACAAATTGCTTTTTCTCGTAACAGTTTGCGCTTTGACAGCTTTATTTGAGAGACACCCTCGCACCCAGGCGGCGGGGAGATGAACCGTTTTCTCAGGCGCTGGTAGCTCTATGTTTTGCACGACCATTTTGCCAGGCGCAGAGCGGAATGAGTTCAAGAAATGGAGTGTTTGCGCTTATATGCTAGTCGGAATCATTTGCGAATTCTGGAATCGTATGTGTATGAATTCTTTTCTTCAGAATAATCTTGGCTATATTATGGGATGTATTGTAGGCTGTGCTTGTTGTTGAACTTGATTTTGTTTGTAATTTATTTTCTCCCTGTTTCGTTTAGTTGCCATTCTTTTCTTCATCATTTTCGGGTTTTTTAAATTTTCGTGTGATTTTTTGTCTTTTTGCTGATGTACAGTTTTATATGCGCAATGCATGTATGCGTGTATTTGTGCATGCGCACGCACAAAATAAACATCCCGTTTCATAGCCTCAAATGTACAAATGTGCATGTAGCCCTAAGCTAAATCATAAAATGTTCAGCGCTTATTAGCGCGTACCGTGGCCGTGCTAAAACTGACGACTCATTCTTCCATTTGAAAGACAACGCCAGATTGTCATAACTGCTGTGTTGGTAATAATAATAATAATAATAATAATCAAAACCGCTACTTATTGGTCCGTTGAGATGCATTGATTGACCTATATTTGTACGACTTGCATGGATTTCTTTGTATAGAGGTTTTGTAGACAATCGTATATATATTACCTACACTATTCTTGGTGCTTTCAGAAAACAGGTTAAATTACGGGCGTTTAAGAGCATGTGCACAAGAACGCCGAATATGATGCGGCTGGGTTTCCCGCGAGGAAAATGTGTATGGGTTTCCACGTATAATTAATGATGTAGGTTATGTTTGTTATTTCTGGACTGTTTTGTGGATGAGCTTTCTCGTGTGTGTGGCCCAACACCTCGAAAGGGACATTAAGTGTCAAGCTGACCATTTTAAGAAAATTACACATTTGAAAACTGCAGACAATTCTCTTTCTGATGATACAAGAACCATTCTTGTATCTTTTTTCCGTTCCAGAGTTATGAGCATTTAAATTTAGTAGGGTGAGCGTCGGCCTTTTTGAGAACACACCTAGTCTAGCCTTGCTGAAGAAAATGCATTGACCTACTCATTTTAAAGCGCTTATAAATAAGACAATTTAGACACCATATTAAAGATTGTCCATTATAAATATGAAAGATAAGATGTTAGAGAACACAAAAATACCCATAACTCAAAATTGACAAACAATGAGATTTTTGACTTTTCAAGCCTGTTGTGAAAAACTAGCCCAGAGACTTAATGTCCCTTTAGTGGTGCTGAGTCACATATGTGCATGTGCCCGAAGTACAATGTTCTCTGGTAATGTGATCCTATGTCTGTGGTATGCTTGCTGGTGTTTTTAGCAGACCTGTTTACTCTACTCTTTCCCAGTAGTATTCTACTCACTTTCCACCTTTCCAGCACTGCGTGGACTTATGTGCTATAGGGTATAATGATGGAAGGGTCATGTTATGAATTGTACTACATTTTTTGTTTGCAGGTTTTGTACGTTGTTAAGATTCATGGATTTGTGTTCTGCTATACGTGGTAGAACTTTATGCGGTGACATCCTGAGATGTTGACGGGACTATAACAGACTAACTCAATTTGGACCTCTACTACTAATTACTCATTTTCAGTAAACATTGTTTGATGGTTTAGTGAATAAAGCTACACATTTTGCACCCAAACTGCTCGTTTCAGCTGTCCAGACTACTCAAGACTTATGCAGGGGGTAAGCAGGTCTGTTTTAGATTCTCCACTTTTGTTGCTGAGGTGTTTAGGGTGTAATTATGTAATGTGAAGATTGACGGGGCCAAGTATTTGTAAAGAGATCAGCATTTCTTAACATCTGCCCCCCTCCCATCCCCTACAGTATCTGACGAATTATTTTGTAACACCCCATACTCATCTCATTCAAGTATTTGTAAAGAAATCATCAACATTATCATGTTTTTAATGTCTTCGCCCTCCCATCCCCTATAATATCTCACTTTGCGTTTGTCCAGAACTAAAAACGGTTTGTTTTGTAAAAGCTTTGTATTGCCCCATGCCCATCAGCATGTAGAACGCAATGCATCATTCTAAATTTGATGTCATTTATATTTTCACGTCACAGTTTGCAAGTTCTATCACTTTGTAGCAACTGGCCACCCCTTATTTTTCTTTTAAAAAAAGTTTGCAAGTCGCTGACTGGCATCCTGCGGTTTCAAGCTTTTACGCCATTGTTGCTATGGTATTTGACTTGAGTAATGGAGGAAAATACTCTAATTTTCACGAAGTGCTCTCCCCTAGGTTTTTTCTCCGAAATCCGTCTATTGCTACAAATAGTTCCTCTACCTTCTGGAAGTTCTGTGCTGTCAACTTCCTTTAATCTATCACTCTCTTTGACTCTGCCTTTTCTTACTATCATCCGCTATATTTCTGCCTTGCTGCCCCATTCTCCTCCTGCCTTATTGCAACAAAAATCTTGCAAATAATTTTCGCCTTGAGCTCCTCCAAAATTGGAGTGTGTCGGCTGATTGCAGCGGGGAGTCCAGTGAAAACTGAAATCCGGAGTCGTACGTACCTTATCCATTATGGCCATATTGGCCTGGGAATGCAGAAGACGAAGAAGCATAAAGTACGTTGTCTGAGTTAGTAAAATCATAGCTGTTCTATTTTTTTTTTAAATGTAGTTTTAACAATGAAACGGTGCTTCAGCGAAATCATCGGTAGTCCAACATTTGTAAGTTTGTAATGAGACTTTGGTAACTACCTGCTTGACTGAACATTTCTGACATTTATAGTACTGTTTGTTATCCATGACATTTTGTGCAGCACAATAATTATGCGGAAATGCTTACTGATCATCATGGTCACAATTAAGTACTGATAGAATGTAAGGCGATAAACAAGCTTCGGATAAAGTATTAAATAAAGGTGGTTGTTTTTTAGGTTATAACATTAAAAAGGACCTCCTAGCCCATTATCATCTTTAGTTCGCACACACTAGAAAGCAGCCAGGCCATTGTTTTGCTTAGACGTGGAGTATCAGTTTTGCAGGCAATGTCTCTTGGTGGTCATCGTTTTTTGATTTGATAGATTGTGATTGTGAATGGCGGAGATAAAAAAGTGAATGAAGAGTGAAGCAGAATCGGGTTCACAGCCAAAAATTGTATATTTAATTTCCAAATGTTGACCTTGTCGTGTTAAGAAAATATTGAATTCTGTGAATGTGTCCAATGATGAAAGATAATTATGTATCCTTTTTTTTCTTTTCATGCGCTTTTCCCATCACTGTTGGGTTGTTTTGTTTGTGTGTGTGTGTGTGTAGGTAGTTTTTTTTTTAATAATGAATTTCATTTGAAAAATCTTTCGTTATGATACTTGCAGACAATGTAAGACAACAAGACTATTTGGAAATTCAGGGTTTTGGATCCGGGCCTGCTATAAAAGTGGTGTAGTTTGGGGCAAAGGTGCAGTTTAGCACCCCTCTCAACTTTTCAACCTCAATGTATGGCTCTTTCCAACATTTCCCAGGAGTTTCCCCAGGGAAATTTTGGCCCCAAACCGATCAGCATGGCGTGGTGCAGTCACCAAGGGAGTTGCCAAGTTCCAGGCTCACCGAATCGAGACAGCCCAGGCACGTACAGAAGCGCGGAACAAAAATCGCACGAGCAGCAAGCAATTCTTCCAACTCTGACAGATCCCCTCAACTCTCTTTCCTGTCCCCCCCCCCCCCCCCCCCCCCCCACTGTCACAAAACCTTCAAGGCCCGCATCGGACTCATCAGTCATGTTTGTACCCACCCCACATCCTGAACCCTTTGACATTGGAACTGTTGATGGATGGTCTTCATCCCACGAACATCATGGCTCTTTCCGTTTCTTAACACCAAAACCTAACCTAGTTCTCTCACACGCTATCTATTTATTTCTGTCCTAAGCAGGGAAAAAGGTTGCTTCCGTTTCATGAAACCGAAGGGTCTGCTACTCTACATACGATTCGGATCTTAATGTGATGCGATTTCGATGATGCGAGTGGTGATTGAGGCGAAATTCGTGCACTGGGTCCATTGGGGTATAGTGAGCGAAAACAGCAGAATTGTTTGGAAACGGGAGTATTTCACCTGAATGCTGACTCAACCTGGCCAAGTCGGATCGCATCCCCGTACAATTTTACGCATGTGTGGCGTCCTAACCCTATCCTTTTCCCGATCAAGTCTGAAGTGGAAATTGCTTCCTGGTGAACATTTGGTCTGTACATATAAACATTTTTCACTCTATCCCCATGGCAATTCGGTGATGGGCCAGTCATACTATGACTTACATATCACTGTGTTGCCGTGGGGAAAGAGTGAAAAATGTCCATGTGTAGTGAAACTGCACCTTTCTCTCCTTCAAGTTGAGGAACTTGAGACGATCATTTATTTAAAGACCCACCACGTCACGTGTCAAAACCATGGTTTTCACGTGTTTTCCCTCTTATAGCTGGTAAGAAATCTTAAGAAGTCTTCCAAGCATAAGAGGGAATGTGACACGTGACGTGGGGGGGGGGGTCTTTAAGATGTTCTGAAAGTCGATTGTTGTCGTGTGAACGCATTGCAAACACTGCGCATGATGGTGGTTTTTATTTTCTTGTTGGTTTTGTGTGTTTTTTATTTCGTCCACTCTGACGTTGTAGTGATCGGAGAGCTTTTCGTTAATTTATGAATATCGATGACCTGCTTTACGATTTTGATGATTTGCGTCGATTGGTTTTGATTGAAGTAATGATATTAAGGATAATTTTGGTGTCGAGTGGAATAATGATTTTTTTTTTTTATGGATAATTTTGGTGTCGATTTGAAATAACGATTTTTATCAATGATTTTCACGGGACATACCAAGCTGTTGATACTTATCGGTGTATATAAATTATGATATATATTTTTTGTGGGATCAGAGTAGCACAAAATGATGAGGAACATATTTGTGGAATGCTGTTTAATAGTGATGATGTACAAAGATGGTCGCTTGGTGTTTGTCTGCTAGCCCGAAGGTATGTGTGTGTTGTGCTAGTGTAGTGTCAATTTGTATCTTTCCCAGGCGTCTCCAAAGGGTTCATTTAGATCGTTATTTGTCATGTTACGCTAAGGATTACAAAATGGTGTGCATATATTTATTTTTTGAGAGCCCCCACCCCAAAGAATAGAATATTTTGTGTTAGAGGAGTCCTTTGATTAAAAAAAGAATGATTAAAAAAGACTGATTTCAACCGTGATTGTCTTGTGTGTGTGTGTGTGTGTGTGTGTGTGTGTGTGTGTGTGTGTGTGTGTGTGTGTGTTGTGTTGTGTGCGTGTGTGTGTGTGTGTGTTGTGTGCGTGTGTGTGTGTGTGTGTGTGTGTGTGTGAGAGAGAGAGAGAGAGAGAGAGAGAGAGAGAGAGAGAGAGAATATGAATGTTTTACGGAGGGTAAAATAGATTTAAGCTTCAAGAGTTTCTTTGCACCATGCCCTCTCACACACACATTCACACCATGCAGCCAATGAATTAAAATGAGAGACAGACAGACAGACAGACAGACAGACAGAGAGGGAGAGAAACAGACAGACAGACAGAGAGGGAGAGGGGAACAACAGTGATAAAATAATTCATTCATTAGTGATAAACTAGGGCCCCTTGCTCACATGACTTTTATCATTGGTTGACATTAGCCTGTAGTAGGGGCCAACAGTAACATGAGAGCTGTACAGAACGTGATTCTCTACAGTGACGGAAATCATGGTGCAGTTTTAATCTCTTGTGGAAGACTATGACTTTCAAACGCGGGGTCTGTTGCGGTACAATTTGCATAAACGGTACAAAATGTCCAAAGTTGGTACAATTTGTCTTAGTTTAGACATTTTGCTCCCCCATGTCATATACTTATGTCGACTGTGGTACGATTTGTCTCGATTTGAATAACTGTTATAATATCACAGAAACTTGCAGATTTTGAAAATTATTGCGGCCTGCCAAGTGTTTCTGTTCATTGCACAATGCAGATGTCACTGACCACTGGTCATCTTCATTCTTCTTCTTCGATCGCTCAGACAGTTTTCTGTCAATTATGAGCGCAGATGCGTCGTGCTGCCGTTATGCGCCTAACTAAGAAATAGGCCCAGCAAGTCCGACTTCGGCTGGAGGAAATGTTTTTGAAAGTGTTTCTCGAACAAAGGCAGGAGAATGGACCGGTCAGGCAGAAAGATAGTAGATGGCAGCAAGCAAAGGGAAAAGGCAGAGTCAAAGAGAGTGACAGATTCCAGAAGGTGGGGGAACTATTTATACAAAAGACCCCCTAGTATCCACACGGGGGAGGTCATCTTCATTACACAAGGTGCAGCATTTTCTGGTTATGGGAAATAAGCTGATTAAGAGTCAAAATTTTATTTTTGAAGCCAACGTGACCAGTGGACAATGTCACTGACCTCTGGTCATCTGCACTGAACAAGATACAGTCATACTCAGGACACACTAATAACTAAGCTGTTAAACCATGCAAATACCAATCGTTTCCGACCATGACTGCCAGATAGCAGACGAGGCGGATGCTATTCCGGCTAGCTGGGCTAGAATTTATTTATAGCGGAGATGCCTTGCCCAGGGTACATCCCCACTCGGCCAAAGGATTTGAGGACAGCTGGTGTTGAGGAAGGTCCCCAAAGGCCATCCCATCCCTTTGGCTGCAGCACCAGAGTCGGTGCCCAGAGTCGGTTTGAGAGTCGGTCTTTCACAAGAGACTAAACTGTTCCATGATTTTCCATGACTGTAGAATAGTATTGATTGTACAGCTCTCAACATACTATCGTAGTAGGTTGGTCTTACTTTTAATCTCCTAACTCTTTTTTCCCCCTTCTCTATAATTATGTTGTTGGCTTACCCTGGCTAAAAGACTCCAGGGATCATCCCAACAGCCGAAGCACTTGAACACTGTGGTGCAAGTGCATCAGCTGCGGATGAGAACATTACTGGTGTGACCGCTTTTGATTACCCCGCCACGTGGGCAGCCACACTCCGTCTTCGGAGGATCTCTATATTATTATATAAGGAGTCAAGATCGAGTAAGCTTGTATGTTGTTATCCTGATCGCTTCTCGGCCTTTTGGCTAAGACAGTGATTCAGGAACATACATTTTTCTTTATACCATGGTTGGTTTGTGCCATGGCGAAAGCCGATACGCGACGTTAAACTGAACTTCCTAAGGGATGGTGACGGGGGGGGGGGGGATGTTTCTTATGTGGTGGTGAGAGAGGATCGACACAGATTTTCTTTATCAGACAATAAACTGATTAATTAAATGGCCTAAGAAGAAACAAATAGTAGTGCTTGGGGAAAACAGACATAATGGAATTTGGGCATAAATTGAGATTAGGCTTTTAGAAAAAGGGGCAAAGACGTGTTGTCAATCCACAGAACACAGAATTGTGTTAGCTTGTCTAGCTTTCTTTATATAGCCGTTGTAGTTTGACATTCCAGATGGATCACTGGCACAATTCGGACATAGAAGGCAGGATTTTGCCTCTTTGTTTCTATTTGATTTGATTTTGTTTTTAAAATCAAATAAACTAAAAAATCATTCAAATATGTCTTTCGTGTTGTGGACACTGGTAGAATACATGACATAAACGGAATATGCCCTAAAAAGAAAATTGGTATTTTGGGGTTGTTGACTAGTAATGACTACATGGTTGCAACTTGTCCTGGTATACAAGGATTTCCTGTTTTTGAAGTTTACCAGAAAAGGAAGTTCCTTTTTTTTTAAATTTGTCAAACAAGATCTTGTGTGTCTACTGTATTTTTCAAACACTTTAAAATAAGCATTGTATAAATTGTGGAAAAAGCAAACTAAAATACCTTCATAAATCAATTTTTTGCTTGTGTAGTTCCCCCATGTGACCATTTTTTTGCTTTTGCTCAGTAACATTCTGAGCAACTTATGTCTGGTTTTTCCCACGCACTATCATGATGGACGTGGGGGGGGGGGGGGGGGACTTTTAGAGACATAAAAGTGGATCAAACTATTTTGTGTAGTCCACAGTTCGGTAATGACTATTGTCGTCTACGACAAAATTAATGACAACACGATTCCCAGTCTGTCGGCAGCGTCTTTCACACTGTCTGATCCTTAAGGCTTTTATTAGCTTGTATATATGTCTTTTCAATGATTAATGCTGGGTGAAAGTCCTTTTGGGGGGGGGGGGGGGGGGGGGGGGGGGGGTGGGGGTGGGGGGGGGGGGGGGGGGGGGGGTGGGGTGGTGAGATGGTAATATTAACGTCCTATCGGAAAAGAACGAAAGAACCCTCCCGGTATCCCCGTGGGGAGAGACTCGTGGAGGGGGCGGGGTCGTCCAGCTCCCCGTATGGAGGCACGAGGCATCCACCCACTGCCCCGCCCCCGGAGCATCTAGTGGGCATCGGCAGTTTGTCTTGCTGGCTCCAGGCCAGCAATGCAGAGATCATCCGAGTCGCCGTACGTCGCCCCTTCCGCGTGCCAAGTCAGCCAACACCCGTGGTGAAGGAGGCTGACTGCGCCGCCCTTTCTGCCGCCTGCCATTCAGCAGGACTTGGTGAGTGGCCTGTCACCCAAACTCCGGGGAAAAACGAGTTGTGAGTTGGAGAAGGAGCTACAGTGGACCCTTCCTTTTAAGACCCCGAACACCCATCCCAAATAAGGTGGGAGTGGAGAAGGAGCTACAGT
>CM065699.1:51536659-51546659 GCA_017654935.2 Phymorhynchus buccinoides | reverse complement strand
GACCGGAGGACGTTAAACGGATTTTCATCATCATGCCTGAGCCACTTGTTTTATTAAACGTTTTATCAAATTAAGTCTGAAAAAGAGAATTGAAACTCATCTACAGGTGTGATTTATCATTCGTTTCAGAGAACAAATTCTCGATCTCTGTGTGGTAATTGAACGAAAACATTTTTCATTCATATTGTTTTTCTAAACAGCAAGTTTTAATGTTGTATTTTGGGGGGTTTATGAGCTGGGTAAGTCATTTTGCCCATTTCACGAAATGGGGAATTTCGTGGATTGGGCGTAACATGTTTGTTGTAGTTCATCAATATGTTTTGTTTTTATTGGGACTTTGTTTTCCTTATCTTTTATGCAGGTTAACAACCTGGTAGACCTAGACCCCGTCCAATATCTACGCCCCAGCGACCCCAGAACTCGAGGATCACAGGTTCCACCAAGAACGAACCAACCATGCTGTCCTCTACCACTCCTTCTTTCCACGGACACTGAGAGAGTTGAACCTTCTCCCCCACAGCGCTGACAGAAACCACCTGACCAGAAGCATTCAGAGGCGGTCTATGAGGCATTGACATCAGCCACCATAGTGGAGCCTTCTCCCCCACAACACTGACAGAAACCACATGTCCTGAAGCATTCAGAGGCGGCCTATGAGGCATTGACATCAGCCACCATAGTGGAGCCTTCTCCCCCACAACACTGACAGAAACCACCTGACCAGAAGCATTCAGAGGCGGCCTATGAGGCATTGACATCAGCCACCAGGCCTCTTTCTGCTGAGCTCCTGTGGATACAAAATGTAGGCCTATATAGAGTTTTAACTTCAAGTTTTAGAGCTGAATTTTAATCCAGTTTTAATAGGCGTCAGGTGCACATACGCCGCCTGCCTAACGTGATCAATTATTGGACTTTGTGCTTCGAATCCCTTTAGCCGAGAGAAAGTTTGTGAAAGTTTAGGTTACTCAAAGAACTTCCCTCATACTTCGGACATCACTGGTGAACGTGGTTGGGATACAGACCACTTGCGAAATGTAGATTTCAGCTGGCTGTGTGTTGCTTGAAGGGGCACCCTGACGGATGAGTTTTTGTAAGAAACACGTCGAGATCACCAGGAAAACACCCTTTACAGAGATTGCAACACTCACTTTGCTCTGGTTTCCTAGAAATCAAACCGTCAAATCGGCGATTCCTCCTTGGCGGAGGTGCTGGAAGTCAAATTCTTTCACCCATAGAGAAGGCGTGTGCCGTCTCTTTTGTAATGGCCGCCAAATCGTGTGCACGAAATTTTCGCAATACAAGCCTTTTTATTATTATAGCTCTATTTTTATTTTTACTGCATTACAAAAAAAGAAAACGCTTCAACCACAATGAGTGACCTCCACCCACCCCATCCAAAATGGCTACTCTCTGCGGCATCTCCGCCAAGGAGGAATCGCCGTTTTGACAGTATAGAAAACCAGAGCAAAGTGAGTGTTCCGATCCTCGAAAAGGCTGTCTTTCTGTTGATCTCGACGTGTTTCTTGCAAAAATCTCATCCGTCAGGGTCAACCTTTAGGCTTGCTAGTGATTACAGTTATTGTCTGGATCAGTTATTGAACGTTCTTGAACAGCTGTGATCATGGACCATTGTGTGATTCGGTCACAGGCTTTAAAGTAGACGTGTTGACAGTTTTTTAGATTCTGAGTAACGCCTACATGCTATTTTGTGTTCAGTTTATGGTTCGGATATTTTTTTGTAACAAGTATGATGACTGTGTACATTCCAGTTTATGCTAGCTGTAATGTGATCGTGCCATGTATTGCGATGTATGCCATGTATTGCGATGTATGCCATGTATTGCGATGTATGCCATGTATTGCGATGTATGCCATGTATTGCGATGTATGCCATGTATTGCGATGTATGCCATGTATTGCGATGTATGCCATGTATTGCGATGTATGCCATGTATTGCGATGTCATGCTATTTTGTGCAAAATGGAAATAAAGGAAACGACGGTAAGTAAGGGGGTGGGATAGGAGGGGTGGGGTGGGAAGGAGGGGGTTAGCTTTTTTTTTCTCTTCTTCTTTTTTTTGCGGGGTGGGGAAGGAGGGGCTGTTAGGGGAGGGGTACTGGAGGTCGCGAGAGAGGTGGAGGTAAGGACCAATGCCCGGGGAGGGCAGTGGATCCCGCCTTTGTGTCAACATTGAAGCAGCGCTCTCTTGCACGCACCGTTAGTGCATCTGCGTGCCGAAGCTTCTCACTCCTTGCCCCTCACCTAGGCTAGCTAGATGGAGAGGTAGGTAGGCAGAGGGGGGTTGTTTTTCTTTGCTTTGGGATTGTTTTGTTTTTTGTTTTGTTAGGTTTGGAGGGGGGTAGAGACTACCCCTCTCTCTCTCTCTCTCTCTCTCTCTCTCTCTCTCTCTCTCTCTCTCTCTCTCTCTCTCTCTCTCTCTCTCTCTCTCTCTCTCTCTCTCTCTCTCTCTCTCTCTCTCTCTCTCTCTCTCTCTCTCTCTCTCTCTCTCTCTCTCTCTCTCTCTCTCTCTCTCTCTCTCTCTCTCTCTCTCTCTCTCTCTCTCTCTCTCTCTCTCGTGTAGAATAGGTAGAAGATAGGTTAGGGTAGAGCTTCAGGTTGTCATCGGGCCCGGATCATTGACCCGTATTGATGATGATTCGACCCCTCATTTTGTGCAGTAAGGGGTCATCTGACTCATGAAGTCTGCAATGGAAGTTAAGTGTAATACTACAGGGACACAGTGTTGGCCCATGTTTTTGGAAATTGACCCATCATGTTCTGTAATTAAGGGTCATAGGGCCCGTGGAAACATCTGAAGCTCTGGTTAGGTTAGGTTAGGTTGGTAGGAAGGTAGGTAGGTAGGTAGGTAGAGGGGTTGTTGTTTTTGGGGTGGTTTTTTTAGGCTTGTAGGGGGAAGGGGGGAGGGTTAGAAACTACTCCCTTTCTCTAAGAAGGATAGGTTAGGTAGAATAGGTAGAAGATAGGTAAGGTTAGATAGATTGGTAGGTAGGTTGGTACGTAGTTAGGTAGGTAGGCAGAGGGGATGTTGGGTTTTTGTTTGTTTGTTTGTAAGCTTTTGAGGAGGAGGTGGGGGGGGGGGTAGGCTAAGTTCAATTGGTGTTTTGAGCAACTCATGGTACGATGAAACTACCCCCCCTCTCTTGTTTAGAATAGGTAGACAATATTAGATGGTAGGTAGGTTGGTAAGTAGGCAAATAACGTACCTTTGAAAGCTGTTATGGTTTGACATACATGTAAAATTGGAATGAATACTTAATTAAGACCTGCACAGTAACTGATTTTTAACAGTAATGGAAAATCCTGGGACAGCCTGGTTTGTTCTGAACAACTAGGAGGCATTAGCACTGGCTCTGGGTACTGCTGCCGAGGGATTAGTTGACTTGTTGAACAACTAGGAGGCATTGGCACTGGCTCTGGGTACTGCTGCCGAGGGATTAGTTGACTTGTTGAACAACTAGGAGGCATTGGCACTGGCTCTGGGTACTGCTGCCGAGGGATTATTTGACTTGTTGAACTAGGAGGCATTAGCACTGAGTACTGCTGCCGAGGGATTAGTTGACACTCCCCAACACCAGCTGCCTCAAAGATAGGGGGGTAGATAAAGGGATATATATTAGATGGATACATAGAGATAGGGAATAGATAGATAAAGGGATATATATTAGATGGATACATAGAGATAGGGGATAGATAAAGGGATATATATTAGATGGATACATAGAGATAGGGAGATAGATAAAGGGATATATATTAGATGGATACATAGAGATAGGGGGATAGATATTAGATGGATACATAGAGATAGGGGGATAGATAAAGGGATAGATATTAGATGGATACATAGAGATAGGGGGATAGATAAAGGGATAGATATTAGATGGATACATAGAGATAGGGAGATAGATAAAGGGATATATATTAGATGGATACATAGAGATAGGGGGATAGATAAAGGGATAGATATTAGATAGATACATAGAGATAGGGGGATAGATAAAGGGATATATATTAGATGGATACATAGAGATAGGGGGATAGATAAAGGGATATATATTAGATGGATACATAGAGATAGGGAATAGATAGATAAAGGGATATATATTAGATGGATACATAGAGATAGGGGGATAGATAAAGGGATAGATATTAGATGGATACATAGAGATAGGGGGATAGATAAAGGGATATATATTAGATGGATACATAGAGATAGGGGGATAGATAAAGGGATAGATATTAGATGGATACATAGAGATAGGTGGATAGATAAAGGGATATATATTAGATGGATACATAGAGATAGGTGGATAGATAAAGGGATATATATTAGATGGATACATAGAGATAGGGGATAGATAAAGGGATATATATTAGATGGATACATAGAGATAGGGGGATAGATAAAGGGATATATATTAGATGGATACATAGAGATAGGGGGATAGATAAAGGGATAGATATTAGATGGATACATAGAGATAGGGGGATAGATAGATAAAGGGATATATATTAGATGGATACATAGAGATAGGGGGATAGATAAAGGGATAGATATTAGATGGATACATAGAGATAGGGGGATAGATAAAGGGATAGATATTAGATGGATACATAGAGATAGGGGGATAGATAAAGGGATAGATATTAGATGGATACATAGAGATAGGGAGATAGATAAAGGGATAGATATTAGATGGATACATAGAGATAGGGAGATAGATAAAGGGATAGATATTAGATGGATACATAGAGATAGGGGGATAGATAGATAAAGGGATAGATATTAGATGGATACATAGAGATAGGGAGATAGATAAAGGGATAGATATTAGATGGATACATAGAGATAGGGGGATAGATAAAGGGATAGATATTAGATGGATACATAGAGATAGGGGGATAGATATTAGATGGATACATAGAGATAGGTGGATAGATAAAGGGATAGATATTAGATGGATACATAGAGATAGGGGATAGATATTAGATGGATACATAGAGATAGGGAGATAGATAAAGGGATAGATATTAGATGGATACATAGAGATAGGGGGATAGATATTAGATGGATACATAGAGATAGGGAGATAGATAAAGGGATAGATATTAGATGGATACATAGAGATAGGGAGATAGATAAAGGGATAGATATTAGATGGATACATAGAGATAGGGAGATAGATATTAGATGGATACATAGAGATAGGGGGATAGATATTAGATGGATACATAGAGATAGGGAGATAGATATTAGATGGATACATAGAGATAGGGGGATAGATAAAGGGATAGATATTAGATGGATACATAGAGATAGGGGGATAGATAAAGGGATAGATATTAGATGGATACATAGAGATAGGTGGATAGATAAAGGGATAGATATTAGATGGATACATAGAGATAGGGGATAGATAAAGGGATATATATTAGATGGATACATAGAGATAGGGGGATAGATAAAGGGATAGATATTAGATGGATACATAGAGATAGGGGGATAGATAAAGGGATAGATATTAGATGGATACATAGAGATAGGGGATAGATAAAGGGATATATATTAGATGGATACATAGAGATAGGGAGATAGATAAAGGGATATATATTAGATGGATACATAGAGATAGGGGGATAGATAAAGGGATATATATTAGATGGATACATAGAGATAGGGGGATAGATAAAGGGATAGATATTAGATGGATACATAGAGATAGGGGGATAGATAAAGGGATAGATATTAGATGGATACATAGAGATAGGGAGATAGATAAAGGGATATATATTAGATGGATACATAGAGATAGGGGGATAGATAAAGGGATAGATATTAGATGGATACATAGAGATAGGGGGATAGATAAAGGGATATATATTAGATGGATACATAGAGATAGGGGGATAAATAAAGGGATATATATTAGATGGATACATAGAGATAGGGAATAGATAGATAAAGGGATATATATTAGATGGATACATAGAGATAGGGGGATAGATAAAGGGATAGATATTAGATGGATACATAGAGATAGGGGGATAGATAAAGGGATAGATATTAGATGGATACATAGAGATAGGGGGATAGATAAAGGGATAGATATTAGATGGATACATAGAGATAGGTGGATAGATAAAGGGATAGATATTAGATGGATACATAGAGATAGGGGGATAGATATTAGATGGATACATAGAGATAGGGGATAGATAAAGGGATAGATATTAGATAGATACATAGAGATAGGGAGATAGATAAAGGGATAGATATTAGATGGATACATAGAGATAGGGGGATAGATAAAGGGATAGATATTAGATGGATACATAGAGATAGGGGGATAGATAGATAAAGGGATAGATATTAGATGGATACATAGAGATAGGGGGATAAATAGATAAAGGGATAGATATTAGATGGATACATAGAGATAGGGGGATAGATAAAGGGATAGATATTAGATGGATACATAGAGATAGGGGATAGATAAAGGGATAGATATTAGATGGATACATAGAGATAGGGGGATAGATAAAGGGATAGATATTAGATGGATACATAGAGATAGGGAGATAGATAAAGGGATAGATATTAGATGGATACATAGAGATAGGGGGATAGATAGATAAAGGGATAGATATTAGATGGATACATAGAGATAGGGAGATAGATAAAGGGATAGATATTAGATGGATACATAGAGATAGGGGGATAGATAAAGGGATAGATATTAGATGGATACATAGAGATAGGGGGATAGATATTAGATGGATACATAGATAGGGAGATAGATAAAGGGATAGATATTAGATGGATACATAGAGATAGGGGATAGATATTAGATGGATACATAGAGATAGGGAGATAGATAAAGGGATAGATATTAGATGGATACATAGAGATAGGGGGATAGATATTAGATGGATACATAGAGATAGGGGGATAGATAAAGGGATAGATATTAGATGGATACATAGAGATAGGGAGATAGATAAAGGGATAGATATTAGATGGATACATAGAGATAGGGGATATAAAGATATTAGATGGATACATAGAGATAGGGGGATAGATATTAGATGGATACATAGAGATAGGGAGATAGATATTAGATGGATACATAGAGATAGGGGGATAGATAAAGGGATAGATATTAGATGGATACATAGAGATAGGGGGGATAGATAAAGGGATAGATATTAGATGGATACATAGAGATAGGGGGATAGATAAAGGGATAGATATTAGATGGATACATAGAGATAGGGGGATAGATAAAGGGATATATATTAGATGGATACATAGAGATAGGTGGATAGATAAAGGGATATATATTAGATGGATACATAGAGATAGCGGGATAGATAAAGGGATAGATATTAGATGGATACATAGAGATAGGGGATAGATATTAGATGGATACATAGAGATAGGGAGATAGATAAAGGGATAGATATTAGATGGATACATAGAGATAGGGGGATAGATAAAGGGATATATATTAGATGGATACATAGAGATAGGGGGATAGATAAAGGGATAGATATTAGATAGATACATAGAGATAGGGGGATAGATAAAGGGATAGATATTAGATGGATACATAGAGATAGGGGGATAGATAGATAAAGGGATAGATATTAGATGGATACATAGAGATAGGGGATAGATAAAGGGATATATATTAGATGGATACATAGAGATAGGTAGATAGATAAAGGGATATATATTAGATGGATACATAGAGATAGGTGGATAGATAAAGGGATAGATATTAGATAGATACATAGAGATAGGGAGATAGATAAAGGGATAGATATTAGATGGATACATAGAGATAGGGAGATAGATAAAGGGATAGATATTAGATGGATACATAGAGATAGGGAGATAGATAAAGGGATAGATATTAGATGGATACATAGAGATAGGGGATAAAGATAGATATTAGATGGATACATAGAGATAGGGAGATAGATAAAGGGATAGATATTAGATGGATACATAGAGATAGGGGGATAGATATTAGATGGATACATAGAGATAGGGAGATAGATAAAGGGATAGATATTAGATGGATACATAGAGATAGGGGGATAGATAGATAAAGGGATAGATATTAGATGGATACATAGAGATAGGGGGATAGATAAAGGGATATATATTAGATGGATACATAGAGATAGGGAGATAGATAGATAAAGGGATAGATATTAGATGGATACATAGAGATAGGGGGATAGATAAAGGGATAGATATTAGATGGATACATAGAGATAGGGGATAGATAGATAAAGGGATATATATTAGATGGATACATAGAGATAGGGGGATAGATACAGGGATAGATATTAGATGGATACATAGAGATAGGGGGATAGATACAGGGATATATATTAGATGGATACATAGAGATAGGGGGATAGATAAAGGGATAGATATTAGATGGATACATAGAGATAGGGAGATAGATACAGGGATATATATTAGATGGATACATAGAGATAGGGAGATAGATAGATAAAGGGATAGATATTAAATAGATACATAGAGATAGGGAATAGATAAAGGGATAGATATTAGATGGATACATAGAGATAGGGGGATATATATTAGATGGATACATAGAGATAGGGAGATAGATAAAGGGATAGATATTAGATAGATACATAGAGATAGGGGGATAGATAAAGGGATATATATTAGATGGATACATAGAGATAGGGAGATAGATAAAGGGATATATATTAGATGGATACATAGAGATAGGGGGATAGATAAAGGGATAGATATTAGATGGATACATAGAGATAGGGAGATAGATAGATAAAGGGATATATATTAGATGGATACATAGAGATAGGGGGATAGATAAAGGGATATATATTAGATAGATACATACAGATAGGGTATAAATAGATAAAGGGGTAGATAGATAGATACCTAAAGGTAGGGGGGGATAGATAGAGGGGGGGGGGGGTAGATAGATACCTAATGGTAGGGGAATATATAGATAAAGGGGGGGGGGGGTAGATAGATGCCTAAAGGGAGGGGGTAGATAGATAAACGTAACCAGGATAGAAAAGGGGGGGGAAATAGAGGGATAGATCAAAGTGGGATAATTAAAAAAAGGAGGGGGGGGGGGTAGATTGATAATATGGAGATGTTAAGATAGAGACAGAGGTATATAGAGGGATAGATGAAACGATCGATTGAGAAGTAAAGAGACGGAGGGATTTGTGTTAACCAGATAGAAATGTGTTATCGGGATTGCTTTGATGATAGATAGATTTAGGATGCTTTAAAGTGAGTTATGAACTTTTCTCTTTTGCTGTTCTTTCTTCAGAAAAAATCTTCCTTTAGCTGGAGTCGAACCCACGTGCATCAGAACGCATCTGTTATGTAGTCAGTCTCCCTATCCACTACACCACCTCGACTCCATACTCTCTGATGTGAAAACTAATATATATGATTTAAAATCAGAAAATAAAAAAACAGAATTACCCTTCTTGAATGCTTTGTCATGAAAGAGGATAAAAAACCTTGCGAGTTACGTTTTATGCCAGCATTAAATGTTGGTTGGTTGATGGTTCGTCTCATACGTGCTGTTTTGCAGCCGAGTGGACGTAAAACCTAACTTTATTTCATGAGTGAGTGACACGCATGTAGACATGCACTCGCGCACGCATACTCCGCACATCTCTTTTAATATAAGTGTTTCAGTTCGCCTCTCTCTCGCTCTCTCTCAGTATTTATTTCTTCACATCAAAAGATACAGAATGGATTCCAACATGGAGGATGTTCAATACTTTTCGGAGAGAAAACCCCCCGAGACATATTGTGAAACCGCATAAACTAACAACCAATGCATCAATAATAAATAGTAAAAGACGACAAATGCTATTGGACTGCGCCCAGGTGTAACTCTAAATCCAATTTACGAAGCGAAATACACGGGCACGCGCGAACACATAC
>CM065699.1:51531659-51534159 GCA_017654935.2 Phymorhynchus buccinoides | reverse complement strand
TGCTCCGGGGTGAGGAGGGGGCTGTGAGGAAGGACGTGAGGAAGGAGGTGGGGGGGCGGGAGGAGCTGGAACCTGATCTGGGAGAGAGTTCCCACCAGGAGGTCGTCCACGTGGTCGTTGAGGGCGGCCGAGGTCTCCGTGTACTTGCCGTCGTAGGTGGAGGTCACCTCCCGAGCTTCTGCAGACACGAGAGAGAGAGAGAGAGAGAGAGATAATGATAATGATGATGATAATGAACCTTTATTTTACAACGGTAAAAGTATTGACATAGAGTAGCCATTTTTCATACTTGCCGTTAACACAAACAAAAACAAATAGATACAAAAGAAAATGGAAACAAGCTTGAATAAGGTCTGTGTACACGTTAACACACATTCACAAAAATATCTGTATGTCCCCAATGGGAGCAACACAGTGTTAGACCACTCATAAAGGTCTGTGTACACGTTAACACATTCACAAAATATCACCTATTTCCCCATGGCAACACCCGTGATAGACCACTCATAAAGGTCTGTGTACACGTTAACACTATTCACAAAATATCTCTATTTGTCCCCATGGCAACACAGTGATAGTACCCATTCTCATAAAGGTCTGTGTACACGTTAACAAATTCACAAAATATCTGTATGTCCCCATGGCAACACCGTGATAGACCACTCATAAAGGTCTGTGTACACGTTAACAAATATTCACAAAATATCTCTATTTCCCCATGGCAACACAGTGATAGACCACTCATAAAGGTCTGTGTACACGTTAACACTAGGCAATTCACGAGATATTTCTATTTCCCCATGGCAACACAGTGATAGTCCACTCTTAATATGACTTACAGCTCACTGTGTTGCCATGGGGAAATAGAAATATCTTGTGAATACGACCTTAATATGACTTATAACTCACTAAGTTGCCATGGGGGAAATATAAATATTTTGTGAATAATGTTTAACGTGTACAAAAGACCATATATGAAGCTTTGCGTCCATTTTTGCTGCTTGCACCCCCTCCTCTCTCTCTCTCCCTCCCCCCCCCACTGTCTCTCTCCCTCCACCCCCTCTCTCTCTCTCTCTCTCCCTCCACCCCCCCCCTCTTCTCTCTCTCCCTCCACACCCCCCCCCCCCCCCCCCCCCCACTCTGTCTCTCTCCCTCCACCCCCACACCCCCACCCTTGAGCTACATCGAGCCGTCAACAAAAACGAAATAACAATACTACAATACAATACATGTTTACGAGAGCATACATACAGATAGGACAGACGCACACATACAGATATATAGGTAGAGAGGGAGAGACAATAAAGAGAGACATGAATATAATTGAACCGAGAGAATTAATTGACGAGAGAGGATCACAGAGAGAGAGAGAGATCGTTTCACTTCATATTTCGAAGATGTTGACATATTTGCAAGTTGTTGCTGTTGCTATGCCTCTCTATGTTCTGTAATCACTATACATTTATACTTATCTTTGTGAACGTTGCAAATGTTGTTGTAAGTATTTGTAGTAACCTCCCCCCCCCTCTCCTCCCATCCAACCCCAACGTATCTTCCTATGTATTTTTGTTCTTTGTCATCACCATATATTTCTTGTTATCTTTACCCTCCTCCCCCTTTTTTTCCCTACTTGATACGGGCAGAAAGGCCTAATCAATAAAAGTTTTGGGATTGGATTTGGATTGGATCTCTATCTCTCTCTGCCTATATATATATATATCTTTGTGATCCTCCTGTCCTATATATCTGTATGTCTGCTGCCCGTCTCTTTCTCTCTCTGTTTATCCATATCTGTCTGTCTACTTTTCAGTCAAATTCTCTCTCTCTCTCTTGGGATCTCTCTTGGATCTCTCTCTCTCTCCTCTCTCTCTCTCTGTATCTCTCACGCCGTCTCTTCTCTCTCTCTCCTCTCTCTCTCTCTCTCTCCTCTCTCTCTCCTAAACTCCGTTCTCTCTCTCTCTCATCTCTCTCTCTCTCTCTCTCTCTCTCTCATCTCTCTCTCCTCTCTCCTCTCTACTCTCTCTCTCTCTCTCTCTCTCTCTTCGTCTGTTTGTCTGCCTCTTGTTCGTGCGTGCGTGCATGCGTGCGTGTATGTGAGCGCGTGTCTGCTTGTATATGTGAGCGCGTGTGTGTTTGCATCTAAGCGTGCGCATGTGTGTTTCTGTTTTAATTTGGTTGTATTCAATCCTCAAATTACGTTCGTTCCAATAACATTTACTTAATCTCCATCGCACCCCCCCCCCCCCCCCCCCCCCCCCCCCCTTTTCTTTTCCTAATCCTATTATTTGTATTTCAAACCTTTGTTGCTGGTTTTTTTTTACCTTAATCTCTAACGTCGTTCGAGCCAAATATAGTTGCAAAAATAGATACATTATTTCATTTGTCAAACCTACTTTACACCCCCCCCCCCCCTCTGCCTCTTTTCTGTCTTCCTTCCCCACATCTTTCTGTTCATCTGTCAGTGTGTATGTCTGTCTGTCTGTCTGTCTGTCTGTCTGTC
>CM065699.1:51524159-51526659 GCA_017654935.2 Phymorhynchus buccinoides | reverse complement strand
TCTATACAATCAAAACTAGACAGGATAACTCAATTCTGTTTCCTGTGCATTGACTAGGAACCTTTTCTCCATGTTGCAAAAACAAAATATCAAATTTTGGTAAAAATTTGCTAAAATTCCATCATGTCTGTGTTTTCCACATACTACTATAATAATAATAATAATAATAATAAATATAATAATAATAATAATAATTAATAATGCTTATATAGCGCATAATCTTGCAAAGCAACTCAATGCGCTTTTCACTCACCATTCGTACAAACATTTCTAACAAACTGGCCCACGCATCCTCACCATACATCTCTATGAAAATGAATACATATTAGAGAATGCATTGCATATAATCATAACACAACACACCAACGCCCACCTCCCCTCAACACCACCACCCCAACCATCCCCCCACTCCCCCCCCCTATCCCCCCCCTGCCCGCCCTACTCCCCACCCCCACCCCATACACACACACACGCGCACGCGTTAACCTCATACTCAACGTCTATCACATTTATTTGTTTTTCTATTACTCGTGTGTTTAGCTGTCAACATCTGTCTGTCTGTCCGTCTGTCTGTCTGTCTGTCTGTCTGTCCCCGTCTGTGTGTTTATCTCCGTCTGTAGGCCTACTTCTCTGTCTGTCTCTTTCGTCTGTCCTTTACCGTAACTCTTGTCTGTTTTCTTGTCAATGTCTGTCTGTCTGTCTGTCTGTCTGTCTTCGCCAGCGTTTATCTGTGTCCCGTATTAAATATTTCCCATGTCTGTCTCTTTCGTCTTTCCATTACCGTAACGCTGTCTGTTTAGCTGCTACTGTCTGTCTATGTGTCTGTCTGCCTGTCTGTCTGTCTGTCTCCGCCAATGTTTATCTGTGCCCGTTTTAAAATGTCTCTGCCCGTCTCTGTTGTCCTCCTATTACCGTAAAGGTCTGTTTCGCTGTTAATGTCCGTCTGTCGGTCTGTCTGTCTGTCTGTCTCGTGCTTGTTTATCTGAGCCTGTACGGGTATCAAATTATCTCTGTCTGCCTCTGTCGTCCTGGTGACTCGTCTTTGATGCACGAGGTTCCTCTCTCTCTCTCTCTCTCTCTCTCTCTCTCTCTCTCTCTCTCTCTCTCTCTCTCTCTCTCTCTCTCTCTCCCCCCCCCCTCTCTCTCTCTCCCCCTCTCTCTCTCTATCACTCCCTCTCTCTCTCTCTCTCTCTCTCTCTCCCTCCTCTCTCTCTCTCTCTCTCTCTCTCTCTCTCCCCGTCTCTCTCTCTCTCCCCCCTCTCTCTCTCTCCCTCTCTCTCTATGTCACTCCTCTCTCTCTCTCTCTCTCTCTCTCTCTCTCTCTCTCTCCCTCTCTCTCTCTCTCTCCCCCCTTCTCTCTCTCTCTCTCTCTCTCTCCTTCTCCCTCTCTCTCTCTATCACTCCCCCTCTCTCTCTCTCCCTCTCTCTCTCTCTCTCCCTCTCTCTCTCTCTCTCTCTCTCTCTCTCCTCCTCTCTCTCCCCCTCTCTCTTCCCCTCTCTCTCTTATCATGGACGGCGTCAGGTTCTTCCTTGGCTAACCGGTTTACGAATGTGTAACAAAACATGACGCTGCACGTGCATGCAGTATTACTGGACTCTTATATCGCGTTGTACCGTCTGCTCTAACATGGAGGAAAAACCAAAAAAATTCAAGACTCTTAGTGACACTCGGTTCAAGTTTCTCTAGACGACGGTCGCCGCGCGCATAACTGCTACGTCAAAAGGGGTCTAAGAAACACTTTAGAAAACGTTCGCGGAAGAATATTACAAGCTCTTGTCTGATTGGCTACAAAAAAAAGTATTATTTTAACCAACCTTTAATGGACCAATCAACAACAAGAAACGTATTCACCCCCTACTAGTTCCGGATAGTTCCCCGCTTGCTCGGTGTTTGGCCAGAACAAAACGTCACGCGAACTATCGGCAAGCGAAGGGTGTTTCTTAGACCGTTTGCTTTGCCGATTTGAGCGAGCGCAACGCAACGTTAGCCCTTGTGAAACGGACCCCAGTTTTCCTTGTCGCGGGAATCTCGACTTTGTCTTTGTTCATTTCAGTGCACACAAATGTTGTAGCATCCCCCCTCCCTTCGATTTCCCCGACCCCATCAACCCCTCTTCCCTTGCAATGGGCGAAAAGCCTAAGCATTAACCCTTTCACCGCCAATGTCACATTTTTGCACCACAATGATTTAGCACCCATGTCATTAACCCTTTTGCCGCCAGCCATTTTTCAGCAAACAAATTCCATTAAACTTACCTAGGTAGAGGAAAAAAATATTATGTCTGTAATATTGGGAATTCCTCTGTGACATATTTAAAGTAAGGCCTATCCTTACCTCCCAAAATGAAGAGAATAGGGTCTTTGGATAACAGGTCCTGATTTGATGCCTTTTAGTGACATGGGTGTTAAATCATTGTGGTGCAAAAATGCGACGTTGGCGGTGAAAGGGTTAAAACTCTTCAAATCAGGGTATACTATTATTCAATTATATTGTGTTCCT
>CM065699.1:51506659-51511659 GCA_017654935.2 Phymorhynchus buccinoides | reverse complement strand
TTTACAGTGTGTGTCCTCGATGCGTACAGCAGACACATTCCGATTTCGGAGGAGCTCAAAGGAGAACAGTTATTTGAAAGAGGTTTTTTTTAAAAAGAAAGGCAGGAGAATGGGACAATCAGTCAGAAATATAGTAGATGACAGTAAGCAAAGGGAAAAGGCAGAGTCAAAGAGAGTGGCAGATAAGAGGACGTTACAAGCGCAGATCTTCAAGAAAGTGGGGGAACTACTCGTGGAGGGGGCGGGGTCGTCCAGCCCCCCGTATGGAGGCACGAGGCATCCACCCACTGCCCCTGATAGACGGACACGTAGAAAGACAAGTTCGACAACTCATTGTCGTGTTGTTTTCTTCTATTCATATCTTTTCTTCCTCGTCCTTTTTTCATTCGCCCTGTCTTTCTTTCTCAACACCCTCTTCCTCTTTAACCCTTTCACCGCCAGCCATATTTCAGCCAAAAATGTCCATTACGATTACCTGGGTAGAGAACAAAATCCATCTGCAGTATTGGGGATTCTTCTGTGACATATATAAAATAAGGTCTATCCTTACTTCCCAAAACTAAGACAATAGGGTCTTTGGATAACAGACCCCAAATTGATGCCTTTTAGTGACATAGGTGTTAAATCACTGTGGTGCTAAAATGCGACTTGGGCTGTGAAAGGGTTAATATTCTTCACATTTTCTGTGCTTCTTCTTCGAGTGAACATTGGGCTCACTCCATTTGATGATAATGTTGTTGACAGCCGAAGCCCTTGAACACTATGGTACAAATGCACCAGCTAGGGATGAGAACACTACGTGTGTGACCGTTTTTGATTACCCCGCCACGCGCGCAGCCACACTCCCGACTTCGGAGGATTTGGGACCGATGATGTTATGCTAGGAGCTTGCCATGGCTAAAGACAATGCCCCGCATAACTATGCAGAACATGACCACATTTTGATGTAGCCTTGGTGTTCTAGCCTGTGTCGATGGGTGTGACACAGCCTTATGCCGAGGCGAAGATGCTAATGCGATGTTGAGAGCAGGGTCGTCCAGTGTCGTGGAAGAGTACACTAATTATGGTGAATGTAAACATGGTCGTGAGAAGTACATTGACCATGTGTCTAATGAGGACATCATGTACTATGTCCCGATACGTTAGTCAATGAGTCTACTACTGCTTTCATAAGTGAGAGCAAAGACCTCGGAGTCGGACAGAATGTTCTTCGCGCGCATCTCACTTCTCATTCTCACAATTCTTGGACAGTTCTGCTTCTTCTTCTTCTTCTGAGAGACAGAGGGAGTTTGTTCTTAGCTGGGGCCTGAAAAGAAAAGGATCTCCTTAGAATCTTCTTCTTTTAAGTCTGAAGTCTTCTGAGCCAGACATGACAGCAAAGGTAAGAGGCAGAAAGCTTGTAGTTTTCCTGCTTCTGCAGAAGGGGAGAAACATGTTCAAACTTCTTCTCCTTCTTCTTCTCCTTCTTCTTGTTGATTGTGACAGAGCCTGGAAGGGTAGAAAGATTGAGCATTTTCTTTGGGCATTCTAACATAATTTCAGTTTTTTCTTCATTAAGTTCTTCTTCCTGTGTCTTCAGCAAGAGTGGCTTTCTGATATACTTCTGTATCTTCTCCTTCTGACAAGGCATGTTGACTGATAACATCGGACACAGGAGCAGCATAGAGCACAAAAAGAATGGGTCTTCTTCTTCTGCTTACTTCTTCTTCAGCGGCACTTCAAGCAAGGCTAAGTCTCAAAAATCCTAAAAGAAGGTCGTTAACAATTTTCTTTGTCTTCTTGGGATTTCTGATTTTCCTTTAACCCTTTCAGAGATTTTTGAAAGAAAGGAGAGATTTCTTCTGTAGCTTTTCAGATTGTCATGGAAAGGGAGGGTTTCTTTAACAATGGGCGGACTATAGCAGATTTAAAGACAGAAGGGATTCTTCTTCTACAATATGAGTGACATAGGGCAGCTTCTGCACTCACTCTTCCTCTCTTTTGGGACTAGCGAGGAGCACAGTTCTTCCTTCTTCTTCTTCTTCTTCTTCCTCTTCTTCGTTCTTCTTCACTTTAAAAACAGAAGGGAGTCTCTCTTCTTTACCCAAAATGCTTGAGACACTGAACAATGAGTTCTTCTCATAAGCGAGAGCAAAGACCTCCTCCTCCTTCTTCTTCTCCTTCTTCTTCTTTTTCTGCTTCTTCTTCTTCTTCTTCTTCTTCTTCTTCTATTCTTCTTCTTCTTCTTCTTCTTCTTCTTCTTCTTCTTCTTCTTCTTCTTCTTCTTCTCCTCTTCTCCTTCTTCCTTCTTCTCCTTCTCCTCTTCTTCTTCTTCTTCTTCTTCTTCTTCTTCTTCTTGAGTCTCCTTCTTCTTCTTCTTCTTCTTTCTTCTCTTCTTTCTTCTTCTCTTCTTCTTCTCCTTCTTCTTCTCTTCTTCTTCTTCTTCTTCTTCTTTCTTCTCTTCTCTTCTTCTCTTCTTCTTCTTTCTCTTCTTCTTTCTTCTTCTTCTTCTTCTTCTTCTTCTTCTTTCTTCTTCTTCTTCTTCTTCTCTTCTTCTTCTTCTCCTCCTTCTTCTTCTTCTCCTTCTTCTTCTCTTCTCTTTCTTCTCTCTCCTCCTCCTCTTCTTCTTTCTTCTTTCTCTTCTTCTTCTTCTTCTTCTGTCTTCTTCTTCTTCTTCTCTCTTCTTCTTCTTCTTTCTTCTTCTCCTCCTTCTCTCTCTCCTCCTCCTCCTCCTCTCCTCTTCTCCTCCTCCTTCTTCTTCTTCTTCTTCTTCTTCTTCTTTCTTCTTCTTCTTCTTCTTCTTCTTCTTCTTCCTTCTTCTTCTTCCTTCTTCTTCTTCTTCTTCTTCTTCTTCTTCTTCTTCTTCTTCTTCTTCTTCTTCTCCTTCTTCTTCTCTTCTTCTCCTTCTCCTCCTCCTCCTCCTTCTTCTTCTCCTCCTCCTCCTCCTCCTTCTTCTTCTTCTTCTTCTTCTTCTTCTTCTTCTTCTTCTTCTTCTCTTTTCTTTTCTTCTTCTTCTTCTTCTTCTTCTTCTTCTTCTTCTTCTTCTTCTTCTTCTTCTTCTTCTTATTTTCGTGTTGTTGTTGTTGTTGTTGTTGTTCTTGTTCTCTCTCCTCTTCCTCCTCTTTCTTGTTCTTGTTCTTCTTACTATGTTTTTGTTTTCTTATTTAAGAATGACAAGATTCTTATTCTGCACGAATTGTTATGCTTAAAATCGTTTATTACCATAATTATCCGCTTCTTGTTAAGCTTACTTTTTTATGAAGAGATTTGTTGCAAAAACACACCACTAAATCTTAAACACGCCTATTTCTTTTACCCATTAAAGACTCAATCATTCTTCCCTTTCTTCTTCCTTTCCTTCCTTCCTTCTTTTCTTCACATCTTGTTTTATAGACAACCCTTCCCAGCAGCTTAACGATGACAAATTCTGATGATTAAGCCAGTATTTCGCCGGAAGCAAAGAGAACAGAAGAAAGGAAAATGTATTGGCAAGAATTTTGTACAATTTCAGGGAAACGGGAGGAAGGGTGGAGGGGGAGCGGGGGGGTGGGGGGTGGAGCGGGGGGGGGGGGGGGGGGGGGTAGAGAGAGAGAGAGAGAGAGAGGCGGGGGGGGGGTAAGCCTACTACTGTGATACAACGCTAATTGGCAAAATTATGACAGAAGTGAAAATTACGAAAAGAAACAAAAAGTATTATGAAAATCTATGTTTAAGGATTTATGGTGAAAGATGTGCGTGCGTGCGTGCGTGCGTGCGTACGTGTGTGTGTGTGTATTTGCGCGCGCCCGTGTGTGTGTGCGTGTGTGTATGTTTGTGTGCCTGTTTGTCTTTACACATGCATCCTTATAAATCTTTAAATATCACAGGAACTTCGAAGTAGACTGAGCAAAATCTGTCTTTAAAAAAAATATAAGCAAAAAACCCAAACCCCTTCTAGACATCTCCTGCTAAGTCTAATCTTCCTTCCAACAAAACGTCAATTTTTCTGAGTGGAGTACAAGAGATTAAAGCAAACATATTGGAAAAGAGCTCAAAAAGAGAAAAAAAGGAAACCCTCTGAAAAGACATCACTTTGACAGGCGCCATTACAGAATCTCTTAAATTGTCCCCCTTGACGAGATGCTAAGAACCGTTAATGTGTCATCAAACGGAGATCGACGTCGATATTTCACGAAGTATGTATCGAGTCCACTCCTACATATCTGTCTCTCTTTCCCTTTGTGTTTGTCCTGGTCAGGACACACATTTGAGCAATACTAAGCGTATATACGAGTACACCATTCACAAAAAGAGAAGCACCACTTGCTTCGAAAATTTCAGACACCGTTTTGAGCGCTGGCTGAATTATTTCCCCTTGTTCTGTTGGGACTGGGCATTTGACAAAGTTCGTAAAACAATCACCCAAACCAAATTATGAAGAGTTAGGCATCAACGTTTTCAGGTCAGGTCAGGTATTTAGGACATTAGGCCTCGCGGCCTCTTCACTGTCCTATCATTTTTGTTTGAACTTTTGCACAGCTGAGAGGTTTTTATATTTTGTTTTGGGCAAATCTGCCTTTTAGTCATGCTGATATTGTAGTTTTGATATGTTGGTGTATCCACCAAGGAGGTTTTTGAATTGTGTTAGATTCTGTGCTCATTTAATATGTGCAGGAAGAGTATTCCAAAACTTTGTTACTGTGTTAGAAAAGAATTGTTTTCTAATATTAGTTCGGCTATACTGGGTTAGTATTTTTAAATCACTGTTACGGGTTCTTGAGTCAGTTGTTAGCTGGAACAAAGATTTATTAGTATTGTTATCACTGTGAAATTTTTTGTATGTAATTTATCAGATCCCCACGAATTCTTCTGTATTTCAGAGATGGTAATTTCAACTTTCTTAGTCTGTGTTCGTAATCAAGGTGACTAACGCCTTTAATCAAATTTGTTGCTCGTCTTTGGACCCTTTCTAATGCTGCCGATTGCCTTTTTAAAAACGGACTCCAAACCTGATTTCCATACTCTAGATGAGGTCTGACCAA
>CM065699.1:51481659-51484159 GCA_017654935.2 Phymorhynchus buccinoides | reverse complement strand
ATGCGTTTTTTTGTAAGAAACACGTTGAGATCACAAGGAAAACACCCTTTACAGAGATTGCAACACTCGCTTTGCTCTGGTTTCTTAGAAATCAAACCGTCAAATCGGCGATTCCTCCTTGGCGGAGGTTTCAAGTTTCAAGTTTCAAGTTTGGTTTATTCAAAAAATAACCCCCTGGGGGCACATGGAAATAAATATAAGTAACACAAATGCTATAAACAACATATTTAAGGTGCTCAAGTCAAATTATTTCACCCAAAGAGAAGGCGTGTGCCGTCTCTTTTCTAATGGCCGCCTGCGTTTAGACCAAATCGTTTGCACGAACTTTTTGCAATACACGCTTTTTTCTATATTTATTTATTTATGTTATACAGTTTATCTAAAGGAGTTTCGCTCACAACAAAGGAATCAGTTCCTTTATTTTTTTATACTGCACTACAACAGAATAAAACGCTTCAACCACAACGAGTGTCCTCCACCCACCCCATCCAAAATGGCTACTCTCTCCGGCATCTCCGCCAAGGAAACATCGCCGTTTTGACGGTTTAACCCTTTCACCGCCAGCCTTATTTCAGCCAAAAATTTCCATTAAATGTATCTGGGTAGAGAATTCCATTTATTGGGGATTCTTCTGTGACATAAGCTATCCACAAAAAGTTAAGGATCAAAACTAATTCCAAATAAGAAGGCTATTTTCCAGCTTTAGTGATAACTTGCAAAAATTGCGTTGAATTTGGCTTTAATTCATTTTAGTGAATACGAAATTTTTAATTTCGAGCAATCGTTTGGTCTGTACTTGTGTACGTAGAGAACAAAATTCATCTGCAGTAATTCCGGGGTTCTGGCATTCTTCTGTGACAAGCGCCTACTATAAAATAGGGTCTATCACTTTGCGATTCATCCAAAACTAAGACAATAAGCACCCTTGCCCTGTTCTGCTGGTGTAGGCACAGCCATCGGTCGAAGGATAATATACAAGGGTGTTTTGTGGTGAAGGCCCCAGACCATTACAGATCCACCAAAGTCCACCTTTTCTTGGACAGTGGCGTCAATAAAGCGTGGGCGCCTAAACCCTCACTGCCGTCGGTGGTTCAGGGTGAAGCTTGATTCATCACTGAACAGGACTGCACATTGCTGAAGTTCACGTGACGTCTGCAGAAGGCGGGCGTGCTGACCTATAGGCTGGAGTTAAGCGTGGCCGTACAGCTTGGCGACGAGAACGGAGGTTAAACCCATGAGTTTCCGACCCTCAGCTGTGAACAATGAGACTCTTCACGTGTAGTTGTCTGTTATGGACCCTCCCATTGGCTGTGAATCTTCAGACAATGACCGAGATGGACACCTGAAGTCGCCTGGCCACTTCTCGCTTGGGAACACCAATGCAACAATCCAAACTCGCTCAATTTTCGTCGTGGAGGCATTGTCAAATCAGGTCTAATACTGGTGGTATGTCTTCTTATAAAGCCAAGCAAGAGACAGCATCTCACACATAAACAGCAGTGCTTGCACGTGCATAATGGTTTTTCCATCTGGCTTGTGCAATGTGTTCATGCAGAACGATCCAAAACAAGGTCCTTTTTCGCAAGTTTCCGCTTTTTCTTTTGCTGCCAGCTCAGTAATAGAGAATCACGTGCCCACTAACACAACATCGCCCCACTTACAGCTGAACAAGAATTCATAACAATTTGGCTTGACTGAGAAAAAAATAACAGGAGCGAACGGAGTTTATTGCGCACCTGTTTTCTCATAGTGATCCTTAACTTTTTGTGTGATCAGTGTATTTAAGTGAGGTATATAAAATAAGGTCTAACCTTACTATCCAAAAACTAAGACAATAGGGTCTTTGGATAAATAGACCCCCAATTTGATGCCTTTTAGTGGCATAGGCGTTAAATCACTGTGGTGCTAAAATGCGACTTTGGCGGTGAAAAGGTTAATTTATAGGAAACCAGAGCAAAGTGAGTGTTCCGACTTGAACAGACTGTCTTGTTAGTGACTTCGACGTGTTTCTTGCGAACAACTGGTCCACCTTTAATGTTAATGCCCCATGCTTCGCTTAGATGCATTTAGTTTATGGGCACAGTTCGAACACGTAGCAGGAATGTAGGATAGTGAGAAAACCACACTTGCGTTATCTAAGTGCACTTGCACTACACCCCGCTCGCCCCCCGCCCCCCCCCCCCCCCCCCCAACCCACATACCTACACCTATTAACAAATCACCCATTAGACCCCCCCCCCCCACCCCCACCCCCTTCACGTGATTATATATCTCACGCTCCTCCGAAATCGGAATGTGTCGGCTGTGCGCAGCGGGGAGACCAGTGAAAACTGAAAAATCGGACACATACGTACCTTATCCATTATGGTCATATGGCCTGGGAACGCAGAAGAAGAAGAAGAAGAAGAATATATATCACGAAAATGCTTACTAGGATATCACACACACATAAGCGCGCGCGCACACGCACGCACACGCACACACACACACACACACACAC
>CM065699.1:51474159-51479159 GCA_017654935.2 Phymorhynchus buccinoides | reverse complement strand
TCAATACTCAAGAGACAGAGAGAGAGAGAGACAGAGAGAGAGAGAGAGAGACAGAGAGAAAGAAAGAGAGCGTAGAACAAACAACAGCAGAACACAAACTTACTGAGAAGAGAGAAACAGAAAGCGAACAAGTCTGTTAACTACGTGCCTTTCTATTCAGCCCGACAGCTTAAATCATTTTTCAGAAAGCTTGTGTCACTCTCTGAAGTCAAAAACACCCCGCCCCTTTCAAATCTGGGCGCCACGTTCAATATCTGACGGAGTCGAGGAGCCACGATGACTGAGGCTGGGAAAAATGGGATCAATAGACGAAAATTAGAGTTGTTTACCTCCATTACTCGGTCAAATACCATGGCAACAATGCAACAATGGCGTCGAAGCTTCAAACCGCAGGATGCGAGTCAGCGACTTGCAAGCATTTTTTTAAAAGAAAAATTAGGGGTGGCCAGTGGCCACAAACTGATAAAACTTGCAAAATGTGACGTAAAAAATTTAAATGACATAAAGTTTAGAATGACGCACGGTGTTCTAATTGCTGTATGCCTGCTCAAACACACGAGGTGAGAGCTGGGGATCTACCTGATGGTAGAGTAACTTCCCCTGTTTGACCGATTGAATTAGGCAAGATCACTCCCACACACCATGAAATTACTCCCTTTAATTATTTCGGAACAATTCCTATTGGATTTGCCCCGTCTCTATGTGTCACCCTCAATGTACCCCCGTCTCTATGTGTCACCCTCATTGTGTCCCCGTCTCTGTGTGCCCCCGTCTCTATGTGTCACCCTCGTTGTACCCCCGTCTCTATGTGTCCCCGTCTCTATATGTCACCCTCATTGTGCCCCCGTCTCTATATGTCACCCTCATTGTGCCCCCGTCTCTATATGTCTCTATATGTCACCCTCATTGTGCCCCCGTCTCTATATGTCACCCTCATTGTGCCCCCGTCTCTATATGTCTCTATATGTCACCCTCATTGTGCCCCCGTCATTGTGCCCCCGTCTCTATATGTCACCCTCATTGTGCCCCCGTCTCTATATGTCACCCTCATTGTGCCCCCGTCTCTATATGTCACCCTCATTGTGCCCCCGTCTCTATATGTCACCCTCATTGTGCCCCCGTCTCTATATATCACCCTCATTGTGCCCCCGTCTCTATATGTCTCCGTCTATATGTGCCCCCCCCGTCTCTATATGTCTCTATATGTCACCCTCATTGTGCCCCCGTCTCTATATGTCCCCCGTCTATATGTGTCACCCTCATTGTGCCCCCGTCTCTATATGTCACCCTCATATGTGCCCCCGTCTCTATATGTCACCCTCATTGTGCCCTCGTCTCTATATGTCACCCTCATTGTGCCCCCGTCTCTATTTGTCTCTGTATGTCACCCTCATTGTGCCCCCGTCTCTATATGTCTCTATATGTCACCCTCATTGTGCCCCCGTCTCTATATGTCTCTGTATGTCACCCTCATTGTGCCCCCGTCTCTATATGTCTCTATATGTCACCCTCATTGTGCCCCCGTCTCTATATGTCACCCTCATTGTGCCCCCGTATGTGTCACCCTGTTGTGTCACCCTCATTGTGCCCCCCGTCTCTATATGTGTCTCTGTATGTCACCCTCATTGTGCCCCCGTCTCTATATGTCTCTGTATGTCACCCTCATTGTGCCCCCGTCTCTATATGTCACCCTCATTGTGCCCCCGTCTCTATATGTCTCTATATGTCACCCTCATTGTGCCCCCGTCTCTATATGTCACCCTCATTGTGCCCCCGTCTCTATTTGTCTCTGTATGTCACCCTCATTGTGCCCCCGTCTCTATATGTCTCTATATGTTCACCCTCATTGTGCCCCCGTCTCTATATGTCTCTGTATGTCACCCTCATTGTGCCCCCGTCTCTATATGTGTCTCTGTATATGTCTCTGTACCCCTCATTGTGCCCCCGTCTCTATATGTCTCTGTATGTCACCCTCATTGTGCCCCCGTCTCTATATGTCTCTATATGTCACCCTCATTGTGCCCCCGTCTCTATATGTCTCTATCTATATGTCACCCTCATTGTGCCCCCGTCTCTATATGTCTCTATATGTCTGTGTATGTCACCCTCATTGTGCCCCCGTCTCTATATGTCTCTCTGTATGTCACCCTGATTGTGCCCCCGTCTCTATATGTCTCTCTATATGTCACCCTCATTGTGCCCCCGTCTCTATATGTCTCTATATGTCACCCTCATTGTGCCCCCGTCTCTATATGTCACCCTCATTGTGCCCCCGTCTCTATATGTCTCTATATGTCACCCTAATTGTGCCCCCGTCTCTATTTGTCTCTATATGTCACCCTCATTGTGCCCCCCGTCTCTATATGTCTCTATATGTCACCCTCATTGTGCCCCTATCTCTATATGTCTCTATATGTCACCCTCATTGTGCCCCCTATATCTCTATATGTCTCTATATGTCTCTATATGTCACCCTCATTGTGCCCCCGTCTCTATATGTCTCTGTATGTCACCCTCATTGTGCCCCCGTCTCTATATGTCTCTATATGTGTCACCCTCATTGTGCCCCCGTCTCTATATGTCTCTATATGTCACCCTCATTGTGCCCCCGTCTCTATATGTCTCTATATGTCACCCTCATTGTGCCCCCGTCTCTATTTGTCTCTGTATGTCACCCTCATTGTGCCCCCGTCTCTATCTCTATATGTCTCTATATTGTGCACCCGTCTCATTGTGCCCCCGTCTCTATTTGTCTCTATATGTCACCCTCATTGTGCCCCCGTCTCTATATGTCACCCTCATTGTGCCCCCGTCTCTATGTGTCCCCGTCTCTATATGTCACCCTCATTGTGCCCCCCGTCTCTATATGTCTCTATATGTCACCCTCATTGTGCCCCCGTCTCTATATGTCTCTATATGTCACCCTCATTGTGCCCCCGTCTCTATTTGTCTCTATATGTCTCTATATGTCACCCTCATTGTGCCCCCGTCTCTATATGTCCCCCGTCTCTATATGTCACCCTCATTGTGCCCCCGTCTCTATATGTCTCTATATGTCACCCTCATTGTGCCCCCGTCTCTATATGTCTCTCTATATGTCACCCTCATTGTGCCCCTGTCTCTATATGTCTCTATATGTCACCCTCATTGTGCCCCTGTCTCTATATGTCTCTATATGTCACCCTCATTGTGCCCCCGTCTCTATTTGTCTCTGTATGTCACCCTCATTGTGCCCCCGTCTCTATATGTCTCTCATGTCCCTCATTGTGCCCCCGTCTCTATTGTGTCTCTATATGTCACCCTCATTGTGCCCCCGTCTCTATATGTCTCTATATGTCACCCTCATTGTGCCCCCGTCTCTATATGTCTCTATATGTCACCCTCATTGTGCCCCCGTCTCTATATGTCTCTATATGTCTCTATGCCCCCGTCACCCTCATTGTGCCCCCGTCTCTATATGTCTCTGTATGTCACCCTCATTGTGCCCCCGTCTCTATATGTCTCTATATGTCACCCTCATTGTGCCCCCGTCTCTATATGTCTCTATATGTCACCCTCATTGTGCCCCTGTCTCTATATGTCTCTATATGTCACCCTCATTGTGCCCCCGTCTCTATATGTCTCTATATAATAATAATAATAATAATAATAGTGAATCATTTATATAGCGCATTCCTCCACCAATGTGGAGCTCTATGCGCTTAACAACAACAAAAATTAAGAAGCAACAAATTCAACAACAACACGAAATAATCGCTCACGCACATGCAAATAGGCATACACATACACACCCCACCCACACATACACGCACCGGCACATACACACACACACACACACACACACACACACAACCGTTACACATTACCATCACCACCACTCACCCCACCCAAAAACACAATACAAAATACAATCAGTTGAACAAAGCATCAACACACACACATACTCTCTCTCTCTCTCTCTCTCTCTCTCTCTCTCTCTCTCTCTCTCTCTCTCTCTCTCTCTCTCTCTCTCTCTCTCTCTCTCTCTCTCTCTCTCTCAACAAAGCTGACGTACACATTGCAGTCAACACACAGTGAAACTAATATGGGGGGAGGGGAGTGTGTGTGTGAGAATAGAGTCCAGAAGTAATGTGGCCTAAAGGTTGTGATGTAGCTTGAACAGGTGGGTCTTGAGAGCTGATTTGAAACATTGCAAGGACTGGATATGGCGGATTTCGCGTGGTAAGGAGTTCCAAACTGATGGGGCCGAAAAAGAAAAGGAGCGCTCACCAAACATTTTTGTTCGTGTACTAGGAACACAGAGAATTTTGGAATCTGAAGATGACCGCAATTGCCTTGATGGAGTATAGACAGAAAGCATGTCAGAAATGTAGCTAGGGGCATTTCCAGAGAAATAAGAATGACATAGAGTGGAAATTTTGTAGTCAATACGTGCTTTGATGGAAAGCCAATGAAGGGATATCAGGAGTGGTTGAACATAATGATACTTAGAGACCTTGAGGACAAGTCTGGCAGCAGAGTTCTGGACTTTTTGAAGCTTGTCACCCTCATTGTGCCCCTGTCTCTTTATGTCTCTGTATGTCACCCTCATTGTGCCCCCGTCTCTCTATGTCTCTATATGTCACCCTCATTGTGCCCCCGTCTCTATATGTCTCTGTATGTCACCCTCATTGTGCCCCCGTCTCTATATGTTTCTGTATGTCAGCCTCATTGTGCCCCTGTCTCTCTATGTCTCTGTATGTCACCCTCATTGTGCCCCTGTCTCTCTATGTCTCTGTATGTCACCCTCATTGTGCCCCTGTCTCTCTATGTCTCTATGTGTCACCCTCATTGTGCCCCCGTCTCTATATGTCTCTGTATGTCACCCTCATTGTGCCCCCGTCTCTATATGTTTCTGTATGTCAGCCTCATTGTGCCCCCGTCTCTATGTGACGAAACCTGACTGGTTGTGTTCCCTAGAACATAGTGATGGGTCATTATCTGTAGTCCCTTGTACAGGA
>CM065699.1:51451659-51454159 GCA_017654935.2 Phymorhynchus buccinoides | reverse complement strand
GCATCCACCAATTGCCCCCAACCCAACCATCACTTCAAACCTAATCGTTCTTCCAGCTCCCCGTATAGAGGCACGAGGCATCCACAAATTGCCCCCAAACCAGCGCTTCAAACCTAACCGTTCGTCCAGCTCCCCGTATGGAGGCACGAGGCATCCACCCATTGCCCCCAAACCAACCCTCACTTCAAACCTAACCGGTCTTCGAAGCCCTGCTCGTCAATGTCCTCGGTTGACCAACACGGAGAGGAGATTGACAGAAAATTAATAAAGAAAGTGTGATGTGAGTGCATCCGTCTCACTTTGGGACTACTAGTACCAAAGATTCTAAAAGGGTAAGATGGACTACTTAAGAGTTACAGCGAACCGGGCTGATAGAGTTATCGTTAGTGGGGTAGTTATACATCATTCACAGCGGCGGCTATCCAAAAACTCAGACTGGAATTTGAACGGAGAATTCAACTGGCCTATCGACGTGTAAATGCATCTCGTTTAAAAGGGACATAACCAGTGTTTCTGTCCTCACTACTCATATAGGGAAAAGAGACTGGATGCTTGTCTTCCCCTATACCGTCTTTGCTAGTACTAAGGCCAACGGTCGTTCCATTCCCTACGATGGTCTTGATAATGCTGTCAATGGTTTGAGGGTCAAATCCGGACAGTTGATAAAGGACTATCAAGCTTAGAACAAACCTTCGTTCTGTCGCGATCGCTCTGAAGTAATTAACATGTATTTACTGTTTAAACTAATGATTTAACACCCATGTCATTAACCCTTTCACCGCCAAAGTCACATGTTTAGCACCGCAGTGATTTAGCACCTATGTCACTATCAAGTTAAGTGAAAAGACATCGAGGCAATGCTCGAATATACAGTAAATCGTTACAAGCCACAAGTTGGGGTCTATTATCCAAAGACCCTATTGTCTTAGTTTTGGGAAGTAAGGATAGACCTTATTTTATATTATGTTACAGAAGAATCCCCAATACTGCAGATGGATTTTGTTCTCTACCCAGCTAAATTTAATGGAACAATTTGGCTGAAATAGGACTGGCGGTGAAAGGGTCAAAAGCCTTAAAATCAGGGTCTGTTATCCAACGATCCTCCGTTCTTAATTCTGGGAGGTAAAGGATAGACCATACTTTAAGCAAGTGACAGAAGAATCCCCAATAGTGCAAGCAAAATCTTTTATCTACCTATGTACGTTTAATGGAAAAGTTTGGCCCCAAAAACGGCTGGCAGCGAAAGAGTTTTAACTTTTTACACACCACCACATACACATTTCCATTTTATCGGACGAATACATAATGTGACTTGTGGCTTGTAACGATTTACTGTATATTCGAGCATTGCCTCGATGTCTTTTCACTTAACTTGATATTTTGTCTTCTAATAGAAAAGCACTTGAAAGTGAAATTCGAAAGGAAACGGCAGCCAAGACCGTCAGAAAACTGTAATGTTGTGACTGTTTTCATACACCCGGAAATACGCGTGTTAAGTCCTTTCGTGTTCATTTGTCCTCTCGCGGACACCATGACCTACAATAAGCCTAGGGTCTCCCATACCCATACATATTCTTGATCAGCATGCCACAACCTATTCAGATCCTGAATTTTGAACCGCCAGTGCAAACCTCCGCGAAGGAAGACTCACAAAACCGAAATGTCCTTCCTTCATGTCCGAGCTGTATCTCATGAACCAGTGGGCAGAATGGCTTCACATTTTGTGTGGTAATGTAACATGGCGAGTAATGAAAAAATTACTTGCAATAAATACCAAAACAAACAACAGGAAAAGGATCATTTTAAACTAATGTGCACATAAGGACAAAAAGTGCGTGAGAGGACTTAACTTACGCGTTTTATCTGGGCTAACAAAATGTTTGTTTGAATATTATGGAACTTAGATAAAACGGGTTTTTGTGTGTGAGCCAAAGAGCAAAACACTGCTCATACATTTTCTCTATGGCACATTTCAAAGACTTCCGCTGTTAGACTCGGAATTCTCTGGCACCATCTGTTAAATGTTGCACTGCTGTTGTCATTCCGCTCTTGTTTCCTTTAACCTCAACGCACCTACACAACTATATTCCGTTTGATATCTTAAAACGGCAAAAAATGAATACATAAAGAAGCGACGTATCCAACAAAAAGTGGTTACCCTACCTAAACTTGTTACCAAAGTAGGTCTAATGGTGGTTGTTTTTTTGTTTTGTTTTGTCTGTGTATGATTTAGCATAATATATAGTGTTTAGTCCACTGCATTAATACTTACATTAGGATATTTGCTTCTTTGTGTGTGTGTGTGTGGTCATACCTTTGAAATTCTAGAATGAAATAGTGAGGCCAAGAGAGGAGATGACGAAATTGAACAAAGGGTAATTACTCTCTTTTTCTAATTAACTCCCCTCCACCAAAGTTGATTACCATACCATTCACCTAGCAGAGCGTGGGTCAGAACCAAAGTGAGACAAGCAAAGTACTGTGTGGGTGAGGGTCATAA
>CM065699.1:51439159-51446659 GCA_017654935.2 Phymorhynchus buccinoides | reverse complement strand
TACCATTTTTTGTTTTCTTCTTATATTGGTTGTCCATCCATGTGCATGCTTTCGTTGTTGTTGGATTGTCTTGTGCAAAACCAAAACGATGTCCTTTGTAGGCCGTGTACACACATAAGCGGATAGTCCGTGCGGAAACCCGTGCGCAATCCATAAATAAGTGAAACAAAGAAGGGAAAAGATTTGCGCACGTGTCCGCATTTCCCCTATATGCGTAAACTTTGTATCCTTCTTTCTTCCACTTATTTAGGGTTTTCCGTACGGAACTTACGCGTCTAATGTGAACCCGGCCGTACTCTGATGCATTGGCTGATTAAATAATCTTGAATCTTGTACCCTTAAAGAGACGAAATTGATGACAATTATATCATAGCTCCTCTAAGCTAGCAAATGATATATCTACGGTCTAGATCTGTGCTATTTCTTCTTCTTCTTCGATCGCTCAGACAGTTTCCTGTCAATGATGAGCGCAGATGCGTCGTGCTGCCGTTATGCGCCCAAGTATCCCGGCTGGAACGTGTTTTTGGAATCCATTCTACAGTTCTACAGTGGTTCTCCTCATATCTAACAAATCGCTTTCAGACTGTCTTGATCAACAACTGCAGTTCAGATCCGAAGTTAATTTCTTGTGGTGTACCTCAGGGATCTGTATTGGGGCCAGTTCTCTTTGTTCTGTACACTGCTCCTCTATCTGATGTTTTTGCTAGTCACTCTGTTATTGACCATTCCTTTGCTGATGATACCCAGCTTCAAAAATCGGCAGAACCTACCCAACTTGACAGCGCTATTCAGTCTATGGAATCTTGCCTTCATGATGTCAAATCCTGGATGACATGCAACAAATTAAAACTTAATGATGACAAAACGGAAGCTCTGATTGTTTCCTCTCAGCGTATGTCTGCAACGATATCTCTTCCAGAAAATCTTACAGTTGGCAATGCTTGTGTTCAGTTTTGTAAGTCAGCAAAGAATCTCGAGTTACCCTGGATTCAAATCTTACAATGCATAAACAGGTTATTAATCTCATACGAATCAGTGCTGTTCGACACTTTCTGTCTGTTGCAGCCACGAAGACTCTTATTTCTGCCTTTATTCTTTCCCGCATTGACTATTGCAACTCTCTTCTCTGTGGCTGTCCTAAGTATCTCCTGCAACGTGTTCAAAAACTGCAAAACAGTGCAGCACGCCTCACTCTCAAGATTCCACGTTCTGATCATATAACACCTCATCTTCGTAACTTGCACTGGCTTCCAGTAGAGGCTAGAATCAAGTATAAAATAGCTTGCCTTTGTTTCGGTGCTGTTCACTCCTCTGGTCCCGTCTATCTCTCCGAACTAGTAACTGTCTACACACCTGCTCGCTCCCTACGTTCTTCCTCTGACTGCTGCACACTCAAGGTTCCTCGGGTCCACACGAAATCGTTTGGTGAACGATCCGTCTACTATTTAGCACCTCACTTATGGAATTCCCTCCCACAACATGTCCGCTCATCTGACTCTATCTCCGCCTTTCGCTCTGCCCTTAAAACTCACTTGTTTCGGACATATTATGATTGATTAGTGTTTGTGTGTGAGGTGTGTGTGTGTGTGTGTGTGTGTGGGTGGGGGGTCCGTTTTATTGCAGAAATCTTGTAAAAAATGTATTTACAATTATTTTATAATTCGTATTTTGTATGTAGAATGTCTACGTCTTGTAAACTTTAAATGCTTGTAAATGAGATAGAAGGGTATTTTTGTTTTTGCAAAATTTGTCTATTATAATTAGTCATGTCATTGGTATGTCGATGGCAGTATGATTTTATTTCAAGTTGCAGTGTTGTATTCAAACCTGATTGAGAATGTGAATGTGGTCTCTATGTTTCTTCTTAGAATGTTCATATTGTAACTATTTTACTCTTGTATAACTGATTAATTGTGTGTGAGTGTGTGTGTGCGCATGCATGTGTGTGTGTGTGTGTGTGTGTGTGTGTGTGTGTGTGTGTGTGTGTGTGTGTGTGTGTGTGTGTGTGTGTGTGTGTGCGTGTGTGTGTGTGTGCGTGTGCGTGCGCGTGTGCGTGCGTGTGCGTGCATGCGTGCGTGCGTGCGTGCGTGTGTGTGTGCGTGCGTGTGTGTGCGTGTGTGTGTGTAAGGAAGTAAGAGAACGTTGCGTGCAAGCATTGTGCTTATTTTACTTTCTAATGATTAATTATTTGTTTGACTTTAATGTTCTTGTTATCAATGTAAAGCACACTGAGCTCATGTGAGAAAGAGCGCTACATAAATTCCCATTATTATTAGTATTAAGTAAGAAATAATTAGGCCCAGCATGTCCGTCTGGAGAAAACAATTTTTGAAAGTGTTTATTGAAAAAAGGCAGGTGAATGGCCCGGTAAGGCAGACAGAAAGTAGATGACAGTTAGCGAATGGAAAAGGCAGAGTCAAAGAGAGTGACAGATTAGAGGAAGTTACGAGCACAGAACGTCCAGAAGATGGGGGAACTATTAATACAAAAGACCCCCCCGGCATCCCCACGGGTGGGTGGGGGTGGGGAGGGGGGGGGGGGGTAGGCTGTACTATTTTACTAATTATTTCTTTCTTTGTACATAGGCCGCTAATTATGAATGGGCCTACCTACCAATTATGTATTCAACTGATTTATCTAGAGTTTAGGTCGTTGCTATTATGAACAATTTTATACAAAGACTAATATAAATACATCTATCTGCAGATTGGATATCCAACTCATTTACCTAGAGTCTAGCTCGCTGTTGTTATGATTTGTTCCCTTCGAATACAGACCAATAGAGATAGGCTTATACCTAGGGGAAGACGGGGTAAAAAGCGCATGGGCGGGTAAGAAGCCCACCCCAATTATCTCACGAAATAAAGAAAATTTCAGTCAAATTTGCCCATGAAACGAATGCTAGACATTAACGCTCGTCTCATGGGCAAAATGAGACTGAAATTTTCTTTATTTCGTGAGATAATTGGGGTGGGCTTCTTACCCGCCCATGCGCTTTTTACCCCGTCTTCCCCTACCAATTGGGTATTTAACCGATTTAGTCTAGGCCGCTGTTATTACAAATAACTTTTCTTTGCACAGAGGCCAATAACCTTAATTAGGCCTACCCTCTAAATGAGTATTTAACTGATTTATTTAGAGTCCAAGTCCCTGCTATTATTAATATTTGTGTACAGTGAAACCTCCCTATTAAGACCTCCCATTATAAGACTCCCTCCCACATAAGTCCTACTTGCCCTTCTTTGTAAGTATTAAAATTACCTCCCTTATAAAACCCCTCCCTTATAAGACCTCATTTTGGATGATTTTTTAAGGTCTTGTAAGGGAGGTTGCACTGTACTTGCACATTGGCCAACACTCATAAATAGACCAGTCAACCCAATGGGCATCTATCTACAATCGACCCACTTTTCCCAAAAGAAACCCAGACAAGCAGAAGAACATAATCGCACACACACACCATAATAGAATAAAGCCGTGTATACACACAAACGGATATTCCATGCGGAAACCCGTGCGCAATCCATCAATAAGTGAAACAAAGAAGGGAAAAGATTTGCGCACGTGTCCGAATTTCCCCTATATGCGTAAACATTTATCCTTCTTTCTTCCACTTATTTAGGGTTTTCCGTACGGAACTTACGCGTCTAATGTGAACCCGGCCATAGGACTAATTGGACGTAAAAGTCACCTTCACCAATTGGGCATCTACCGTTGCCCCACTTTCCCCTATATGGGAAGACAACCCCAGAAGAAGAAGACGACGATAATTGTGATCGATACATGTCAGCAATAACAGAACGCGTGAGTGAGTCAGACACCATTGGTTCAGACCTCCTACAAATCAATAACAACTTCTACGCTTCTTGGCTAAAGGGTTATATATATATACCCCCGTCTATATGTGTCACTCTCATTGTGTCCTCGTCTCTATGTGTCACTCTCATTGTGCCCCCCGTCTCTATGTGTCACCATCATTGTGTCCCCGTCTCTGTGTCACCCTCATTGTGTCCCCGTCTCTATGTGTCACTCTCATTGTCTCTATGTGTCATTCCATTGTCTCTCTATGTGTCACTCTCATTGTGTCCCCCCCGTCTCTATGTGTCACTCTCATTGTGCCCCCCGTCTCTATGTGCACTCTCATTGTGTCCCCGTCTCTATGTGTCACTCTCATTGTGCCCCCGTCTCTATGTGTCACCTCATTGTGTCCCCGTCTCTATGTCACTCTCATTGTGTCCCCGTCTCTATGTGTCACTCATTGTGTCCCCGTCTCTATGTGTCACCCTCATTGTGCCCCCGTCTCTATGTGTCACTCTCATTGTCATCTCTATGTGTCACCCCATTGTGCCCCCGTCTCTATGTGTCACTCTCATTGTGTCCCCCGTCTCTATGTGTCACTCTCATTGTGTCTCTATGTGTCACTCTCATTCCCCCGTCTCTATGTGTCCTCTATGTGTCACCCCCCGTCTCTATGTGTCACTCTCATTGTGTCCCCCGTCTCTATGTGTCACTCTCATTGTGTCCCCGTCTCTATGTGTCACTGTCTCATTGTGTCCCCGTCTCTATGTGTCCCACTCTCTATTGTGTGTCCCCTGTCTCTATGTGTCACTCTCATTGTGTCCCTGTCTCTATGTGTCATTCTCATTGTGTCCCCGTCTCTATGTGTCACTCTCATTGTGTCCCTGTCTCTATGTGTCACCCTCATTGTGTCCCTGTCTCTATGTGTCACCCTCATTGTGTCCCCCCTCTATGTGTCACCCTCATTGTGTCCCCGTCTCTATGTGTCACTCTCATTGTGTCCCCGTCTCTATGTGTCACCCTCATTGTGTCCCCGTCTCTATGTGTCACCCTCATTGTGTCCCCGTCTCTATGTGTCACCCTCATTGTGTCCCCGTCTCTATTATGTCACCCTCATTGTGTCCCCGTCTCTATGTGTCACCCTCATTGTGTCCCCGTCTCTATGTGTCACCCTCATTGTGTCCCCGTCTCTATGTGTCACCATCTCATTGTGTCCCCGTCTCTATGTGTCACCCTCATTGTGTCCCCGTCTCTATGTGTCACCCTCATTGTGTCCCCGTCTCTATGTGTCACCCTCATTGTGTCCCCTGTCTCTATGCGTCACCCTCATTGTGTCCCCGTCTCTATGTGTCACCCTCATTTGCCCCACAGACAAGGGGACACATAGAGGCAGGGATCACATAGAGACAAAAGTAGTGACACGTAGAGACAGGGACACATAGAGGCAGGGATCACATAGAGACAAAAGTAGTGACACGTAGAGACAGGGACACATAGAGGCGGGGACACATAGACAAAATTGGTGACACGGGACACACAGAGACGGGAGCATATCACTATGGAACTCTAGGCTTAAAAATAAGGGCAGGCAGCCAGATATAAATAAGCCAATAAAAAGAAAGACAGGGCCAAATGATATAGCTTAGCTTAGATACCAAGAACAGCCCAGAGTCAGAAAGTTTGGAATTAAAGCCTAGCCACACTGCATACGGTTTGACCCCAATACCGTACGATCGTGACGATGGCTGAGTCATGATTCACGTGAAATACTTCCGTCTTTCGTTCCCTAAGACACGACTCGAATAAAATGTCCGATACAAAAATTAAGATATTTTATCAGAGTACGAGAGACTACACATATAACTAGATGGCTTATGTTTGCCTTTAGACACACATGACAGGATTCTCCCCTCCATCAACCATCTTTACATCATCTTCAATCAATTGCCTCAGCTTCTATTTTTCGTCATTCTAGTATCTCTCTCTCTCTCTCTCTCTCTCTCTCTCTCTCTCTCTCTCTCTCTCTCTCTCTCTCTCTCTCTCTCTCTCTCTCTCTCTCTCTCTCTCTCTCTCTCTCTCTCTCTCTCTCTCTCTCTCTCTCTCTCTCTCTCTCTCTCTCTCTCTCTCTCTCTCTCTCTCTCTCTCTTAAAACATACTAATTATTACAAAGGACAAGATATATACTGATTATATATTGATAACGGAATTATATATCTGGGTGGTATATTCCTTAGTAGATTGATTGTGATGAGTATTGTTTCCTTCAAAACGGTATACTATTTAAATTTCAGCATAAGGATAATTGGCATGGGCTTTTTACCCCGTCTTACTCTAGTGCCCTTCAAATATTCTGCAAATTTCAGCGAAATCGGTTGAAAAGTTAAAAGAAATACCACAGAAAACAGTGACAGTGACACAACCAAATTTACATAAATTTGAATACCTTCCAAACTATTTAACATATCATCACCAAACTCCTTTCTGACGTGGGTCAGCATAAGGGCTATGATATCCAGTAGTTAGTTTTGTGATGTCACTTCCGGTTTTAGCTATTCTGTGAACCAAATGAAAGCTGCAGCTTCCTAGCTGGAGCACTTCCGGTTCGTATTTCCGGTTAAGGTTTACAACGCAAATGTTGGAAATCTATTGTTAAGTAAATTCTGAAAATATGAACGAAATCCGTTCAGCCGTTTTTGAGATATTCAAGATTGAAATTTCGGCGATATCGCGGCTTTTGGGCCATATTTTGCCGACAATTCGGCGAGATCATTTCATATTTCACATTTCACATACCCATAAGGTCCTGCAACTTTCCGAAACATTTCAGCCAAATCGGACCAAAAAAAGGGGAAGAAAAAGAGAAAGAAAAAGAAAAAAGAAGAATTTTTACGAATGCAATATAAAGGGGAGAATTTTAATGACCATAACAATAAGATTACATCAGATTAATTCAGACAGTAGATTTTTCACGTGCGTCCTGTCTCACAAAATGTCTAAATCGGATCGCAGTGAATCGAATCGTATGCAGTTTGGCTAGCCCTTTAGCCTAGTGAAGAAGCTTCGAGCTAACTTTGTCTTTTCTCTGAAGCGAAAATATCAGCTGTTCAGATGAAATTATGATCCTTAGACTTTGACACCAGTGTGGTGGCATTTCATTTTTAGAAGGTTTTGAACGTTTCTTGGCAATGGAAAACTCTCCCTCTCTCTCTCTCTCTCTCTCTCTCTCTCTCTCTCTCTCTCTCTCTCTCTCTCTCTCTCTCTCTCTCTCTCTCTCTCTCTCTCTCTCTCTCTCTCTCTCTCTCTCTCTGGCTTGGCCTAACATCTCAATCCTTGTAAAATAAAGTTTTTCAGTCTTCTCTCTCTCTCTCTCTCTCTCTCTCTCTCTCTCTCTCTCTCTCTCTCTCTCTCCCTCCTCTCTCTCTCTCTCTCTCTCTCTCTCTCTCTCTCTCTCTCTCTCTCTCTCTCTCATCATCATCCCCCCTTGTCACTAGAGCTGTACGACTAATTACAGTAAACTTCCAATGTTCCAGTGCGCTCTCTCTCTCTCTCTCTCTCTCTCTCTCTCTCTCTCTCTCTCTCTCTCTCTCTCTCTCTCTCTCTCTCTCTCTCTCTCACTCCCTCTCTCTCATCACCCCCCACCCCTTCTCACTGGAGCTGTTCAACTAATTACAGTAAACTTCCAATGTTCCAGTGCGCTCTCTC
>CM065699.1:51431659-51434159 GCA_017654935.2 Phymorhynchus buccinoides | reverse complement strand
CTCTGTCTCTCTCTATTTCTGCCACTCTGTCTCTCTATGTCTCTGTCTCTCTCTGAAATTCTGGCTGCTCTCCTCTGGAGAGCGCGTCGCAGCTCTCTGCTCTCCTCTCTCTCTCTCTCTCTTTCTCTTCTCTCTCTTTTGGCTCTCAATTTGGCCATGCCAGGCAGCGGGTGTCTATTTTACTCCATGCTCTTACATGACAAAATTGTGAATAAACTGCCACCGGATTTTTATGCAAACGATTTCCTATTAAGCGCATTCGTCAGAAATATAATTTATATTCCTCGCCCTAGAAGGAACTGGACGTTCCCTTACATACTCCTGTAGCAAACTATGGAATGAATTAAAAATTGCAATAAAAACGGGATAAGTGTCTCATCACTTAAAAGAACATATCACAAACACCTCTTAGAAAAGTTTTAAGCTATTAACCACTTCCTAGAAATATTCGCTGTTTGTTTAGAAATAATAATGACTTTACGTAAATATAATTTTCTCTATAACGTGGGTTTTAGTGTATTGTCCTCATTGAGCGAGCGTTTTGTGTGCCGTGTGTTCTGCGCGGACGATCAAGGTAGAATATCAATCGATATAGCTGCGCGATCTGTTGATGTGTCGTGTGCGCAAAATCGGTTGATGTTTGCGCAATCAATTTTCGCATAATCTTATGTTTGCTGTGAAACGCCTGTTCTTATTTTCAGACTTGTCTGCATTTTTTACTTTCTTTCTTTTCTATTTCTTGTTATTTGGCTTTTCTCTCTGACTCGAGGGCATGGTGTAAAGAAGCTCTGAGCTCCCGTCTCTCTCAGTCTTCTGTCTATTCGTATTCTCTTCTCTCTCTCTCTCTCCCCTCCCACTGAGTCTCTCTCTCACCGTTTCTGTCTATCTGTCTATGTCTCTTTCACTGTCTCTTTACCCTGACTGTCTCTCTCATTGTCTCTCTATATAGAAAGGCAGAGACAGAGAGAGACAGAGACAGTCTAAGAGAAAGCATTTCAAAACCACATAACTTTATCCATTGATTGCGCAAACATCGACCAATTTTGCGCATACGCTGGATCGACAGATCGCGCAGCTATATTGATCGATATTCTGTCTTGATCGTCTGCGCAGAACACCTCTTTTGACGTTTTTTACTGAACGCATTCTATGTTGCGATGTTGCAATGCACTAGAGAGAACCCGTGTGTCCAAAAGCCTTTTTCAAAATAGGATACAAAGGATTTGTAGATGGGGAAATAACATTACAATGGTTGGCCCAGTGACACAACCGTAAGAGTATTAGGCCGGGTTCACAATAGACGCGTAAGTTCCGTACGGAAAACCCTAAATAAGTGGAAGAAAGGAGGATAACAGTTTACGCATATAGGGGAAATTCGGACACGTGCGCAAATATTTCTCCCTTCTTTGTTTCACTTATTTATGGATTGCGCACGGGTTTCCGCATGGAATGTCCGCTTATGTGTGTACACGGCCTTAACGTGAAGCTTTGTTCTATATCTCTGTCTCTCTGTTTCTGTCTCTTTCTTTCTGTTTGTCTGTCTGTCTGCCTTTTTGTTTGTCTTTCTGTGTGTCTGTCACTCTGTTTATTTTTGTCTTGTGCTCTCTCTCTCTCTCTCTCTCTCTCTCTCTCTCTCTCTCTCTCTCTCTCTCTCTCTCTCTCTCTCTCTCTCTCTCTCTCTCTCTCTCTCTCTCTCTCTCTCTCTCATAAAGACTCGTGAAAGTTTAGTACAAACAACTGGTAAGGACGTGACTTTTAAAAAGCAGCGAAACAAAATAACAAATATGAAGCGAGTTGCAAAGAAAAAGTATTTTGGTGATCTTATTCAATCTAAAAAAGACTCAAAATCTATCTGGAAAGCAATTAACCAATTATCCTGTAAATTTTCAACACATAGTCCGCCCTTGGCTAACGATCTCTCTGTAGAAGAACTCAACAATCATTTCTGTACCATAGCCGATAAAACTATACTAGCTGACCGAACTAGTTCTAACGATCTTTTGTTACTGAAAGAGTATTGTGACTCCAAAAAACTAGGTCCTAAACTCAGTTTTCAGTATATGGCTGTACATGAGGTGTACCAAGAATTACTTCATCTCAAGCATTCTAAATGTTGCGGCTTAGATCATATTGATAATTATATCTTAAAGTTATGTGCGCCTATTATCACGGACTGTCTTACCTATATATATAACCTTTGCATTGAGAAAGGCTGTTATCCCCAATTATTTAAATACGCGAAGGTGATACCACTATATAAATCTGGTGACCCCCAAGACCCGTCTAACTACCGACCTATATCTATCATGTCTAACCTCTCCAAACCTCTAGAAAAGCACTTAAAGCGTAATCTTCAGACATACTTTACTACACATGATCTTTTCCATTGTAACCAAAGTGGCTTTAGAGAAAATCATTCCTAGTAAAACAGTACTCACTAATCTAGTCGAACAGTGGCATTCTAATATTAACAATTACCTTCTCACCGGTACTATTTTCG
>CM065699.1:51409159-51414159 GCA_017654935.2 Phymorhynchus buccinoides | reverse complement strand
TTAAGAGGGAAAACACGTGAAACCCGTGATTTGGACACGTGATCTGGTGGGTCTTTAATTGCGTTCCTGTTTCCCCTCTGGAAGTCGGAAATTGTTTTCGCTCAAATGGTAGACATTGTATGTGCAATGCTGCAAATTCTATCATATTGGGTTTTTTTTCTGACCGTTTCATACTTTCTATATATAGACTATTCTCGGCCCTTTCCTCAAATGGCTTTTTATCATTGGTTGACATCAGCCTGTAGTAGGGGCCAACAGTAACATGAGAGCTGTACAATAGGTGATTTTCTACAGTGATGGAAAATCATGGTACAGTTTAGTCTCTCGTGGAAGACTATGACTCTCGAACGAGGGGGCCCTTGCACCGGCTCTGGTGCTGCAGCCAAAGGGATGGGTTGGCTTTAGGGACCTTCCCCAACGCCAGCAGTCCTCAAATTGGCCGAGAGAGTGGGGATGTACCCTGAGCAAGGCATCTCCACTATAAACAAATTCTAGCCCAGCCCGCCGGAATAGCATCTCCCCCCCCCCACCTCTGCTATCTGGCAGTCATGGTCGGAAACGACTGACTGGCATACATATCGAATATTTCCAACCAGAGAAAATGTATGTCCAATTTTCTGAAATCAACTTTTCTTTCACGATTGAAAAAGAAAAACACACACACACACAAAACATGTGTTCTATTCTGGTTTAATTCGTTGCTTCTCTTCAGCGAAAAGAAAATACATCGATTTTTACCCAAGGGGCTGTGATATTTTGGTCATGCCTTTTCTTTTTTCTTTTTATATCAAAGGACTTGCTTCTCTAGAAATATGGGGTGTTCTCAGACAAGGACGCTTCCTGTTATTGATTCCAAAATCTTGAATCTGTGTGTGTGTGTGTGTGTGTGTGTGGGGGGGGGGGGGGGGGCGCCAGGGGGTTGAGGTCTTCGATCTTAAGAGCCCCCCACACACACACACACACACTCTCGCTCCATCCCCAACCCACCCACGCTTTTTTTTTAATTTAGAAAGAATTCTAATATTCATGTGAAAACTTCACACACATACAGGTACAGATACATATGCGCGCGCGCACACACACACACATACACACACACACACTCGCACGCATATATGCATACACGCACGCGCAAGCACACACACTATCATTCTGTGCTGATCAAATTTCAACAGCAAATCATTCTCGTTTTTCATTACTTTTCCTTATGCCAAGAATCATTTATAGCGCCATGGGTATGTTAACATAAACGACGATGCCAGCACAAAGAGGTAGGTTTCAAAATTAAGCGCTTTATGTGTTACAGAATTAAATAAATCAAGTCTTGGGAAAACAAACAAACACAAAACATAAGGCCTACTCTGTTTTACATATCAGAGTGAGCATTCGTTACAGTTGTTTGCCCTGTACCTCAAGAAATAAGGGGTTTGTACAATTACCATGTGGAAGTAAAGTCCTCATACGCCATATTTCTGCGCGCAATATATTTCTCGATTTTGAAACGATAGTTTAACCTGCAGGCAAAAACATTCAATAATGGAGGCTGACTGTTCAGTCTACATTGATACAGATATTGCTTGGCCAGTAGCACGTTCATTAATTTGTTGAAAGGTGATGGTCTTTTGATTGTCTTCAAGTAAGCTTTATTCCAGTTGAAGAGGAGAGAGGAGAGAGAGAGAGAGAGAGAGAGAGAGAGACGAGAGAGAGAGAGAGAGAGAGAGAGAGAGAGAGAGAGAGAGAGAGAGAGAGAGAGGAGAGAGAGAGACAGAGACAGAGAGAAAAACAGAGACAGAGATAAAGATATGGTCATTATGTTACGTTCAATGCATCCAGAATATCAGAACCAAACCACATAAATAAATCACCGATAATGAATGAGAAAGCATGACCTTTCGCTTGCCCTTTGATTAAGCGATTATTGTTGTTTTTAACCCTAATCATGTCTTCCTGTCTGTCTACATTGTCGTATTTATATTGAGGTATTGAGGTATTGTATCAATCGTGGCAGAATATAGCTCCAAAAAGGTTCAGACACCCAAAAGCAGACTTTACTTCCACCAGTAATAGAAACACTGGAGGCGATTCACTTTGCGAAAACACACACACAAAAACTGAACGCAGTTTACAAAGAAAGGCCACACAATATCAGAAATAAAGTCGATTTTAGCAAGCTCCAAAACAGTTCATGTCTTGGCCGGGTTCGCATTAGACGCGTAAGTTCCGTACGGAAAACCCTAAATAAGTGGAAGAAAGAAGGATAAAAGTTTACGCATATAGGGGAAATTCGGACACGTGCGAAAATCTTTTCCCTTCTTTGTTTCACTTATCTATGGATTGCGCACGGGTTTCCGCATGGAATATCCGCTTATGTGTGTACACGGCCCTAAACACAATTTTATTAATGTGCATAGATCATGAACACATATGTCATGTTACAAACGAAGCAATACAGGTGATTAAAATAGTTCATGAACTCGAAACCTGTTGAATAGATGATGAACAAAACGAAAACTTTGTATTTGGGGTGGTTTATTTTGGTATGTTGGTATATATCTAGTCACAGGAGACTTGTCTTTGCGAAATTCGGGTTGCTCCCACCTGGAGAACGCGTCGCCGCAAGCGCAGCGCAGCGCCACTATTATTTGGAAAGAGGGGGGGGGGTGAAAGGAGGGGTGGGGGCGGACTTGGGAAACCTAGCCATCAATTTGGTAATACCAGGCAGCGGGATTTCTCCCTGCTCTTACCGGCTATGTGTGCCTATTAGGACGTGAAATAAGAGAGAGAGAGAGAGAGAGAGAGAGAGAGAGAGAGAGAGAGAGAGAGTGAGAGAGAGAGAGATGAGAGAGTAGAGAGAGAGAGAGAGAGAGAGAGAGAGAGAGACAGAGAGAGAGAGAGAGAGAGAGGTAAGAGAGAGAGAGAGCAAGAGAGAGAGTACAGAGAGAGAGAGAGAGAGAGAGAGAGAGACAGACAGAGACAGAGAGAGAGAGAGAGAGAGAGAGAGAGAGAGACGACAGAGAGAGAGAGAGAGAGAGAGAGAGAGAGAGACTCAGAGAGAGAGAGACACAGAGAGAGAGACACAAAACGAAAACGAAATTGTATTTAACCAGGGAACATGAGATAAGCAATGACAGCTTTTTTTCACACCAGAGAGAGAGAGAGAGAGAGAGAGAGAGAGACACATAGAGAGAGAGAGAGAGAGAGAGAGAGAGAGAGAGAGAGAGAGAGAGAGAGAGACACAGAGAGACAGAGAGAGAGAGACAGAGAGAGAGACAGACACACAGAGAGAGACAGACAGACAGACATAGAAAGAGACAGACAGAGAGACAGAGACAGAGAAAGAGAAAGAGACAGAGACCTTCCCTTTCGAGAAGAGCAAAAGAGCATCACGTGGTTGTTGTTGTTGTTTGTTCTCGTACCCTGGCTAAAAGACTCCAGGGATCATCCCAACAGCCAAAAGCACTCGAACACTACGGTACAAATTCACCCAGACAGGGATGAGAACACTACCGTATGCGACCGTTTTTGATTACCCCGCCACGTGGGCAGCCACACCCCGACTTCGGAGGATATCATGTGGGGCAACAACGAAAAGAGGGAAAGCGAGAGATCGACCATTAACAAAACAAAACAACAATAAAAAAAAACCCAACGAATCTAATAATAAAATGTCGATGGCTTAGAGTCAAAAAGGTCCATCTTTAGATAGTCAATTGACTTAGTATTGATGTCATTGCAAAAAAAAAAAGAACTTGTATTAACAACAAAGACTGCAAATAATGCAAAATGGGGAGTATATATTTTATGTTTCTGCAGTGTTTTTAAAAAAAAACCAAGGTATTATTGTGGCACAGTGGTAGCGCGTTCGCCTCGTGTCAAGTAAACCCGAGTTCGAACCTGGGTACAGGGGATTTCCCCTCTCACTTTGCACTAGGCCTTACTGTCTGAACGTGGAGTCTTTCGGATGAGACCATAAACCGAGGCCCCGTGTGCCCATGCACTTAGCACACGTTAAACCCAGTGGCAACAAAAAAGTTGTCATTCGGTGAAAATTTACCCCCCTCCTCATCAGTCACACAAAAATCGCATGCAAAAAAACCCACCCCAAAAACCAAACTGGGTGGCGCGCCTCTGGCTGCGACGCGCTCTCCAGGTGGGAGCAACCCGAATTTCACAGAGACGCCTCTGTGACTATAAAGTACCTAATACCTAATATTAATTTAAAGTTCAATAATACGTCAATGGACTATCTAAAGATAGTCCGTGTTGACTCCAAGCCATCGCTATAGAACAAACACAAAGAGAGAGAGGAACACAGACGAGAAGGCTGAGGAGGAATAATGAAAAAAAGTGAAAAAAAGTGAAAAACCCCAAACATTCTGCTGCATTATTGGACAGGGATATGTCGATAGAAAGCTTCATTAGACTGAAGGGCTAATCAGGGGGGTGAGTGACAAATGGGCCATAGGCGATAGGCAGATAAAATAGATAACACATTTATCCCTTTCTCTCTTTCTTTTATTTCTCCGAGCCACACATGTTTTGAGATATTTTCTAATAAAGGCATACATTAAACAGAAATATGAGAAAGAGAGACTCTCTCTTTCTTTGTCTCTTTCTCTCTCTCACTTTCTTTGTCTCTTTCTCTCTCTCTCATGTCTCTTTCTCTCTCTCTTTCTTTGTCTCTTTCATCTCAGCTCTTTTTTTCGATACTACGGTACAAATTCATGTCAGACAGGGATCTCTTTTTCAGTACCGTATCTCTCTCCGTTTTTGATGTCCCCGCTCGTCTCAGCCACACTCCGACTTCGGAGGATATCATGTGGGGCAACAACGAAAAGAGAGAAAGCGAGAGATCTCTTTCCATTAACAAAACAAAACAACAATAAAAAGACGAACGAATCTAATAATAAAATGTCGATGGCTTAGAGTCAAAAAGGTCTCTTTAGATAGTCCAATTGACTTAGTATTGATGTCTTTGCAACTCTCTTTCTTTGTATTAA
>CM065699.1:51389159-51396659 GCA_017654935.2 Phymorhynchus buccinoides | reverse complement strand
CCGTCTATATGTGCCACTAATTTTCGTCTCTACATATCCCCGTCTCTATGTGTCACTAAAACATCCATCAGCTACAGCAGACAGAAAAACAAGATATTAACTCCTCACAATGGCACAAGACAACACAAAAAACGTCATAAAGAAGCGAAACGCATCGGACATGTTTCTCCATAAACGGGCTAAATTCAGCTGCAAATGGCTGCAGCAAATCGCTCTTGCTATAAATGCAAAACTGAAATAAACCACACAAAAACAACTTGTTGACATTGAGTGATGTGTGCGTGACTTGGTCATGACCCCCCACCCCCCACCCCCACCCCTTCTCCGTGTCCTTCTCATCCAGCTAACACCCACCCCCCACCCCACCCCACCCCCACACACCACTTTTAATTCTACCCCCCCTTTCATCTGCCATTGAAGGAAATGAACGTCCCAGAGACAAGATCAAGACTAAGAAGAGCAGCCCGACCAACTCTGGAACCGGAAAAGACGGATTTATACGAATATGCCCCCGTCGCTATGTGTCACTCTCGGAGACGGGGACACGCATAGAGCCAGGGACACATAGAGACGGGGACACATACATACAGAGCCTATAATATATAGGCAGGGGGACACATAGAGACGGGGGCACATGCATACATAGACATATAGCGGGCAGGGGGGGGGGGGGCATACAGAGACGGGGACACGCATAGAGCCAGGGACACATAGAGACGGGAACACATACATACAGAGACAATATGAGACGGGGACACACATAGAGACGGGGACACACATAGAGACGGGGACATATACATACAGAGACATGTAGGCAGGGGGACACATAGAGACGGGGACATATAGGCAGGGGGACACATAGAGACAGAGACATGTAGGCAGGGGGACACATAGAGACAGAGACATGTAGGCAGGGGGACACATAGAGACAGAGACATGTAGGCAGGGGGACACATAGAGACAGAGACATGTAGGCAGGGGGACACATAGAGACAGAGACATGTAGGCAGGGGGACACATAGAGACAGAGACATGTAGGCAGGGGGACACATAGAGACAGAGACATGTAGGCAGGGGGACACATAGAGACGGGGGCACATGCAGAGACATATAGGGGCACATAGAGACAGGGACATGTAGAGACAGGGGACACGCATAGAGACAGAGACATGTAGGCACGGGAACACATAGAGACAGAGACATGTAGGACGGGGGACACATAGAGACAGGGACACACATAGAGACAGGGGAACACATAGAGACAGAGACATGTAGGCAGGGGGACACATAGAGACAGAGACATATAGGCAGGGGGACACATAGAGACAGAGACATGTAGGCAGTGGGACACATAGAGACAGAGACATATAGACAGGGGGACACATAGAGACAGAGACATATAGACAGGGGGACACATAGAGACAGAGACATGTAGACAGGGGGACACATAGAGACAGAGACATGTAGAGACGGGGACACATAGAGACAGGGACATGTAGACAGGGGGACACATAGAGACAGGGACATATAGGCAGGGGGACACATAGAGACAGAGACATATAGGCAGGGGGACACATAGAGACAGGGACATGTAGACAGTGGGACACATAGAGACAGAGACATATAGGCAGGGGGACACATAGAGACAGAGACATATAGACAGGGGGACACATAGAGACAGAGACATATAGACAGGGGGACACATAGAGACAGAGACATATAGACAGGGGACAGATAGAGACAGAGACATATAGACAAGGGGACACATAGAGACAGAGACATATTGACAAGGGGAGACATAGAGACAGAGACATATAGACAGGGGGACACATAGAGACAGAGACATATAGACAGGGGGACACATAGAGACAGAGACATATAGACAAGGGGGACACATAGAGACAGAGACATATAGACAGGGGGACACATAGAGACAGAGACATATAGACAGGGGGACACATAGAGACAGAGACATATAGACAGGGGGACACATAGAGACAGAGACATATAGACAGGGGGACACATAGAGACAGAGACATATAGACAGGGGGACACATAGAGACAGAGACATGTAGGCAGGGGAACACATAGAGACAGAGACATGTAGGCAGGGGGACACATAGAGACAGAGGACACATAGAGACAGGGACACATAGAGACAGGGACACATAGACAGGGGGGACATAGAGACAGATACATAGAGACAGGGGGACACATAGAGACGGGGACACATAGAGACAGGGGAGACATAGAGACAGAGACATATAGACAAGGGGGACACATAGAGACGGGGACAGGCATAGAGACAGGGACATAATTATAGAACAAAGATACACCAAAGAAGAAATCCGTGAAAACATAGAGACGGGGACACACACAACAAAAAACAGGTGTCTATACAGAACAAGGGACACACAGAGACGGGGGACACATAGAGAGGAAATTAGTTGACGCAGAGAGACGGGGACATAATAGAGACGAGGGCACCTCGATAGGGAACTATAAAAGCAATTCATTTCCCATTCGATCTCAAATCGCACAAGGCGACATTGTGAGGTCAAGAATGGTGAGGACGTTTCTTGCTTCTTTGATTATTTTGATTCTTGAGAAACGATGTTTCTTCTTTGATTAGTCCCCGAGCCGACGGTTCGGGGAACTATTGTTTTTGTCTGATCCGTCCGTCCGGTGTCCGTCCGGTGTCCGTCCGTCCGTCCGGCGTGCCTCCGTCCGGCTATTCGTCCGTTTTTCTCAAAAACTATTCAGTCTATCATCATCAAATTTGGTATACTAGTTTGCCAAGATGCAAGCTATCCACTGATGTATTTAGTTTTACATTAAGGTCAAGGTCGCGCCAGTTACGGGGTTCAAAACCCGAAACACATAATCGCTAATATCTCGCGAAGTTTTGCATGTATTTTAATGCAGTTTTTTCCACAACATTTCTTGATGAATACACATGTGTCATGAATTGCTCTGTGCGCGCGTGTGCGCATGATCGCGCGCGCTCAAATCACGGGTCCGAACCCCAAGGCTATATATAAAAAAAACTATTCAGTTACGTGCTGTTTTGATGCGTTTTTATGTATGTGCACAGCCGACACATTCCGATTTCCGAGTAGCTCGGCGATGCTGCGAGGGGACTTTCCTACCGCTCGGCGTTGCACTTGTTATTTTTGCTTTCGTGGTCTATAGCCAGTCTGAATACAGTGGAACCTCCCTTATAAGACCTCCCATTATGAGGTCGTGCACACACATAAGCGGATAATCCATGCGGAAACCCGTGCGCAAGCCATACATAAGTGAAACAAAAAAGGGAAAAGATTTGCGCACGTGTCCGAATTTCCCCTATATGCGTAAACTTGTATCCTTCTTTCTTCCACTTATTTAGGGTTTTCCGTACGGAACTTACACGTTTAATGTGAACCCGGCCTAAAAAAAGACTCCCTCCCACATAAGACCTGCTTCTCCGAGACATTGCCCTTATTTGTAAGCATTCAAATTACCTCCCTTATAAGACCACATTTTGGATGATTTTTGGAGGTCGTCTAAGGGAGGATCCACTGTACTTTCGTTGTTGTTTCTGCCTGTTTGTGTCTGCCTCTGTTTTGTTTTTTGCTAAACAAAAGTTGCGCTTACATTTTATACATACATGTAGCAACAAACAGGCAGCACGCATGCGCGCGCACACGCACGCGCGCGCGTGCACACATACACACAGACACAGAGGCACACAAACACACACACATACATACACACAAACACACACATGTGCGCGCGCACAAACACATACACATATAATATGATGCATATGGTTATTTCACTCTGTCTGTATCTGCCTGCCTGTCTGTCAGTCTGTCAGTCTCTTTTCCTCCACCCTCTCTCTCTCTGTCTGTCTCTCTGTCTGTCTCTCTCTCTCTCTCTCTCTCTCTCTCTCTCTCTCTCTCTCTCTCTCTCTCTCTCTCTCTCTCTCTCTCTCTCTCTCTCTCTCTCTCTCTCTCTCTCTCTCTCTCTCTCTCTCTCTCTCTCTCTCTCTCTCTCTCTCTTTCTCTCTCTCTCAACTCCTCTCTCTCTCTCTCTCTCTCTCTCTCTCTCTCTCTCTCTCTCTCTCTCTCTCTCTCTCTCTCTCTCTCTCTCTCTTGGCATTTGATGGCTCTAATGTTTAATTCGTCTACAGGAAAGTTAAAGGGTAGTTGATTGATTGTTTATTAGTCTGATTTATATGTTAATTGATAATATTAACCGATTTATGTATTAATAGTTTGATTATCTATCACATGACTAGTAGATTGGTTCATGTTTAAATCGTCAACTGTGGCTGGTTAGGTTGATCCGTGTATTTATTTTTTAAGATAGATTATTCCTTGATTTGTTTATGTTGATAAATAGTAGCTGATTGATGTGACGAGGTAATGGGTTAAAAGGCTAAGTCCCTAGGGAAGACTTTAGATAATTTGCCTTTAGCCCACTTCTCTAGGGTATGGGAGATGAGCAACTTTCCCGGCCCCTTTTCATCTAATAAATTTATATTTGTGCCCGGGTTCTGGCTCGTCAGATGGTTGTAAGAAATACAAGTGGTTGAATTGCTCTAAATGGCAGACAGAGAGAAGTAGGGTTTTACATGAAATTACAAGACTCCCACTCTCATCAGTCTGACCAAAGGGTTCAGGATTATTTGACACTTGTATTTTATTTACTCCCAAAATCTGCATAAGATTATGCAACAATAATAATAAAGCAGCTCAATGGCGCCAAAACAAAATATGGATAAAAAACCAATGAAATCCGAAAGGATTCACAAGACTTTTGTCTTTCTATAAGGTTCGCCCCATGCCGGAAGGGTTACTAATTATCTTCAATGTCCGTAGGAAAGTTCAAATGATTGGCGCAGTCCGGTGGACTTAGCTGTTTGAAGTTCTGGGCTTGCTCGTCAGGTGAGAGTAGCTCCCAGTCGTTCCGGTTACGGCTTCGCGGGATGGCACGGTTCAGGCGTGGTCTCCTCGCGGATTCTGGGTGCGGGTCGTCTTGGCGACAGTCCCGTCTTGGTGCGTGGTGGAGTCCGGGATGATCTTCCGGCCCACGATGCCCTGCTGATAATCACAGGAGAAGGTGGATGTAGATCTCTATGGCTTAGAGACAAGGGGCTTCAGTCGGCAGGGAATTAGTGAATCCCAACCGGCTAGAAGGCTTCCCTTGTACAATAGCACTAGTTAATAAATAAACTGAATTTCAGTTAACAAACTGAGATCAGTAAAACATAAAAGGTGATCAATCCATCATCACTCTCCATCCAACACCTGGAAAGGAATGGTATCATAAAGTGCAAGATTGCGGCCCATAGGTTTCCTACTAAAAATAGTGCAAGATTGCGGCCCATAGGTTTCCTACTAAAAATAGACAAAAGGGTTAGTAGGCATAAACTCCGGTTCTGGTACCAAAAGTGTTCAAGTCAAAAACACACACACACAAATAATCAGTGCACATAAATAGAATAGAATGTTTACCACTTCTTTTCTATAACATATCTATCTACTCCTTATTCATCATTGAACATAGGATCTAGATCAAAACTAGAGTCAAACAAACAACCAGTCTCAATCACCAGTCATCAATAAGACTTACTAGGTGGGCTATTCTGGCTGGGAGAGGTGTTGCTCTAGTCAGTTTCAGCGTCTTGTGTGAAAAACTTTTTCTCACTACGCCAATTATAGCCTTCACTTTCAAACAATGAAAGCCTGCTATTGGTTTATAGCAGTCGACACGTCACAAGATGCTGTTCTAAATGTACCGAACAATCACGCGCCTATTACATCCTTATCACGTGCCGACATTCAAAATCCTTCTCGTGCTCGGAAAAGCAAAACCATCTTCAAAGGGAGATAACCGTGGTTGTCACTTTCTTGTGATGGGTAGATAGATCTTGCTTCAAAGAGATAATTGCCTTATTCGGCGTTCTTTAGATGGTGGGTGGCAATTAACGTGGCGGCCGGACAGAGAAATGAAAAGGAGAGAGGGGGGGGGGGTGGGAGGGGAGAAAGGGGGGGGGGTGTAGATAAGAAATAAAGAAAGCGGGTCGCGCGGGACACTTACGTCACAGAGGCCCCCCGAAGAAAAGATTCTGGTACCGGAATCTTCCTGTGGAACGCCGACTCCACTTTCGACTTGGGCGACAGGGACAAATTAGTGGGGAGACTGGGTCGGCTGGAATGGTGGAACATCTGGTCGCAACACAGAGTTCAAAGGAGCAGGTGGGTTAGAGATCAGTGGAATGGATTCCGACTGAGGTTGGTGCGGCAATCCTGTGTTGAGTTGTCCCAAGGTTGATTGCAGAATAGCAAACACCTCTTGCCTGAGTTTCCCCTTTAGCCTGGATTCATCATTGCTGATGATGTGGTTTGGTAGGCCGATTCGGGCGAAAATGGCTTTGAGTGCCGCGGCTATCTGGCTAGCATCAAGTGAGGAGATTGGGGCGGCATCGCACTGCATGGTACATATGTCGACCACGGTGACTATGTACCGGAATTTCTTCTTCCGTTGAGGTAGAGGCCCGACCAAGTCGACTGCCACTCGCTGAAAGGGAGGGGTAGGTGACGGCTGTACGTGCGGCGGCCTGTCCCGATAGTACCTTCGGTGGGTGTTTGCGGGTACAGTGCTGCCTTTCACCTGAGGTACCTGTGGCGAGTGGTCTTGGGTCGTTAGGCGGACATTCCTTGGGAAGGATTTTCCAAGTTGTGGCGGACTTGGGGACTTGGGACAATCTGGATTGGCTCGCGCGGCAATTTGGTTTGCCGCGTTTTCTTTTTTGCTTGAGGTTTCTTCCCCTTCTAAGTGAGGGAGTTTTGCTCTTTGGGAAGGAGGGAGGGAGTTGGTTTGTGGATTGGGGAGAAGGGAAGGCTGCTGACTGTCAATGAGCAGGTTGAGAGGGGTGCCCTTAAAAACACATTTTTTTTCTGCTGTGATCCCAGTATGAGGTCATAGACAGGACTGTCCATGAGCACTGCCTTGATGGGTTCCTTTCTTTTTTTTTATCTGGTGTCGACATTGGATTTGAGGATTGATTTGCATAAACATATCTCAGAGATTGGACGACTGGCAAAGTGGATGGGGGGATTGCAGCATCAGGGCCTTGCAGAGAGATGAAGTCTCCCGTGTATGCTGACGCGGGGACTAAGGATCCGCAGACAATGGCGTCGCATGACAGTCCAGTGTCATAGAGACACTGAACAGGGATGTTGTTGACAGTCGCCTGTCCAACGACTGACGGTGTGCCTGGACACTGTACTGGGGAGGGGTTTGTGCAATTCTGCGAAGTCGAGACGACTTGCATAGTTGCAACATTTTGCCGCTTGTAAGCAAGTTTCCTGCAGTCATCCCGATTGTGGGTTTTCGACTTGCAGTATGAGCAGAATAAGGGTTGTCCCAGTGGTTGTCGTTCATGGGTAGAACCGTGGGACCCACTGTTGGAGTTGGGGTTAAACATGCTCTGCTGTGAAGCAGTGGACC
>CM065699.1:51378493-51380993 GCA_017654935.2 Phymorhynchus buccinoides | reverse complement strand
AATGGGGGGAGGGGTTTGAGGGGGGAGGGAGGGGATGAGGGGGGGCTGGGGGGGCGGGGGGCTGGAGGGCGGGGCGGGGGTGGGGGGGGATGGGTGGGATGGGGGGGGAGGGGTGTGTGTGGGGGTGGTGCGGGGGGGCGGGTGGGGGGGGGGGGGGGGTGGTTCAGGGGGGGGGGGGGGGGGGGGGGGGGTTGCTCTGGAGGGAGGGGAGGGTGTTCAGGGGGGGGTTGGGCTGGAGGGGGGGACAGGGATGAACCTCTCTGGTTGAACTAAGTAGGCTTTCAGTTCGTTTTTTTTTTTTGTCCTTTGCCGATCTATGACGGCAATGGAGTATGTTTTCGTTCGGGTTTCTTGTTTCCTTTTTTTGTTTGTTTGTTTGTTCTTTTCTGTCTGTCCCAAGGATCTCCCCAACCGCTTGACCGAATCACTTCACATTTTGTGTGGTGGTGTGTCCCCATGAGAGGAAGGCATCCGCGCAAAACTTTTCGCCGTCCTGACCTTGACGTATGACCTTGAAAACCGAAAATCGTTAAGGGGCCATAACTTCCACACCGTAGATCCTAGAGTCTTGAAACTTGGCATGGATGTACTTTCGCTTATGGCCTTTCTGATTATGGCATACCGATGAAGGTCAAGTTCAAGGCCAGGGAGATCGTTTTGCCTTGAAAGTGGTAGGGGTCTAACAATTGTGTTTTTCTGTCCCAAGCATATCTCCCGATCCGCTTGACCGAATCGTTGCCAATTTTGTGTGGTGGCGTGTCACCATGAGAGGAAGGCATCCGCGCATAAATTATCGCCGTCGTGACCTTGACCTTGGCGTATGACCTTGAAAACCGAAAATCTTTAAGGGGCTATAACGTCCACACCGTTGGTCTTAGAGACTTCAAACTTGGCATGTAGGTACTTTGGCTTATGGCAGTTCTGATGAGTGCATACCGATCAAGGTCAAGGTCAAGGTCAGGGAAATTGGTAGGCCTTGAAAGTGGTAGGGGTATAAAAATTGGGTTTTCAGCCACAAAAGTAAAAATATATTTCGCGGACCCGGCGAAACCGGTACTCAGCGTTACCTGTACTTGGCGTTACCGGTACTAGGCGTTACCTGTACTCGAAGTTGCGCTAGTATCGATAAAACATGGTCTGAGAGCACAACATCTTTCCAACTTAAACGTCACTGATCACGATACATTAGGATTCGTGATAAAGAGAGCTTGAACTAAGTTAGATTAAGAACTCAAATCATATGAACACCTTGATAACTATCCTATGACACATGATAGCAACATGATACATGATAGTATCTCTATCGCTCTGTCTGTCTCTCTCTCTCTCACTCTCTCTCTCTCGCCCTCTCCCTATTCTCTCTCTCTCTATCTCTCTCTCTCTCTCTCTCTCTCTCTCTCTCTCTCTCTCACCTCTCTCTCTCTTCTCTCTCTCTCTCACTTTCTCCCTCCCTCCCTCCCCTCTAGCCCTCCCATCCTCTCTCTCTCTCTCACTCTCACTCTCTCTCACTTTCTCCCCTCCCTCCTCTCTCAGCCCTCCCATCCTCTCTCTCTCTCACTCTCTCTCTCTCTCACTTTCTCCCTCCCTCCCTCTCTCGCGCTCCCATCCCTCTCTCTCTCTCTCTCTCTCTCTCACTCTCTCTCTCTCTCACTTTCTCCCTCCCTCCCTCTCTCTCGCAAGCTCCCTCTCTCTCCCTCTCTCTCTCTCTCTCTCTCTCTCTCTCATCTCTCTCTCCCTCCCTCTCTCGCCCTCTCATCCTCTCTCTCTCTCACTCTCTCTCTCTCTCTCTCACTCTCTCTCTCTCTCTCTCTCTCTCTCTCTCTCTCACTCTCTCTCTCTCTCTCTCTCTCTCTCTCTCTCTCTCTCTCTCTCTCTCTCTCTCTCTCTCTCTCTCTCTCTCTCTCTCTCTCACTCTCTCTCTCTCTCTCTCACTCTCTCTCTCTCTCTCTCACTCTCTCTCTCTCTCTCACTCTCTCTCTCACTCTCTCCCTCACTCCATCTCTCTCCCTCCATCCTCTCTCTCTCTCTCTCTCTCTCTCTCGCCCTCCTCTCTCCTCTCTCTCTCTCTCTCTCTCTCTCTCTCTCTCTCTCTCTCTCTCTCTCTCTCTCTCTCTCTCTCGCGATATACTATTGTTAACACTCAAATATAAAAACAATATCGTTAATAAAACACCTAAAACGCTCGACGTTGGCTCCAATATATTTCCGATTATTGTCCTTTATCATATATTTAGAACTCAAAAATCACATTAACACCTTGACAACTAACCTATTATGACATATATATGGATACTATTATTAAAAACAATATATGGTAAACACCCCAAACGTTCGGCATTGGTTCTACAGTATTTCAGATTAGTTTCCTTTCTCATCAAGTAAAACAATGAACTGAATAGAATACAACATTACTAATATTGCTCATCTGTGATGAACATGGAGAAAGGTGGCAGAGTGGTTAAGACGTTCGCCTGCCAAATGTAATGCGTGACTGCAGCGT
>CM065699.1:51353493-51355993 GCA_017654935.2 Phymorhynchus buccinoides | reverse complement strand
TGTACACGTATCACAGGATATCAGCTATGGACTGATTGCTTTAGTTCTATTTTAAGGTCAAGGTCATGCTGATTAAGGAGTTCAAACCCCAAAACACTAAATCGCTAATATATCGTGAACTTTTGCACGCATTTCAATGCGGGTTTTTGTTTGTGGCTCAAGCCACAAACCTATAACTCACTTTGTCGGTCGGTCGGTCGGTCTGTCTGTCGGTCGGTCGGTCTGTCTGTCGGTCGGTCTGTCTGTCGGTCGGTCCAAAATTGTCGCACATTTTGACAAAATGTCGCACTTCAAATCGAGGCTACACTTCAAATTGAGGCCGCTCTTTAACATGATGTATTTTAAAAGCGTACAAAATAATAAACATACGTAATACAGACACTACAACAGACACGACGAGTATGCGGTGCTTCTTTTGATGAGCATAAGTAGGATACATAGTTTTAAATGTTTTCCAAAAGATATAAAAAGTTACGAAATGGTGCAGAGATAACATTCTGGTTTACAGATTCAAATTATTGAAAAGCCAGGGGAGGTGACTCATGATTGGAGTGGTAAAAATAGACCGCGTGCCACAAACTATTGCGATTTCGCGCTTGTTTTCTTCTCACGACGTTTTCTGATGAAAGGGCTATAACATTATAATAATGAATTCGTCTGTGCGCTCGTGCGCGCATGCGTACGAATCACGGGGTTCGAACCCCAAGGCTGTACCTCAAGAACTGTTGTCTTTCTATTTTGTTTTTATTGATTTATTTGGTTTCCTTTTCCTCTTTTTCTTGTCCTTATTGTTGTGTTTCTTTGGTTCTTCCAGTTTCGTAAGAAAGGCAGTCGTTTGCGAAGGAAGCTTTCTTTCTTTTTTTCTGTAATTTGTTTCTTTCATTCTTTCCTTCTTTCTTCCTTTCATTTCTTTCTTTCCTTCTTCCTTTCAGTTTTATTTTCTGTTCGTTTTTTTGGTTTGTTTTTCTCCCTCTCCTTCTTCCTTCCTTCCTTCCTTCTGTTCGTTCCTTTCCTTCCTTCCTTCTTCCGTCCTTCCTTCCTTCCTTCCTTCCTTCCTTCCTTCCTTCCTTCCTTCCTTCCTTTCCTTCCTTCCTTCCTTCCTTCTCATCTTTTCTTTTGCTTTCCTTTCTTTCTTTCTTTCTTCCTTTCTTTCCTTTCTTTTCTTTCTTTTTTCTTCCTTCTTTTCTTTCTTCTTTCCTTCTTTCTCTTTCTTTCTTTCTTTCTTTCTTTCTTTCTTTCTTTCTTTCCTTCCTTCTTTCTTTCTTCCTTCTTTCTTTCTTTCCTTCTTTCTTTCTTCTTTCTTTCTTTTTTTTTCTTCCTTTCTTTCTTTCTTTTCTCTCCTTTCATTCTTTCTTCCTCTCTCTCTCTTTCTTTCTGTCTTTCCTTCTTTCTCTCTGTCTGTCTCTCTCTCTCTCTCTTCTCTCTCTTCTTCTCTCTCTCTCTTTCTGTTTCTTTCTTTCTTTCTTTTTTGTTTCTTCTTTCTTTCTTTCTTTTCTCTCTTCTTTCTCTCTCTCTCTCTCTCTCTCTCTCTCTCTCTCTCTCTCTCTCTCTCTCTTCTCTCTCTCTTTCTTCTTTTCTTTCTTTCTTTCTTTCTTTTTAGTTCTTTCTTTCTTTCTTTCTTTTCTCTCTTTCATTCTTTCTCTCTCTCTCTCTCTCTTTCTGTCTTTTTTCTTTCTTTCTTTCTTCTTTTAGTTCTTTTTTTTCTTTCTTTTTTCTCTTTCTCTCTCTCTCATCTCTTCTCTCCTCTCTCTCTCACCTCTCTCCAGCTATCTCTCCTCTTCTCTCTCTCTCTCTCTCTCTCTCTCGTCTTTCTCTCTCTCTCTCCTTTCTTTCTTTCGTAGTCTATTCTTTCTTTCTTTCTTTCTCTTTTCTCTCTCTTTCTCTCTCTCTCTCTCTCTCTCTCTCTCTCTCTCTCTCTCTCCTCTCTCTCTCTCTCTCTCTCTCTCTCTTTCTTTCTGTCTTTCTTTGTTTGTTTGTTGTTCTTTAAAAAAAAATTTAATTCTTCCCCTCGCCCTTTCTATGTTTATTTTTTCGTTGCTTTTGCTCGTTCGTTCTGTCCTTCATTTATGTATGTCTTTCTTTCTTCTTTCTTCTTCTCTTCCTTTCTTTCTTTCTTTCTTCCCTGTTTGTTTTTCTTTCTTTCCTTTCGTTCTTTTTTTCTTTCTTTCTTTCTGTCTTTTTGTCCCTTTCAGTTCCAAGGTTCTGTTCGGCTTTGCATATGCAAACATCAGTTCCAACTTACTAGCCTAAACTAGTAAAACGATTGTCATACAAAAGTTTCCTAATGTAATCGTAACTGCTGACATTCAAGTCAAACGTTGTATTCTAGAAAACCCCATAAGGACTCTATTTATTTATGTATTTATTTTTTGATATTAGTTTTTATCATTTATGTTTTAATTACAAAAAAAATGTATGTCACTGAGCATCTTCGTTCATAGAACACTTTCGATCTAAAACATATAACAGGAAAACTAAAATCACAATGGAAATATTGTCA
>CM065699.1:51340993-51345993 GCA_017654935.2 Phymorhynchus buccinoides | reverse complement strand
AGAAGCCCACCCCAATTATCTCATGAAATGACGCAAATTTCAGTCTCATTTTGCCCATGAGACGAGCGTTAATGTCTAGCATTCGTCTCATGGGCAAATTTGACTGAAATTTTCTTTTATTTCATGAGATAATTGGGGTGGGCTTCTTACCCGCCCATGCGCTTTTTACCCCTATAGAAGAATCAGAATTACATTTTATTTTAACATGTCCTGCTTATAAAACTTTTAGAGAGCCACTAATTCCCCCCAACTACTACAATCATCCCAATACTTTTAAATTGGTTTTATTATTTACTGATATTAAAGCATGCTCATCTCTCTCTCTTTTTCTATCTAAAGCGTTTGCTTTTAGAAGTCAATCGATTGTATCTGGATAAATTATTTTTCTCAAATTATTTTCTCCCAATTTATGGATTACATGTATGTGCATGCTTTTATTTTTCTAGTCTACATTGATACGGGCAGAGAGGCCTAATCAATAAAAACTTCAGACTTCAGACTTATCTCTCTCTCCCTCTCTATCTCCCTCTCTCTCTCTCTCCCCCCTCTCTCTTTCTCCCTCTCTCTCTCTCCCTCTCTCCCTCTCTGCCCCTTCTCTCTCTCACTCTCTCTCTCTCCTCTCCTCCCCCTCTCTCTCTCTCTCTCTCTCTCTCTCTCTCCCTCTCTCTCTCTCCATATCTCTCTATCTCTTTATCTCTGTCTGTCTCTCATTCCCTCTCTCTCTCCCTTCGCACACAAACGCATGCACATTTATTCATGCACACGTAGAGGGAGAGACAGACAGACAGACAGACAGACAGACTCAGTAATATTTACCCTATTACTGAACGTTGCAGTATCCTTATTATTTTTTTTAATTGGCAGCTATTAAGATGTATATCATCAGTTATAATTATATAAACACACCACCAGCACTTGAGGTCTAATCACACTGCATACGATTTGACCCCAGTATGTTACGACTGTGACGATATATGTGAGTCATGATTCACTTCTACCTAAAAATAGCTCCACTGTTTTCGTTAACTACACTCACGTAGTTAACACGAATCGAACCAAATTTCCGAAACAAAAATAAGATACTTTATCAGATAGACTACAAATAGGCATATAGTGAACATGGCTAGTAGGATTTCATCTGATTTATTCAGACAGTAGAATTTCACGTCAAGCATGCCTCACAAATGTCAAAACCGGATCGTAGTGAATCGAATCGTATGCGGTGTGGCTAAGTTTTTTAAGGCTTAGTAGAGAGAGAGAAAGAGGGTGTGTGTGTGTGTGTGTGTGTGTGTGTGTGTGTGTGTGTGTGCGTGTGCGTGCGTGTGCGTGTGCGTGCGTGTGCGTGCGTGTGCGTGTGCGTGTGCGTGTGTGTGTACGTGCGTGCGTGCGTGCGCGTGCGTGCATGCATGAGTGCGTGCGTGCGCGCGCGAGTGCGTGTGTGTGTTTGCATGTGCGTGCGTGTGCGTGCATGAATGTATCCATCATCGGAGTCGTGCGTTCACACTACAGCCTCTACAGCCTCTCAATGCCGAATTAAATCTTTCGTCAATTTGTGCGGTGAACGCAGTACAATGCTGTACCAGGAGATATGAGTTAATTGATGGAACCATTAACACGTGAATGGCCTTTTAGAAGGCACTAATTACCTGCCAAGTGGTGATATGATGCATAATTATGATGATAGCTTGATACGTGCCAATTATCTACCAGTATCTATGTCACAGGGTCCGTCTCACGAAGCCAAAAGAACAAGAATACAACGTGTGTGTGTCAGTCTTTTTTATATATTTTCAGGTGGAACATTGAATAAGCAAGAATGGTTTGCTTTTTTTTTTACATCAAACCATCTATGTGTGTGTGTGTTTGCGTGCGTGCGTGTGTGTGTATGTAGACATAGACATGTACTTTCATGTATGCAACATTCGCGCACAAATACCAAATTAATGGAACATGATCATGCAAACCAACACTCGAACATGAATGACTAACAAACAAAAAACACACGCGCGCGCGCAGCAACGCACGCACGCATGCACGCAGTAACGCACGCACACACACACACACAAACCCACACACACACAAACCCACACACACACATACACACACACAAACGTATACCTTCGTGGATACAAATACGCGCAAACATAGCAAATTCATGGAACATGACCATACAAACACACACTCAGACACGAGTCACACACACACACACACACACACACACACACACACACACACACAACACACACACACACACACACACACACACACACACACACACACACACACACACACACACACACACACACACACACACACACACACACATAAAGTGGAGAACGTTAAACTGCAGAAGAAGAAGAAGAACAACAACAACAACCACAACCACAACAACAGCAACAGCACAAGTAACACAACAACAACAACACACAACAACGCACACACATACACACACACACACACACACACACACGCACACACGCACACGCACACGCACACACACACACACACACACACACACACACAGAATGCACAGTACTCACCCCCGCTGTTGTCCCCGTAAGTGCCCAGGTACTCTGAAGACAGGAACTGGCGGCACAGCGCCGACTTGCCCACCTCCATGGTCCCCAAGCCACCGCCACCCGGTAGTAGCCGGAGCCAGGGCACCATCCTCCCCGTTCCTGCACCCCCACACCCCCGCACACCCCCCACCCCCGGACGACCTCCCCCCACCACCACCACCCCCCCCTCCTGCTGCGGAACTTCCCCCTCCTCCTCCTCCCCCAGCAGCCAGAGATTCCTGAGACGCAGCGGACAACGTCCGGTGACGTTCATCAGAATCCAGGACCGCGCTCCCAGAAGCCGAGCTCAGCAGGCTGCTGAGGCTGCACTTTCGCACAGAGTCCCCCCGGTTGACCACGCCTTTGGTGGTCCTGCAGAAGGACCGGACCGGGCAGGTGTACACCTCCTTCCACGAGCTGCTCGGGGAGCCTGAAGAGGAAGACGGTGCCGAGTCGGACTGCATGGCCATCATCATCATCATCATGGAAGGCGAGGTGCTGCTGTTGTTGTTGCCGGCGCTGGATGTCGCTGTCGCAGAGGGGGAGGTCTTCATGCCTTGGCTTAGGATCCGGGCGTGGTGCGCAGCCGGGAGGCTGTAGGTCCTGGGCCTCATCATCACCCTGGAGCGATGAGTCCCCGGCATGCCGCCTCCTCGTGAAGGGAGCTCCTCATCAATGACAGAAATATCGTTGCTCTCCTCTTCACAATCATCGAGGACGTCGCCACCGCTGTGATTCTCCTCCTCCACACCGTCCTCTTCCTGCCTCTGACTGTTGCGGAGACGGTTGAGGTGGTTCTGCTGGCGGATGCGAACGCTAAGTTTGCCCGCCGCTGCCACTCTCGAAGAAGAGGACGACGAAGAAGAAGACGAAGAGGCTCCTGCCACGCTCTCTACACATCTCTCCTCGGGTGAGGACGAACGCGGGGGCGAGAAAGACGCCGGGGATGAAGAGGTGGAGGTGGGTGATGACGCGTGCCTCAAGGTGCCCTCGTGCCTCATGGTCGGCGAGCGGAAGGCGGAGGGGTAGCGGTAAGGAGAGGGGGAGAGGGAGGAGGGGCTGTGGGGGGCGGATGTGGCCAGAGAGTAGCGTCGCGTCGTGGGGGCTCGCCTGGGAGAGGGTTCCGCCTCGATCACGGATTTGCGGCGAGTGGGAGTCCCCGTTCCACTGTGGGGACTCCTTCGGTCTGTGGCGGAGTACAAGAAAACAGAGGTTATGTGCAGTTACCACTCCTAAAGTAATACTATGTTTGACTTTATTACGTGCATGTGTTTCTTTTCAAATAAGTACATTTTAATGATGAGCATAATAAAGTATGATTAGGGTTGATTTTGTCATATTATGTTTGTGCACTTCTCAATTTGTGAATGTTAAAGATGAGTGTGAAAAGTAGGATTGGGCTTTATTTTCCCGTGTGTATCCGCTTACTTTAAAAAAAATTAAATGTTAAAAATGAGTATAGTCAATAATATTAGGTTTGATTTTGTTCTTGATGAGTTACGATATAGGGTTGTATTTTGCATGCTTTATATTGCTTTGTTGGTGCTTATTTTCATTTTCCATTTTCTACTTTTATATATGTATTTTGTCCAGAGGGCTGGATGTAAAAAAGCATGTTATTGCTTACCCTATTACCCTCTATAAATATAATTGATTAATTAATTAATTCATTCATTCATTCATTCATTCTCTGTCTTTCTCTCACTCTCAGTCTGTCTATCTGTCCGACTCCAGAGTTGCACATTTTTGGACCCCCGATAGGACAATGTGTCCTGAATCCAAACTATCAAAAGGACAATTGTCCTGAACACGCAATTTAAATAAGACACCTAGCACTCAGTCGGAAAAGGGTGCATCGTTAGTGACTTGGGGTAGGGGAGGTGAGAGAGAGAGAGAGAGAGAGAGAGAGGGGGAGGGAGGGAGGTGGATGGAAGGAAACTCTCCTAAAATAGGAAACAGATCTTTGATTCTCATTAGGACTTGCATGACCCCTTGATTGTAAAAACAATAGGTCACACGCCCGCTTCAACTGCGATACAATAGGACAAGTGTCGCTGACAGAGGCCAAGCCAATAAGACAATTGCAAATTTGATAGGTCAATGTCTGGAAAATCGTAAAAATGTGCAACACTGGACTCAAACTCTGTATGACTGGCTGACTACCCGTCATCTCTCTCTCTCTCCTGCTCCCTCTCTCTCTCTCTCTCTCTCTCTCTCTCTCTCTCTCGCTCTCCCCCTCTCTCTCTGCGAGAGAGAGACAGAAACGGGGAGAGAAAGAAGAGTGAGAGAGAGAGAGAGAGACAGAGACAGAGAGATACAGAGACACAGCGAGAGAGAAGAGACAGAGGAGAGAGAGAGAGAGAGAGAGAGAGAGAGTGAGAGAGAGATGAGAGAGAGAGAGAGAGATAGAGAGTGAGGGGGAGAGAGAGAGAGCGAGAGACG
>CM065699.1:51334010-51336510 GCA_017654935.2 Phymorhynchus buccinoides | reverse complement strand
AGGGAGAAGAGAGAGAGAGACGAGAGGACGAGAGAGAGAGAGAGAGAGAGAGAGAGAGAGAGAGAGAGTCTGAGAGAGGGAGAGAGAGAGGAAGAGAGAGCGAGAGGGAGAGAGAGAGAGAGAGAGAGAGAGACAGAGAGAGAGAGAGGGAAAGAGAGAGGAGAGAGAGAGCTGAGAGAGGAGAGAGAAGGGAGAGAGAGAGAGAAGAAAAAGAAAGAGAGACAGACAGACAGACAGACAGAGACATAGATAGGCTAGAGAACACACCCGCGCGCGCCCGCACACATTACAACCACGCGCTGCGTGCACCACACACTGTGTTTTTTAAGTTTAGAGAATGAGAAATAATAATCTATAGAGAGAGGCGAGGAAAAGACGAGATGAGAGAGCAGAGAGAAGAGAGAGTCGAGATGCCGAGGGAGAGAGAGAGAGAGAGGAGAGAGTAGTAGAGAGAGAGAGAGACGGAGAGACGGCAGATGAGAGAGTAGAGAGAGAGAGAGAGACGAGAGAGACGAGAAAGGGAGAGACAGACAGACAGACAGACAGAAGACAGACAAACAGACAGTAAGACATGGACAAAGATGAGATACTAACACACACACACACGCACGCGCGCGCGCACACACACATAAACACACACAACACAAACAACGCGCGCACGCACGCAAACCCACTTTCACACAGTGAGACACAGACAGACAGAAATGTTCGGAGCGTCCAAGGTACCTCCGTTCAAACGTTATCGTGTTAACATAGATAGATAGTCGGCTTCAGAATCCATTGGAAACATGACCAGCTTCGCTCTCATCGCTCGCGGCTGGTAATGATGATTATTATAGAAGAAAAAACCGGAAGCTTAGAATACTGTTTGTGCAGCAAGTTGTTGGTTTATATTAATCACATGAAGAACAAGAATTGCATCGTCCGTAGTTTGGGCAAACTTGTGACTACTATAAACTTTCACCAGGCCAATAGAAACTCCAGGGCAACAGAAACGCAAATGAATGTTCAAACGCTGTTCTCAGTGCGTAACCAATCATTTACAAACATTGTGATGAAATAATACCGTAGCCCATTGTCTGAATGATGATGCAATATGCAAAATATCACGCACAGCATTACAAATGCGCCGATGGGAGACGTTTGACGTACGTGACGTTTGAGTGAAATGGTCAAATGTGACGCACTTGCACATCGTGCCGATAACATTCAATGACAGAGGAGTGTTCAGAAAACCGCGTCCAACTCACTCTTGTCATTTGCGCGTAAAACAAATCCAAACATTTTACCCAAAACGCGCATTTTGCCCTCTGGCCTCTCAGAGGTAAACAATGACGTCATATAGGTCACAAATGCTATGAAAGGCATCACTGTCACTATACGCAATCGCAATTAAATTTCAGGCTAAGTGGTGGGGCAGTTCCTTAGGCAGAAGCCGTTGCGTCTTGTGTCAAGAAAGTGGGGGCTACTCCGCCATATTGGACTGTCACGTGATTTCTGACAGGCTTCGCTGAAAAGAACTCTCAGTCGTTTAGCTCGTTTAGTTGATATCACGAACCCCACTCTGGTCTTTTTTCCCATTATTATTCACACCTCTTGGTACACGAATGGCATCTCCATGTCTGAGTTTATGTCCTAATTGTTTCTTGTCTTGTTTCATATGTCAATATTTGTTAATGGAGATAAGTTAATTAGCGGTTTTAAAAAAAAAATTGATTCACATGTGAAATTCCAGCAACTGTGTGTGTGCATCATGCATATGTGTGTATGTGTATGGTGGTGTATCTGTGCAAGATGGTATTATGTGCCTGATGAGTAGGCTACTGTTAAAACATTATTAATTTATTTTTGGGGGGAGCCCATGTATGTTGATGTGTACTGTTATGAAGTCTTAAGAACTATTATTTGTAATGTTTAATGCCGCAAATATGAATGGGTTTTATATTCAATTTATTGTGCCCCCAGGGTTTTTTGGAATAAAGTTGACTTTGTAGAACTGTCCGAAGCCCCTCAATACGCTTGCGTTTTCGTTTGTCCCTGAGTGTTATATATTTGTGAAGAATGACAATGACAATGATACTGCTTGCATGTGAGCATATCATCTTCTCCTTCGTCATTGTCATTCTTCGTCATTGTCCATCGCTCAGACAGTGCCCTGTCATTATCAGCGCAGATGCGTCATGCTGCCGTTATGCGCTTGAGAAAATAGGCCCAGCATGCGTCTAAGACAGTTCAGGCCCGTCTTCGGCTGCAGACAAAAATCTTTTGTAAGAATTTCTAGTAGAACAAAAACAAAGGTAAGAGAATGACCCAGTGAGGCAGAAAGATAGTAGATGACGGTGAGCAAAGGGAAAAGGCAGAGTCAAAGAGAGTGACAGATCAGAGGAAGTTACAAGCGCAGACACGTCCAGAAGGTTAGGGAACTATTTGTTCAAAAGACCCTCCGGTATTCCCACGGGGGGAGGGGGGGGGGGGCAAGGGAGGGGAGCATTTTGAAGTG
>CM065699.1:51304010-51311510 GCA_017654935.2 Phymorhynchus buccinoides | reverse complement strand
TCTTCCACAGAAACATCTTCAATGAGTCCACAGAATTATGCTCGTTTCGTTTGTAGCGGGTAGTCGAACTTCCTTCAAACAAGACATCCTAAAAAAAGAACAGTAAAACACATATAAATGAAACGTTCACACCATGCATAGATATCACGCGCAAATCGTGACACTTCACTGTCCAAATTCTTTCTCTGCCTCAAAACTAATACATTCTGGTTCAAACAAAAACATTATCAGAGAGAGAAAACAAAGCAAAACTAAAATGTATCTATATTATTCACATAACCACCAGTCTCCGAAATACGTCCCAAATGGAAAGTGTTTACGAGGAATATACTCTTTCTGGGGTTTATTTCATTGGGTAAGAAGACATCGTTGAAAATGTTCAGCGAACGTTCAGTAAAAGTTAGGAGACAGTGAGAAGCAAGCAAGCGTTGCGCTCGCTTCTTGTTGGAAGCTGGCGTTTGTTGCGTAGTAGTAGTAGTTGTAGTAGTAGTAGCAACAGATCGAGCACGTGAAAGATAGAAAGAGAGAGAGAGAGAGAGGGAGGCCCAGATTCATCCATCGACCTGCTTATTCCACGAGAGTGAAAAGAAAGGGAAAAGATGAATGAGTGACAGCCAGCCAGAGAGAGAGAGAGAGAGAGAGAGAGAGAGAGAGAGAGACAAGGTGTCGCGGCGCGATTTCTTCTGCGGTAATTCTAAACACCGAAACGGGCCGAAACGGACGCCGAAACGGTCGGGGAAACGGACTCAGAGCTGATTATACCTAGGTTAAATCTTATAGGGATAGCAACCTTTATTTTGTTTGTTGAAGAAACCTGTAGGACCCTCAAATTTCGCATGCAGATAGGTAATTAGGATATCTAGGCCCAAGTTCGAAAATGAAGGTCATCGGACAAGGGTCAAGGTCATTGGAGTCCAAAAGGCTGCCACGAGGCTGGTTGATCTACTGTTTTCACACGCTGATTTATTTTTGTTTTTGTTGTTGTTTACCTGACTACGCACCTGCACTCGCACTCGCACACACGCACACACGCACACACATATACAATACGTACAGGCATGGTTGCAGTAAGTTTGTATCTAGATCTTTAATAATTACTAGAATGAAATAGTGAATCCAAGAGAGGAAATAACGAAATTGAACAAAGGGGAAATACTCTCTTTCTATTTAACTCCCATCCACCAAAGTTGATTACGATACCAATCATCTAGCAATGCGTGGGTCAGAACCAAAGTGAGGCAAACAAAGCATCATTCTCAATAAAGAATGTGCCAAGTTCGCCTTTATGACCCTCCACCCACACAGTACACATCAACAATGGTTACACTACACAACAATGGTTAAGTAACACCCATGCTCCGCACGGGTCCAGAAATAACAGTTTTGAAATGCAAAGACAATTTATTCAATCTTACATTGATAGAACATAACATGCTGTCTGTGAATGTAAGAGAGAGAGTTCCCCGTACCACATGCTAAAGAATAAAGACGCAATACTGGAAGCAATGTATTGATTTGAGAAAATGTTGCCTGACTTAGTGACAAACTTTATTAGCACTGTTGTCGTTGTGTGTGTGTGTGTGTGTGTGTGTGAGAGAGAGAGAGAGAGAGAGAGAGAGAGAGAGAGAGAGAGAGAGAGAGAGAGAGAGAGAGAGAGAGAGAGAGAGAGAGAGAGAGAGAGAGAGAGAGAGAGAGAGAGAGAGAGAGAGAGAGAGAGAGAGAGAGAGAGAGAGAGAGAGAGAGAGAGAGAGAGAGAGAGAGAGAGAGAGAAGATGAGAGACGAGAGAGCGAGAGAGAGAGAGAGAGAGAGAGAGAGAGAGAGCGAGAGAGAGAGAGAGAGGGTACGGAACACAGGTTCGGCATTCTTCGTGTTTTCCGAGGTAGATTCGGCAATTTCCGACACAGCTCAGGCGACGCAGACGACACAACATTTCAAGGAAATATCATACATTTTGCCTTCAAAATCAACTTTCAAAAGCAAAACGTTGAACCAGACATATCCAATTGGACGCTCACCTCATCACCACCAGACATAGCAGAATCGCGTCCCAACGGGTTTTTCTGGAACTGTACGGCAAACAAAAGTCAGACATTTACGTAGTATCCGAGTTTTTACGTTATTTTACACTTCGGGCTTTAGCGTATTATATTATAGATTACTAAGCCTCAGCTTGAGTCTGTTTTGGCCCGTTTCGGTCTCCGTTTCGGTCTCCGTGTCGGTGTTTAGGAATACCCATTTCTTCCGCTTCCAGAGAGACTGGTACCCAAGTTTTTACGTTATTTTACACTTCGGGCTTTAGCGTATTATATTATAGATTACTAAGCCTCAGCTTGAGTCCGTTTTGGCCCGTTTCGGTCTCCGTTTCGGTCTCCGTTTCGGTCTCCGTGTCGGTGTTTAGGAATACCCATTTCTTCCGCTTCCAGAGAGACTGGCACAGTAACGAGCTGCGAGCGAGCGAGCGGGGAAAAGACATAACGGGTCCCCTAGCTTGTTTGGCGTCCCTCTCTCCTGGGAGAACTGTTTGTGTGGACAAGGTTCTACTTATTTAACCATTTCGCCGCCAGACATTTTTCAGCCCAAAAAAATGGGTAGATAAAAAATAAATATCTTCAGTATAGGGAACACCTCTGTGGCATGCATAACATTAGGCCTATCCTTACCTCCCAAAATAAAGAGAACAGGGTCTTTGGATAACAGGCCCTGGTTTGATGCCTTTTAGTGACATGGGTGTTAAACCATTGTGGTGCATAAATGCGACGTTGGCGGCGAAAGGGTTAAAGTACAAATTAAAAGAGACTTGTTACACTCAATCTGAGAAAACTGTATAGAGATATACCTTTCTTGACTTGTCTAAGCCACAAAATAAAAACAAACAGCATTCCAGGACTATGGCATCAAACGTTATGACATCATCAATGACGTCACACACCCCGTAGTAGACACGGGGCAGGCAGTGAAAGGGTTAATAATAATAATGGGGGTTAAATCAGTGAGCTACCAAAAGGCGACGTTGGGTGTGACGGAAAACTTCCATTTGGGTCATTAGAAACACTGATGAAGTTGATTAACTGAAGATGGGTTAAACAAACACAAAATAGCGACGCTAAGAGAGAGGATATAGTGAAATGAATAAGGGGAAGGAACTTCTCGTCATTAACTCCCTTTTTACCAAAGTTATTTATGGCACCGATTCGCCTAGCAAAGTGAAAGTAGCTGCCACAACAATACAGACCCAAGTTCATCCTCAAAAAAAGGATGACCCAGACCTGCTTATTATGACAACCACCCATAATAACACAGTACACACCAACAGTGATAGAGAGAGTTGCTCACAAACAAATCAACATACATTCAATAATGGCTTAGCCTTCTAGTCTAGAACAATGTTACTCTTATCCCTTTCAGCGCCAGCCATCTTTGAGCCAAACATTTCCATTAAACTTACTTGGCTATGGAAAAGATTTTGTCTGCAATATTGTGGGATTTCTCGCACGTTTAGAAATGAGTCAATCCTTACTACCCTAATTTCGGATCACAATATCATTGAATAACAGACCCTGATTTCAAGAGCTTTAGTAACATGGGTGTTAAATCATTGTGGTGCAATAATGCGACATTGGCGGTGAAAGGGTTAAACAACGCACAACACAGAACAAACTGGTAAGCCTCGATGGAAGTTGGGTTAACTAAAGATGATTATGTAAAGATACAGATCCACAGCCCCTCCTCCATTTCTCGGTTGTTTCCAGTTTTTCAGTCTTGCCTTTCTTACTGCAGATTGAGCACGTCATCCTCTATCGTTTGCTATATTTAACGTGAATTTTCATCCATTTACACAACTAAAAGCAATTATTTTTTCAATATAATAAAATATAGAAGATAAAGGCAAGACGGGAAGAACGCTATGAACCAACGGTCCGCGGCTCTTCCGTGCATTGCGCTACATATCAAATAATAGCATTTATTATTATTACTGCGAATAATTAGTCAACAAAGATTATTAGGTCAAAATGTTGATAAAATACAACTTAATATTTGCTAAGGAAGGCAAGTCTGAAAATGCGCGGAGAGCCGAGAAATCGAAGGGGAGGGGGGGGGTGTTGATCTGCACCTTTACCCAATACGCATTGGGTAACATTTACTAATGCGTTTTAATACAATAAATAACCCCTCCAAAAACTCCAGTTAAAGGTGGACCCTGACGGATGAGTTTTTGCTAGAAACACGTCGAGATCACCAGAAAGACAGCCTTTTCAAGGATAGGAACACTCACTTTGCTCTGGTTTCCTAGAAATTAAACCGTCAAAACGGCGATTCCTCCTTGGCGGAGATGCCGGAGAGAGTAGCCATTTTGGATGGGGTGGGTGGAGGTCACTCATTGTGGTTGAAGCGTTTTCTTTTTTTGTAGTGCAGTAAAAAAAAAGTGGAGCTATTTCCTTTGTTGTGAGCCAAACTCTTTTAGATAAACTGTATACAATTATAAAAAAATAAAAATAAAAAGGCGTGTATTGCGAAAATTTCGTGCAAACGATTTGGCGGCCATTAGAAAAGAGACGGCACACGCCTTCTCTTTGGGTGAAATAATTTGACTTCCAGCACCTCCGCCAAGGAAGAATCGTCGATTTGACGGGTTGATTTCTAGGAAACCAGAGCAAAGTGAGTGTTGCAATCTCTGTAAAGGGTGTTTTCCTGGTGATCTCGACGTGTTTCCTACAAAAACTCATCCGTCAGGGTGCCCCTTTAAAGTTTCCTTTCCAATAAACCCGTGTGCTATAAAAATAAAAATAAAACTCACCAGCACAGAAACAGCAGTTCAAGCAACCAGTTCGGCTCTAACACAGTCAACTATTAGGCCTAAGCTAATATCTGCTTCACACGTGCCGTGAGTGAATTCATGCTCGCTCATACAATCTCTCAAAAAGCACGAAATTTGCATTCGGTTTAACAAACCTGGGGCACCGTTTCACCAGAGCGAACGCTCGTAGCTGTTAGCGTAATTCGGCACCAAAAAAACCCGGTCATAAGAAACAATTTTTGTTTGGTATTTAACCCCGTGGGGCTACCGGGGGGTCTTTTTTATAAATAGTTCCCCCACCTTCTGGAAGTTCTGTGCTTGTAACTTCCTCTAATCTGTCACTCTCTTTGACTCTGCCTTTTCCCTTTGCTTACTGTCATCTACTATCTGCCTTACCGGTCCATTCTCCTGCCTTTTTTCCCACAAAACACTTTCCCAAAGATTTCCTCCAGCCGAAGTCGGACTTGCTGGGCCCTAACTGTTTCTTAGTTAGGCGCATAACGGCAGCATGACGCATCTGCGCTCATAATTGACAGGAAACTGTCTGAGCGATCGAAGAAGAAGTTTGGTATTTGGTACTTTAGGCGTCTCTGTGAAATTCGGGTTGCTCCCACAAGGAGAGCGCGTCACAGCCAGAGGCGTGCCACCCATTTTGTTTTATTTGCATGCGAGGTGTGTGTGACTGCTACAAAAATACAGATATTTCGTCAGATTCGAGTACAGGGGGGCTACAAATAGAGTGGACAAAACTGGTAGGATTTCACGAGAATCATGCCTCACAAATGTCACAATCGAATCGTATGCAGTGTAGCGGGGGGTCCCTTACGACTCTGGCTGCAACCAAACGGGATTGGATGGTTGGCCTTTGGGGACCTCCCCCCCCCCCCCTAATCCATTTGGACGAGAGAGTAGTGGGGATGTGCCCTTGGGCAAGACATCTCCGCGATAAATACATTCCAGTCCAGTCACCCAGAATGGTATCTGCGCCCTCTTGCGGGTGTCTTGGCAGTCATGGTCGGAAACGACTGACTGGCATACAGTAACAGCACATACATTTTCTTGACAACCCTATCCCCCCTACCATCCCCACCCCTTCATGTTTACTACCCTAAGACACCTGGTTGATGACAATAAAACATCAGAATTGTCAGAACTCTCCTGTTTTTCGACACCCCAGTCTCAAAGTATGTTTTCTTTTCAAGGCAGAATGTTGATTATCAGTAAAAATAAAAATAATAAAAAAATCAAAAAAAAATCAATGCGAACCTTTGAGAGGGTGGGAAGGGCTGGGGGTTGGGGGGGTGGATTCTTTTCTTCGGAGTTGTCAATAAGCGCGCATCGCTCATAAGCGCACATTTGCATCTTCATAAGAGCGCATCCCTTCTGCCGATAAGAGCGCATGTAGGCCGCTGATTGCCAACTCCGATTTGTATCATTGCAATTCTGCGTACCCAGGTATTCCTTGTTTTTCAGATAGGTTAGGGATAGGGTTAGGGATAGTTAGGGATATGTTTAGGGTTAGGGTTAGGGTTAGGGTTAAGAATAGGGTTAGGATAGAGTTAGGGTTAGGAAATGGGTTAGGGATAGGTTTAGTCCTAGTCCACCCGTCTCAAAAACAACTTCGATGGAATTTATTTTAGTTTTGTTTTATATTAATTTTTTTTATAGAATAAACATTCGTGACATTAGTTACATACGTGACAATCTGTGTATGTCTGTATATGTGTGTTAGCAAACCTCGATGATAAAAACTGAATGCGCTCATTTAGGACAGAAGCGATGCGCTCAATTACGACAGAGGGGATGCGCTCATTTCGGACTACATGCATGCGCTCATATGAGCCGGAAAAAGTCGATGCGCGTTTATCGACAATAGAAAAATGCGCGCTTATCGTATGCAGCCCTCTTCTTTTACTCATCATAAATCAGTGTTAAATCACCACCAGCAGACCCTGTGTTTCCGTAGGTGAGGTGGGTGTGGGGTGGGGGTGCATTTTTCCAAAGCTTGCACCGCCAAACAAATCTGAACGCGTGACCAATCGCTCGCTCACACAACATCTCCCCCCTCACACCCCTTCCCTGTCACTGAACCTTTTAATCTCCCCTCGTCTCCCCCCCCCCCCCCCCCCCCCCATCTATCAGGCAACATTGTTAATCCCACTCTACTCTATTTCTTTTCATCCTGCCCAATCTCGCCAGTTCTGTCTTGACTGTCATACAGCCCCAACACCTAATTCCATCCTGTCTGTCTCTGTTTGTCTATCTGTCTGTCTGTCTGTCTGTCTGTCTCTCTGTTTGTTTGTCTGTCTGTCTGTCTCTCTCTGTGGTTTTCTTGTACCTTATACTATGTGAGAGAATGGGGGTCTGCGAGAGTGTGTGTGTGTGTGAGAGAGAGAGAGAGAGAGAGAGAGAGAGAGAGAGAGAGAGAGAGAGAGAGAGAGAGAGAGAGAGAGAGAGAGAGAGAGAGAGAGAGAGAGAGAGAGAGAGAGAGAGAGAGAGAGAGAGAGAGAGAGAGAGAGAGAGAGAGAGAGAGAGAGAGAGATTTATGTGTTTCTTGTAGTGAATGTTTCTTCTTTTAATTTTTATCACGCTTCGCACAAGTAAGAATAGGCATCGCCTAAAAATATTTAGCGCTGTTAAATAAAGTTTTTCAGTGTTCAGTGTTATCTCTCTCTCTCTTTCTCTCTCTCTCTGTCTCTCTGTC
>CM065699.1:51294010-51296510 GCA_017654935.2 Phymorhynchus buccinoides | reverse complement strand
TTATCAATCAAATACTTCTTTAAAGTTCTTTTAAAAGTACATTTAGATGGACATAATTTCAAGAATGCTGGCAAGTTGTTCCATGTGTTTCCTCCAGAGTATGTCAAGCTGGATTTGAATAGATCGTTTCGGGGTTTAGGAAACGAAAGCATGTGAGTGTGTCGATTTTCATTTATTTTAAAAGAGCTTATAATTTTCTTCGGGGCAGTTCCGTTTACGGCATTAAACATACATAGGCATTTGTTATAGAAAAGCCTGTCTTTAAAAGGTAGGATGTTTAGTTGTTTGTAGTCATTTACAGTCAGGCTACTAGATTTAAGTAAAACTAGCTTTAAAGCTCTTTTATGTAAGCGAGTTATATAATTCAGATTACTTTCACTTGCACTATCCCATAAAGTGGATGCATAATTAATAAGAGGTAAGATGTGACCATGAAAAAAAAGTTTTCTTGAATGAAGATCCAAAAAATTCTTTATTTTTGATAATTGGTAAATTCTTATGGAAATACGTTTACCAAGGTCATTAATGTGATCACCCCACAATAAGTCATTATCAATAATAACCCCTAACACTTTATTGGAGGAAACTTCTTCAATTACTTTATCCTTGACATACAATGGAGGAAACACAGAATTCATCTTTGTTCGTTTTTGTCTTGAGGTTACATACATACATTTTGTTTTTTGTGCGTTAAGAGACATGTGGTTCAACTCCGTCCACTCAATTAATTTATTAACATTAGCCTGCACATTTTCTGTTAATATAGAAGGATTGGTATTATTAGATTGCAATGAGGTGTCATCAGCAAACATTTCACAGCAGCATTTAACACACAAAGGCAAGTCATTTATGTATATAGAGAAAAAAAGTGGTCCTAAGACTGACCCTTGGGGAACGCCAAACTTAATAGGAAGTAATTTTGACCTCGATGAATTAATTTCAACAAGCTGTTGCCGATCACAAAGAAACGACTCGATGAAACGCAAAGCACTGCTGGTTAGATTGTAATGTATTAGTTTTTTCAATAAAAGAGTGTGATTAATAACATCAAATGCTTTAGCAAAGTCTATGAATAAGGCACCTGTAAATTCATTGTTATTTACATTTGAGAGACATCTGTCTACTAATTGTATAAGAGCAGTGTGGCATGAGTGGTTTTCTCTAAAACCAGACTGACTCTCATGTATCAAATCATAACATTGTAAATGAGAATGTAAATGTTTTTTAACGTGCTTTTCAAGAGGTTTAGATAATATGCTTAAAATGGAGATAGGTCTGTAGTTAGCTGGGTTAGATCGATCACCACATTTGTATAAAGGTATAACTTTAGCTTGCTTAAATTTGAGTGGAAACTGATTTTTATCTATGCATAAGTTGTACAAGTAGGTGAGGGTGTCTGCAATAGCAAATGAAACGGTTTTCAATATTTTGCCATCGATTCCATCTAAATCTCGACTTCCAGATTGTTTTAAGTGTAAAAGTTCATATACTACTTCATTGACTGAAATGGGCGGTATAGAGAAAGTTGAGGTTATGTTTTTTGATCGACAGAATTCTTGCAGTTCTGATAAACCATTTTCATTGGATTTGTCGTTTAATATTATTTTATTAGCAACGTTAGTAAAATGAGAGTTAATGTCTTCTGGAGATATTTCATTTACTGGATTTTGATTCTTAGAGTTAGCGTTAGTTAATAAGTTAATAGCTTTCCAAACTGATTTTGGATTTTGTGATGAAGAGATTAAATCTCGAAAATACTTGGTTTTTGCTTTGCGCTTCATTGAGTTTACTTTGTTTGTTTGTTGCTGGATTTCCCCCTTATCCTTTGATGATAATAAACTTTCTCTTTTGTATATTTCATTGTCTATTTCTTTTGATATCCAAGGGGGCTTAATAGAATGTTTCACTCTTCTTTTAATAAAGGGAGCATGTTTGTCTTATATAGAAATAAATGTACGGATCCAGTAATCAACTGCATCATTAGGGTCTCTCATCTGATACACATAATCTAGGTTATAATTAATTAGGTCCTCAATGAAGGCATTTTCATCAAAGTGAGTAAAGCATCTGTAAACAATTTCCTTATGACCTGGCTTTGGAATTTTCACACCTTTTTTCTTCCATGTTAAACAAATAGCAGAATGGTCGCTGCGACCAGTTAGGACTGAACATGTTTCTATTATATTAGATTTCGTGTTGACATAAATGTGGTCTATTAAAGTAGCTGTGGTATCTGTAATGCGTGTTGGGCGATCGATTATTTGTTCTAAACCGTATGTAACATAAGAGTGGCTCCATCTAGTACCTGATAATGCTAAATTTATATTGAAATCCCCTAACAAAATTACTTCATTGGATTCAAATATTACTGCGTCCATCATTGAATTAAAATGATTGTACCACTCAGTAGTTTCGGCCGGATTTCTATACAGAAATCCGATCATAATAGGTTTGTGATGTTTAAGATAAACTTCTATCCATATAGATTCAACATTGTGGT
>CM065699.1:51286510-51289010 GCA_017654935.2 Phymorhynchus buccinoides | reverse complement strand
TTAGGTACATTATAGTCACATCTGTGAAAGCCGGATTGCTCCCAAAAGGAGAGAGCATCGCAGCCAGAGGCGCGCCACCCAATTTCTCTTTTTTGCATGCGATTTTTGTGTGACTGATGAGGAAGGAAAGGGAGGGGGGTACATTTTGACCAAATGATAACGTTTTCGTTGCCACTGGGTTTAGCGTGTGCTAAGTGCATGGGCGCACAGGACCTCGATTTATCGTCTCATCCGAAATAATCCACGTTCAGACCCGTAAGGCCTAGTGTAAATTGAGAGGAAAAATCCCCTGTACTCAGGTTCGAACTCGGGTTTACATGACACGAAGCGAACGCGTTACCACTGTGCCATTCTACGCTAATACGAATACGAATGTTTTATTGAGGGTAAAATGGATCAGCTACTAATAAGTTCTTTGTACCATATTCACACTCAATACACTCCACACCATGCATCAAGCGAAGAACATTGAGATAAACACTTACATTAACCCTTTCAACGCTAGCCATTCCTCAGCCAAAATTTACCATTAAACTTACCCGGGTAGAGAAAAGATTTTGTCTGCAATATTGGGGATTCCTCTGTGACATGCACAAAATAGGGCCTATCCTTACCTCCCAAAACTACGATGGTAATTAATTTGGTCAGCAGACCCTCATTTGATGCCTTTTAGTGACATGGGTGTTAAATCATTGTGGTGCCACGAGGCGACAGTGGCGATGAAAGGGTTAATATTAAAAACAAAATCAAGTCAAGCAAATGAAACAGTAGACGAAAGTAGGAAACTAAAACTTACATGAAAACTGGGATGTACGTGCGTGCTCGTATGCATGCATACACACGCATATTATCTTTCATTCTCTCTCTCTCTCTCTCTCTCTCTCTCTCTCTCTCTCTCTCTCTCTCTCTCTCTCTCTCTCTCTCTCTCTCTCTCTCTCTCTCTCTCTCTCTCTCTCTCTCTCTCTCTCTCTTTACACACTTTAAAACATTTCTTTGTTCGTAAAGATATTGCTAGATTTCGAATGGGAATGTCTGCAATTAACTGTAATTTCTTACAATATAAGGCACGTTTAGACAAAAGTAAAGATCATTGTCCTTTTTGTTGTACAACTCTTGAGACTGAAATGAACTTTCTATTTATATGTGCCGGTATAATGATTTAAGAAGAGAACTAATTCCAGCAAAATATTATAAACATCCTTCATCTTTCAGACTCGCATTGATTTTATGTAATCAAAACCCTAGCATTATTATTAAGACGTCATTATTTATTCACAGAGCTCTTGCCTTGCGAAACGAATATGTACATGCATGATGAATGTTTGTATCTATGTTTTGTTTGCATATAATGCGTGTTTTTGGTGTCTTTGTTCTTTTTTTCGTTGTTGCTCATATATATATATGCAATACTTTTTTTTGTGAACTCCATTGTTATGGGCCAGAGGCCTAACTATTAAAATATTTTTGACTTTCACTCTCTCTCTCTCTCTCTCTCTCTCTCTCTCTCTCTCTCTCTCTCACTCTCTCTCTCTCTCTCTCTCTCTCTCTCTCTCTCTCAAAAAACATGGAATAATCATATATGCTTGCAAGGATGTAGGCTTAGGATTGCTAGTATGTTTCTCACTATGAGTAAAATGCGTGTTGCGTGTGCGAGAGAGAGAGAGAGAGAGAGAGAGAGAGAGAGAGAGAAAGAGAGAGAGAGAGAGGTTCCTGAGAGAGAGTGAGTGTGAGTATGTGTGGAGAGAGAGAGAGAGAGAGAGAGAGAGAGAGAGAGAGAGAGAGACAGAGAGAGAGAGAGAGAGCAGCGAGAGTGAGTGTAATTAAGTGTTTTTATACATGTATCCATGGGTAAATGTATAAGTGTGTAGGTGTGTATGGGATACATGTATAATCTGTTTACTTGGAAGAAAGTAGAAAAAGTAAAGAAGAAAAGTTGTAAGAATAGGACTATTGAGCTATGTTTTTCATTTGTTCCAGTGTTGTCTACCTTGAATGTTAAATGGTTGTTCCCCCCCTTGCCATAAGGGCGTTTGTTTGCTAATGGCAATAAACAGAAGTGCTCCATAAACATCTAATAACCTCAATCAAACTTAATTGCCCCAGTCACCTCCCCCTCCCCTCCTCTCCCCAACCTCACATTAAACCAGGGAACAAGCGGTCATAGACCAAAGTAGTGGTAAAAGAAGGGCAGGAGCTGTGCCGACGGGGTTCGACCCCGGGGAGCGCTTCGCTAGCCGGATTAGAAAATAAAGGTCTGTAAATACACTCTCTCGCTCTCTCTCTCTCTTCTCTCTCTCTCTCTCTCTCTCTCTCTCTCTCTCTCTCTCTCTCCCCTCTCTCTCTCTCTCTCTCTCTCTCTCACTCTCAAACTCTCACCACACTCTCTCACTCTCTCTCTCTCTCTCTCTCTCTCTCACTAATCTCTCTCTCTCTGTCTTCTTTTAACATTTATTACTTTTATCTCTGTTTTCTAATGTCAACATTCTTATCTTCATACTGC
>CM065699.1:51261510-51281510 GCA_017654935.2 Phymorhynchus buccinoides | reverse complement strand
TCCAGTCCAGTCTAGGAAAAATTGGACGTGCGTGCGTGTGTGTGTGTGTGTGTGTGTGTGTGTGTATGTATGTATGTGTGTGTGTGTGTGTGTGTGCGTGTGTGTGTGCGTGCGTGCGTGTGTATGTGTGCGTGCGTGCGCCTATGTTTTGTAACCCGAGTATCGACACATCTGGATTCCAATGCATTGTATTCTACCGTGAGTGGCATGCTTTGTTTAGGAGAAGGATTGTGAGTAGGTGACAGTGCTGGTGATGGTATGTAGTGTCTGCTGATGAAATAATGTGTACCAAAGAAGTCGTGCAAAGTGTGTGTGCGGGTTGGTTTTTTCCCTGTTCAGACTCCAAAATAAGGTGTTTTTCAATTTTGCTAGAAAGTTGCTGTTCGTCGAAAACAATACTGTCGAGAATTACACACATGTATTATTGTGCTTAATGGTGACGTTTCGTGCACTTCATTGCATAGATTGGGTCACCTAAAAAAAAATTTCCTGCTTTGAATTTTTTTAAATACTGAGAAGTAACATTTTTCCATTTTCGGGAACGAGATAGGGTTAGGATCAGCCTATGATTTATTTTCATAAAACTGGAAGGAACAGACTTTGAGATTGACAGTCGTAAACATAAGACGGGTGTCTAAATTGCAAATTTGCTATAAAAAACAACAACCCAACAACATTACTCATGCATATTCATATTCTTAATGATGATGCTTGCTTCGCTTAATTGCAGAGATTGGGCCAGATAGCAGCTTTGAACATACCATTGAGATCACACTCTCTCAAATAATTCTAACGACGGGCTTGATTTCACCTCCAATGATCTTTTTAAAGACCCACTGACCCACCACGAATAAGCTGTGGCCCATGTACAAAAGTCCCCAACTTCAAATTGAGGCTATTCTTCAAAATGACGTTTCGTTTTCAATTTGGGAACATTAGCACGGGAGTCAAACCTGGTCAAAACAAGATTTCTTACCAGAGAGGGAAAACGCGTGAAACCCGTGATTTTGACACGTGACCTGGTGGGTCTTTAAAGGACAACGGACTTGGTTGACTCTTTGTGGATGCCCCACGTGGCCGAAAGGCCGCAGAGGGCGTGAAACCTTATTTCGTTCTGACTCTTTGTTATCTGAGCAACGATTGGTAGAGACTTCCACAGTAATTTCCATCAACTTGAAAGTTGGAAGTGTTGATAAAATACTTTCCAGCATGTTGTTTGTGTTAGCGTTGCTTTGTTTGGGCGTGTCGTGCGTGTTGTTTGTTTGTTTTTGTGTTTGGTTGGTCGGTTGGGTTTTCTTTTGGTTTGTGTGTGTGTTCGTGTTTTGCTTGGTTGTCTTCTGTTTGCTCATCCAGTTTAAGTAGATACTCTACCTTTAAAACGAATGCAGAATATTTCAAAGCAATGGTTTTCTTTCAAACCCTTTCAACGCTAGCCATTCCTCAGCCAAACTTCACCATTGAACTTATCCTGGTAGAGAAAAGATTGTGTCTGCAACAGTGCAGATTCCTCTGTGACATGCATAAAATAGGGTCTATCCTTACCTCCCAAAATTAAGAACATAAGGTCACTGGATACCAGGCCCTCATTCGATGGCTTTTAGTAACATGGATATTAAGTCATTGTGGTGCCAAGAGGCGACAGTGGAAGGGTTAAGACCATTCATCAACACTTATAACGCAGTTGAGTTTTCTCTGTAAATAATATAATGCTTTCAATGTGATAGCGACTGCGATTCAATCCTGCATTGCGAAATGAGAACAACAAAAAAGTAAAAATGTAGGCCTACAACAGTAATTGCAGTAGATAAATTATAGTACTCAATCAATCAATCAATCAATCATCAATCATCAATCAATCAATCAATCAATCAATCATTTATTGTCCCCATATCATTGAAACAAGGACATTTGTCTCACAATCGATCAATACAAAAACGTGCTGTCTTTTGTGGAACCTGTACGCAAGTAAAATGAATATTGTAGGTTACGTATTATTTTAAAGATGGTCTGGATTTCTTCATAACTTCAATCTAGCAGACAGTCGGTGACATACACTATCTGCCTACGTCTGAGACAACATCTATGTTAGTTTCTTCTAAACGCGTTACACATCTTCCCTGAAGAAGAAGAAGAAGAAGAAGAAGAAGAAGAAGAAGAAGAAGAACAACAAAGAACAACAACAACAACAACAACAACAACAAGAACAGAAGCAACAAATAGAGTGAAAACCCAAGATCAACCAGCCGCACGGCAGCATTTTCGCCTCCTCTGACCTTGACCTTTGACCAATGACCTTCATCTTCAAACTTGGCCTAGATATCCTAACTACCTACCCGCATGCAAAACATGTGAGAGCCCCGGATCCCTCCGTTTCAAACGCTATCGTGTTAACATAATATATATATATATATAGATATAGTTAGCAAGTCAATCAGCCCGCCAGGAACAAAAACAAAACAAACGACACTGGAAACATGACAAGCGTTGCATGCTACGCGGCTGGTAATTGACAAGAGCAAGAACAACAACGCGAAAAAAGAAGGAGTACTCAAGAAAGTAGCACCCATTCGCCAATGCCTTGGAAAGACTGGATCCCGTTCTGGAAGTTCGTGGGTACCTTCGCCCTTCCCGTTCTGTACATCGTTCCCTTCGCTAGTAAGGACTGGGTGACGAGTGACGGGGCCAAGTGGGGGCTGTGGGAATGGTGCAATACCACTAGCCCTGAGCACAAGTGTCACGGGATTGCTCCTGGAGATAGTGATGGTGGGTATTGTATGTCTGTCTGTCTGTCTGTGTGTCTGTCTGTTTCTCTGTCTCTCTCCAAGTGGGGGCTGTGGGAATGGTGTAAAACTACTACTACCACTGAGCACAAGTGTCACGGGATTGCTTCTGGGGATAGTGATGGTAGGTATTGTCTGTCTGTCTGTCTGTCTGATGTGTGTCTGTCTGTCTGTCTCTCTATCTCTCTCTCCAAGTGGGGGCTCTCTCTGGTGCTCTCTCTCCACTCACAAGTGTCACGGGATTGCTCCTGGAGATAGTGATGGTGGGTATTCTCTGTCTCTCTGTCTGTCTCTCTCTCTCTCTGTCTCTCTGTCTCTCTCTCTCTCTCTCTCCCAAGTGGGGGCTTTGGGAATGGTGCAATACTACTACCACTGAGCACAAATGTCATAGGGATTGCTCCTGGAGATAGTGATGGTGGGTATTGTCTGTCTGTCTGTCTGTCTGTCTGTCTGTTTCTCTATCTATCTCTCCAAGTGGGGGCTGTGGGAATGGTGTAATACTACTACCACAAGTGTACAGTGGCACAGAGGCAACGCGTGCGCCTTGTGTCAAGTAAACCCGAGTTCGAACCTGGGTACAGGGGATTTTTCCTCTCACTTTGCACTAGGCCTTATGGTCTGAACGTGGAGTCTTTCGGATGAGACGATAAACCGAGGCCACATGTGCCCATGCACGTAGCACACGTTATTCCCAGTGGCAACGAAAAAGTTGTCATTTGGTCAAAATTTACTATCCCCCTCCCTTTCCTTCCTCATCAGTCACACAGAAATCGTATGCAAAAAAAAGTGGGTGGCGCGCCTCTGGCTGCGACGCGCTCTCCGGGTGGGAGCAACCCAAATTTCAGAGACGCCTCTGTGACTAGTATAAAGTACCTAATACCTATAAAAATAAAAACCTACTGAGCACAAAGTCATAGGACTGCTCCAGGTGATAGTAATAATGGGCATTGTGTGTGTGTGTGTGTGTGCGTGGTGTGCGTGTGCGTGTGTGTGTGTGTGTGTGTGTGCGTGTGTGTGTGCGTGCGTGCGTGCGTGCGTGCGTGCGTGCGTGCGTGCGTGCGTGCGTGTGTGTGTGTGTGTGTGTGTGTGTGTGTGTGTGTGTGTGTGTGTGTGTGTGTGTGTGTATGCGTGCGTGTGCGTGCGCGTATGTGTGTGTGTGTGATCGTTGTCATTTTGGGGTGTCTGGCTTAGAATGAAACTTGTCGCATGTCATAATCTAGCATCTATGTTAAGAAGACTTCGCAAGTATAATAGATTCTTTTGTTAATTTGTTTTTATTTATGGGGGATTTTTGTAGTAGATAACAATGTTCAATGTCGTTGTGCAACTTGCTGCAGGGCATACAGTGAACAACTTAGCATAAAATAAACATACAGTATATTATGCATATAAAGAAATAGTATGGGTGAGAACTCTCAGTTATTAGCTGAGCTCCATACCCCGAATCTGAAGGACTGAAAAGTTGGTGCATTTGACACGCAGAACAGTTTGCTTTGATACAACTTTTCTGTGTCCAGTGTCTGTATTTGTGAACCTAGCATTAACTGTATGGATTGCTCTGTGTTCTGAAAAGAAGAAAATAATGTGCTGATTTGCTTTTTCTCTATAAAGTGCAGCTAAAATGTGAAGTGTGATATAAGCAGATTATCATGAAGTACTAGTTCCACCCGTGCTCCGCACGAGTCCAGAAATATTATTTTTGAAATGCAAAGATACTTTATTCAATGTTACATTGATAGAACATAATATGCTGTCTGTGAATGCAAGAGAATTCCCTGTACCACATACTAAAGAATAAAAATGCAATACTGGGAGCAATGCATTGATTTGAGCAAAATTTTGCGTGACTTAGTGACAAACCGATGTGAACGTTCTCACGAAATGCTTGAAATGTTGCTTAATATTATGGGTGTCCATGTAGGGATATGCTGTGCAGGCTATTACGAATTCATTCGCACCTTTGGTGCCTTCAACCTGGTGTTCCACATCATGTACTTCGGGGCCTTCAACGAAAACGAGGGGGTGGGCAAGGACGGGGGACCTGCCTGCTTGGCTAGTCTGACTAGTAAGTGCATATACTGCAAGCTTGCAGGTTCTCCTTCTTGTTCTTGTTAGTCCCCGAGCCGAAGGTTCGGGGAGCTATTGTTTTTGTCTGGTCCGTCCGGTCCGTCCGGCCGTGTCCGGCGTGCCTCCGTCCGTCCGGCTATTCGTCCGTTTTTCTCAAAAACTATTCAGTCTATCATCATCAAATTTGGTATACTAGTTTGCCAAGAAGTTAAGGGCCGGCCACTGATTTATTTAGCTTTTATCTATTAATTGTACACTAAGTCGCGCCAGTTAAGGGGTTGGCAAAACCCGAAACACAATAACTTTCTAATATTGCACGTGCGAACCAGTTTTGCATTGTAGTTTAATGCAGCGTTTTTACAAAAACAAATTCACGAGATGAAAGTTTGGTCTCTTTTCGCACAGGGCTCATGCATTTTCTTGCCTATTGCACGTGCAAGCATGACTGTAGTGAACACTGCTCAAATCACGGGTGTGTATTTAAGGGCCAACCAGAGCTCTCAATAAGCATGCCTCCAAGACAGAAGAGAGAAGATCGTTCTATTTTGGAGACAGTTACGTGCTGTTTTGATGTATTTAATTTTACATTAAGTTCGCGCCAGTTACGGGGTGTAGCTAATATCTCGCGAAGTGCTGTATTTTAATGCGTTTTTATGTACATGTCTTGATGAATGGTCGACACATTGTCATGATTTCGGAGTGCGCTCGTGTGCGATGCTGCGAGCGCTCAAATGCAGGGTCCGAACCCGGCTATATGCACTATTCAGTTACGTGCTGTTTTGTTATAATGCCCCAGAATTTTTATGTAAAATGTACCCCACATTCCGATTTCGGAGTAGCTCGTTGTTGCTGCGATGGCTTTCTTTGTTCTTGCTTGGCATCCCCTTTTTCTATGATTCTATATTCTTGTTGTGTTCGTACGAGGGGCACTCCCCATGGATGTTTTGCAATGGCTTTCTTGTTCTTGCATACATCCCCTTTTTCTATGATTCTATATGATGTTGTGTTCATACGAGGGGTCATGTAGTGTCATGAGATAGACCATTATCATAGGGCACTATTTTTGACATACTTCAGTTGAGCTGGTCTGGTGCCATAACCGTTTGGTTTGAAAGGATATCCACGTGCATGTGTTCTAGTGCGGGACTCTTCTAAAAGTTTGACTAGTCAGAAGGAGAATGCACACTGCCACTTATCCACATTGCTAAATATATGGAGTGCCCCTCGTATACGTATCCGGGCTTTTTTCTTTATTATTTTTTTAGAGTTTGGTTTTGTTCTTTGAGTATGAGGGTAGTTCGGTCAGTATATTTTTTTCCTCTGTCTATATCTTATTGTTCAAGGAAATTTATTTATTTAAATATTGATTTATTGATTGATTATTGATTTTTTCATTTATTTATTTGTTTATTTATATTTATGTATTTATTTATTTATTTATTTAATAATGTTATTTATTTATTTATTTATTATGTATTATTTATGTGTTCATTCTTTGTATATTCATTTATTTAGTTATTTATTATGCATTGGTTTGTTTCTTGGTTTGTGTTCTTTTTTATATATATAATTTATTTGAATCACAATCAAATGTTCAGGCATCTCATAATTCTGCCCTGTCAATCTTCTCGCAACAGGCTTCGTCTCCCTTCTCCTCCTGGCGGTTCTCGGGGGGAAATACAAAGACGACTCGCGCTGGCGAGAGACGAACGACCTGAGACTGGGCTGGTGCTACTGGATGCTGCTCGGGGGCTTTTTCTTCACTCTCTTCATGATCTGGGTCTTCTCCACCTACCACCGCATGAAGAAGACGCCCCAACAGCCCGCCAGTGGCTCTCCTCCTCAAGGAAACCCACAAGCCGATCCTCCAGCTCGGAGCAATCCCCAAGACAGGTCAAGGAGATTGTCGGTAGCTAGTCCCCCCGAGGAGAATTGGGAAGAACCACCCCCTCCTTCCGTCTTCCATACGGAGGAGAGTAGTTGTCCCTACGCGCCCCCTCCGTCTTATGAAGAAGTCATGATGAGTGGTCCTCCTCCTCCTCCTCCAGCAACAAGAGTCGCTACAAGAAGATAAAGGCTGTGACGGTTACGTCTAGATATCCCCCCGTAGCTCTTGTGTTGGTAGGACAGGTCTCGTCGGTAGCTAGTGTTAGAAGTCCCACCGCGGAGAATTGGGAAGAACCACCCCCTCCTTCCGTCTTCCATACGGAGGAGAGTAGTTGTCCCTACGCGCCCCCTCCGTCTTATGAAGAAGTCATGATGAGTGGTCCTCCTCCTCCTCCTCCTCCTCCTCCTCCTCCTCCTCCGATAGGTTTTAATGTAGGAGGGGTCCAGCAACAAGAGTCGCTACAAGAAGATAAAGGCTGTGACGGTTACGTCTAGATATCCCCCCGTAACTCTTATGTTGGTAGGACAGGTGAGGCCGTTGTGTCTCCTAGGTCCTGTCAGCACTTTCAGGGTGGGTTTGTGTGTGTGTGTTTTTCATTAATTTCCTGGCTTTTCCATGCATCTTTGGCTGCAGCGACAGACAACCCGAAGCAACGCATCGGCTCAAAGCTAGCCTAAACATTCCACACAGACGTAGTTTACTAGCTATTCCTTCATGTTGTATGCAGTTTTTCAGTCTTAATGTATTGCTCTGTCCGTTTTGATGAAACTGACACTAACCTAGTCCTAACGGTCCGAGAGGTGGCAGAGTGGTTAAGACGTTCGCCTGCCAAATGTAATGCGTGACTGCAGCGTGAGTGACCCGGGTTCGAATCCCGGCCTCCTCGCCCTTTCTTCCTAGTTTGACAGGAAAATCAGACTGAACGTCCAGTCCTTCGGATGGGGACTTAAAGCTAGTCTGACCCGTGCGCTTTACGCACGTAAAAGTCCCACGACAGTTGAAAGTCGGTAAGAGCAGGGAGGAATCCCGCTGCATGGTATGGCCAAATTGATAGGTTTTCCAAGCGTGCTCACGCCCCCTCCTCACCCTGTGCCCCCCGCAAAACAACAAAAATTGGGTAGGCGCTGCGCTTGCGGCGACGCGCTCTCCGGGGGAGATCATCCCGAATTTCACAGAGATAAGTCTGTTTGCCTAGAATATACCAAATAACAAATAACAAAAAATACCCTCCCCTTTTCTGATTGAGGTAAATTGTTGCTTCTTTGTCAAATAATGTCAATGGACAAATTTAGATGGGGGTAGCGAAATCGTACCATTGCCCAAACTTCTACCCAAAGATCCCCACCAGTCTAACCCAACTTCTCTCCACACGGTCACTGGGGGAAATCATGGTAGTAGGTAGTAGGCGTCTCTGTGAAATTCGGGTTGCTCCCACTTGGAGAGCACGTCGCAGCCAGAGGCGCGCCACCCAATTTATTTTGGCATGCGAATTTTGTGTGAAGAGGGGAAGGGGGGGGGGGGGGGGACATTTTGACTAAATGACGTTTTTGTTGCCACTGGGATTAACGTGTGCTAAGTGCATGGGCACACGGGACCTCGGTTTATCTCATCCGAAGGACTCCACGTTCAGACCGTAAGGCCTAGTGCAGAGTGAGATACAGAAACAATCCCCTGTACCCAGGTTGAAACTCGGGTTTACTGTGCACGAGGCGAACGCGTTGCCTTAGTGCCACTGTACACTGACTCCCTTTGTTTATTTATTTCATGTATGAGAATCACGATGTGAAGCCAGAGCCAGCTCGTGTTTGGTCTACTTCTCACATAATTATGTGACCCAGCACCACGAAAGGGACATTAAGTCGCTGGGCTAGTTTCTCACAACAGGCTTGCAAAGTCAACAATCAAAAACAAATGTAATCAATTTTGAGTTATGGGTGTTTTCGTGCTCTCTAACATCTCATCTTTCATATTTATAAAGCACAATCTTTCCTAGTGTCTCTAAATACTCCAAAAAGTGTTTTTAAATGAGTAGGTGTGATGTATGTTCTTCAGCTAGGCTAAACTTTAGGCTGTAATTTCTCAAAATGGCCGACAGTCACAGAACCAAATTCAAATGTTCATAACTCTAAAACGGAAAACGTTACGATAATGGCTCTTATATCGTTTGAAAGAGAATTGTCTGACGTTTCTAGCTGTACCATTATCTCAGAAAGGTCATACTTTAGGGCACCATTAGCCGAAATAAATTGAAAAACAGAAGTTTGACTTTTCGCATTGTTCATCGTATTGGATTAGGGGTGTGGGTCACTTGAGACGTTATTTATTGTGTAGACTTTACCTAACAAAATTGAATGTACATATTTTACAAATGCCACACTATATACGTGTTTGTGTATGTGTGCGTGTGTGCTTAACATAATTTGTATGAAGGATTGAGAGAGAGAGAGAGAGAGAGAGAGAGAGAGAGAGAGAGAGAGAGAGAGAGAGAGAGAGAGAGACAGAGAGAGAGAGAGACAGAGAGACAGAGAGAGACAGAGACAGAGACACAGAGACAGAGACAGAGAGAATGACATGGGTGTGGAATAAACATACAAAACATTTATATTTTAATTGAATGCTAACATTATCTGTCAATGTCAAAACAAACACCTTTCTAACAGCTAATATACCGTTTATTTTCCTTGTTATTCAGTGGTTGTGGTAAAAACATTTCGTGTCATATTTCAAAGTTATACTTGCCGATTGATTTTTAAATGTGTGTTACTTGATCCAAACTTGATGGCAATGTGTTTATACCATTATGTGTTGTTGTTGGTTGTTCTTATTGTTGCTGTTATTAGAGATGTTTACACTTTTTTCATGTTATTGCTGTCACGGCTGTTCCGTTGCACACAAAATTGAGCTGTTTAGTTAAATGACTGAATCTTAGAAATCTTAGATAAAACTACAACCAAGCATTTCTTCTTTTAAATATTTTGGCTGTGTGTTCTTCGTAGTATTTTGTATATATTTCTTCCATCAGATTTATGGTAAAAAAAAAAATTGTTGAACAGTACCATGCAGCTTATTTAGTAGAAAATGTTCTGAAATAATACACTTTTTTTTAATATCGCAAACAGAAATAAAAATGCTCATGAGTGAAAATCGGACACGGTTTCCTGAATATAACTAATTTCCTTACATACTATAGGCCTAACATTGTTCTTGACTGCTGTTTATGAAAATGATCTCGTGTGAAGTTGGCTTGAAAAAAAGTCATGAAACTAAAATTTCCTCTCGGAACAGCTGTGCTATTTCATTTTTGGGGGGTTTTGTCCACGAATGACACAGTATTGGAAGAATTGTTTTGATGTTATTGCACCCATTTAGGGTAACACAGTATTATTATTTATAACCACTGGTCTTGAACGTGTGTAGGCTAAATGTGTGGTTGATTGATTGGTTATTGTGATCAAATGAATGCCTACAAAGGTGCTTGTAAACATTGGGTACTTGTATTTTAATTACTGTTCACTAAAAGCCGAACGCGGTGGGCTTTTTTGGCGAATAACAGATTTTAGTAATGTATCATTTTGACGTTATTTCTATGCAGTAAATAATAATAAACAATAAATGTATACGCAAAAATGGGTGAAAGAAGTTGTTTTATATTTTACATTAATTAGCTTTTAATGCGTGTGGTATTATCATGATCTGATTAGGCATAGAACTTACCGTCATACACACACATGCGCGCGCGCACACACACGCACGCACGCACGCGCACGCACACGCACACGCACACACACACACACACACACACACACACACACACACACACACACACACACACATACATGCGGACGTATGAACGCACGCATGCACGCACGCACAAACACACACACACACCCTCACACGGACGCACACGCACGCATACACGCACATACATACAGACACACGCACGCACACAGACACACACAGATACACACACACACACACACTCTCTCTCTCTCTCTCTCTCTCTCTCTCTCTCTCTCTCTCTCTCTCTCTCTCTCTCTCTCTCTCGTACAGACAGAGACAGACAATTAGACAGACATTGATTGAGAGAAAGGACTGGTGACTGGATGAATGAACCAACGTAAATATGAAAGAATAGATTTCACTTATTAAAAATAATATAATAATAAAAGAATAATTTTTTGGGAAATAATCAGTTTAGCACATAGGCAGAAGAGAATGGGAATGCAATGCACGCAATGGGAACATACTTAAATTAATCCATTTGTCATCCACGATTTAAAATGTGTGTACATCACTCAATCTTCTTGAGCATAATGCGAATCAGTCATACGCACCGCGACACATATAGACCCATTTCTTCACGTACAAGCACAATCAGTGAATCTTTCAGCCTCCACAACACGTTTTACCAAGTTCTGAGCATGACAGGAAGAAGTTCTGAGCATGACCAAGTTCTGAGCATGACCAAGTTCTGAGCATGACAGGAAGAAGTTCTGAGCATGTTCTGAGCACGACAGGAAGAAGTTCTGAGGAGCAGAAGGAAGAAGTCTGAGCATGAGCACGACAGGAAGAAGTTCAGGAAGAAGTTCTGAGCATGACAGGAGCATGACAGGAAGAAGTTCTGAGCACGACAGGAAGAAGTTCTGAGCACAGGAAGAAGTTCTGACAGGAAGAAGTTCTGAGCATGACAGGACAGGAAGTTCTGAGCACAGGACAGGAAGGAAGTTCTGAGCACAGACAGGAAGGAAGTTCTGAGCACGACAGGAAGAAGTTCTGAGCACGACAGGAAGAAGTTCTGAGCACGACAGGAAGAAGTTCTGAGCACGACAGGAAGAAGTTCTGAGCATGACAGGAAGAAGTTCTGAGCACGACAGGAAGAAGTTCTGAGCACGACAGGAAGAAGTTCTGAGCACGACAGGAAGAAGTTCTGAGCAAATCTCTATCGATGAAAATCATAAAGAAATAATTATCTTTGTTTGTTTAGTTATAATCATATTTTCGCTTGCCGTTCTTATTCTATCTAAGAAAATTTATATTGTTTATACTTAATTTTGGTGGGTCACTACTGGAGAAAATTAAAAAAAAATCATTGTACAAATTATGCCATGAAAAAGACAACTGATAGAGCCAATCTGGCAAAATGGTCTGGGGATATAACTCTCTTGACTGTGCTAGAGCAAAAAACAGTTATTCCTCTTCAACTGATGACGTCATCAGTGATGTCATCAAGTCAGTACGTGATATGCGGCAGTCAGGAGGTTAAAGAATGCGTCTGTAGAGGTCAACTATTGCGATCACAACATTATTTCTCGTCATTAGAACTCTCCAAAAGATTATCACTGATAATAGAAAAAAACACGACATTGTTAATTTACAGCAAGAATTGACTAAATGTCTAATTATCATTTGTCAATTTACTGTACTGTCTGTGAATGTCAATTGTTGCATTTGTAGTATATTTGTCATTATTGCAGTATCAGAAGTCTACAATATATTATTAATCATATTAAGAAACCACATGGTATGGTTAATCTACTTCAAGAATTAATTGACTGGCTAACACAACCTTCTTCTCCTTCGTTTGCTCAGACAGTTTCCGATCATATAATATGAGCGTAGAAATAGTCAGGTCCAGCATGTCCGTCTTCGGCTGGAGAGAATCCTTGTAAGAATTTATAGAAAACAAGGTCAAGGTCACGACGGCAAAATGGTTTGATGGGTATGCCATCATCAGAACGGGCATACGCCAAATCACCTTCATACCAAGTTTCAACATCCTATGGTGCCCGATATATGGCTAAAAATAGATTTTCGGTTTTCAAGGTCGTACGTCAAGGTCAAGGTCACGACGGCAAAATGGTTTGCGCGGATCTCTTCCTATTACGGTGGCACACCGTCACACAAAATTTGACGCGATTCGGTCAAGCGGTTCGGGAGATATCCTTGGGACAGACAGAAGAAAAAAGAAAAAGAAAAAAACAAACAAACAAAACAACAACCAGCCCATCGCAATAGTCCGATCCCTATCGGACAAAAGTCCGATCACCAGTATGCAAAGGGAAAAGTCAGAGTCAAAGAGAGTGACAGAGAACAACAGACAAAAAGTACAACCTCATGATTGCCCAACCAGAAGATCAATGATTATGATTGTGAGTATCGATCACATAATTCGCAAACAGAATAAACACAAATGGAATCAAAGAGAACATGGGGTCAATTTACAAAAATTGCATCACCGATATTTTCTTTTGATTAAAAAAAGCAAGGCATAAAAATACATCCCTGAAGTCTCAAAAATGATTATGATTGTGATTATCGATGACATAATTCACAAACAGAATAAACACAAAAGGAATCAAAGAGGACATAGTCAATTTTTTTTTAAAAGTCGCATCACCGATATTTTCTTTTGATTAAAAAAGCGAGGCATGAAAAATACATCCCTGAAGTCTATTTTTAAAATACGCATCAGGTAGTTCTATAAACAATAAAGTTTGTCATTATTTCCCCAATGATCTCCCTTGTCTTAAGCAGCAAGCCTTTCTTTCTTATCTTTAAACGCAACACATCTGAATTTAGACACGCAACTCGTCGCTTGCACTATATTTTCTGTTTAAATGCTCTCCCTTGTCACAAACAAAAATCCTAATATTTGAACAAACTCTACTGTTGTTCGGGCACTTGGTTTGCATCCTCGTTTTTATACACTCTTTGAAGGGATACACTGATCCACCACGATTAAGTCCCTTACTGTGTGTTTTTCTGGGTAGCTGTGACCCACATACAAATGCCCCAACTTAAATTGAGGCTGCTCTTTAAAATGGTGCCTCGTTCTCAATTTGGGGAGCATTTGTATGGGAGTCAAACCTGGTCAACACAAGATTTCTTACCGGCTGGCTGGCTATAAGAGGGAAAACACGTGAAACCCGTGATTTTGACACGCGATCTGGTGGGTCTTTAAAGACCCCCCACGTCACGTGTCACATTCCCTCTTATGCTTGGAAGATTTCTTAAGATTTCTTACCAGTTATAAGAGGGAAAACACGTGAAAACCATGATTTTGACACGTGACGTGGTGGGTTTTTAAACGCAATCCATCTGAATTTAGACACGCACAGAAAGCTTTCACTACAGTTTCTGTTTAAATGCTCTCCCCTTGTCACAAAGAAAAATCCTAATCTTTGAACACGCTCTACTGTTGTTCGGGCACGTGGCTTACAGTCTCGTTCTAATGCACTCTTTAACATAATAGGAACATAATAATTATGTAATACATACATCACGTGACCTGTGAGGATGATTCAGTTCGATTCAAGCACAATCATTTCGCTATTTTTCTATTACGTTTTAAATAATACTTTCATGTAAATGTGTAAAGACGAAATCTATAAAGACACTGTATTTATACAATATGTTCGTAGGCCTATTAGTTGATAATGGACAGTCAAGAACGTGTCCTTTCAACTGTATCACGTGTACAGTTTAATTTTTTCCCCATTTTGTTTGATGAGGAAAAGAATAAACCATTTTCTTCGACGTTGAGTTTGATACTCGTCTTTCATGGACGAATGTCCCAAACCAACGCTCTTGAATTCGTGTTGCTTGGTGTATTAGTACAAATATACATTTACTGTACTGCTAAAAATTCGGGACTTTCCTGGTGCTGCGCTGCCTCCGGGCATTGCCTCCAGGATCGTTCCCACCATCAGTATATCTACTAATGTCCCATATGTTCCAGACCGGAGGACGTCAAAGAGATTTTCATTCATGCTTGGTGTATTCTCCTCTCTGTCTGTCTCTGTCTCTCTCTGTCAATTTATCTCTGTCTCTTTCTCTCTGTCTCTCTCTCTCTCTCTTCTCTCTTTCTCTCTCTCTCTCTCTCTCTCTCTCTCTCTCTCTCTCTCTCTCTCTCTCTCAAATCTGAAAGCCTAAAAGCTATAAAATCTAAGCCTAAAATCTTTATCCTTGTTAAAATCTAAGCTCTCTCTCTCTTTCTCCTCTCTTCTCTCTCTCTCTCTCTCTCTCTCTCTCTCTCTCTCTCTCTCTCTCTCTCTCTGTGCGCAAATAAGCGAGGCTTGGTGTAATTATGTATGAGAATATCTAATACTTGCTTAATATCTGGTGTTATGGGTTTTCCCTTTTTGGGTTTTTTGATTTAACAATTTCCCCTTCCCACTGTTCCCTTTGACATGGGCAGATGGCCCGGTTCATTAAAACGTTGTTCTTGTTCTTGTTCTTGTCTCTCTCTCTCTCTCTCTCTCTCTCTCTCTCTCTCTCTCTCTCTCTCTCTCTCTCTCTCTCTCTCTGAAATCCACCCATACCCCACCCTCCTCCTACTACTTCCCAGTCTCATTCTCGACAGTGTACGCAGGGGGAGGGGACATCTCCCCGCCCCTCGTCACCTCCTCATAAGACGGAGGGGGCACAAACGGAACCCGCCCCTCGGGCGCCGGCTCCGGAAGAATGTTATACCAAGGAAGACACAACACGGGATACAGCGAGTGATCAGTTCCACCACCACCACCACCACCTCCACCACCAGACTCCGTTCTCGGTCCAGAAGAAGCCCCAACAACGGAACCGGCGGCAGGACCTGACGTTCCAACAGCAGACCGAGGTCCCGGGTTAACAGGGTTGTTGCTCTCCCGTGTACGGAAGATGGCAGAGTTCTTTCTGACCCTGCCGGGAGACCCCGAACTGGCACTGGAAGAGCTAGAAGTTGAGGCGCGCCTCGCGGTTTGTTGGGGTGGGCTTGTGGGTGGTGGGGGGTTGTTTCTGGTTGGGGGCGGGTTGTTTCTGGCTGGGGGCGGGTTATTTCTAGGTTGTGGTTGTCGCCGTGGTGGTGGTGATACCGCGGGTGGCTTGGTGTACTCGTGGAACTTGTGGTTGACGCCCATCATGAGGAAGTTGAGGAGGGCACAGGCCGCCACCAGCCAGAAGCACCAGCCCAGGGCAGGGTCCAGGTCCTTCCACCAGTCGTCGTCCTTGTAGTTGTCCCCCAGGAGGCCCAGGGTGGTCACCGAGCCCAGCACTGTGCACGGACAAAACGCCCACCCACCCCGTAAAAAACCATGTGGCATTCGTGAATCATTGCGTTGATGAAGAAACGCAAAAATGTATGCTATAGAAACATTCACATTGCGGGGGAGGATCACATAGTCAACGACGGGGGGGGGGGGGGGGGGGGGGGGGGGGGGTTGTAGGTGTCCGAGAAGATCGTGTGAATTCATGATCCTTGTTGCTGGTAGCTACAACCTCTGGCGTGGAATTGTATATGGTACATTAAATTATAAGGTCCGGAACCCCTCTACCAACCCACCCCCACACACCCCACCCCCGACCCCATTCGCCTCAGCAATGCAATCATAATGCTGGGATTTTCATCGATATATAATGAGGAAATATCCGAAGGTTAGATATTTGAAGCGGGCATTTAGGACAAAAGACGTGAACGAAGATCAGGGTGGTGGGTGGGGTGGGGTTGGGGAGTGAGGGGGGTGGGGGTGAAAGACGAGGCAACGGGAAGAACTATCAACGGGAAGAATAACGAGAACATGGACAACAGAAATTAGTAGGTCTTCGTGGGGGAAAACAACAACCAAGAAGAGCAGTAGCAACAACAGCAGGGTGTAAAAAACAGAAAGAAATGTGACAGTGCATGGGAAAAACAGACATAATGGAATTTTGGCATAAATTGAGATTTTAATTTTTCATGGTGGAGCAAAGATTCCTTGTTGATACACAGAAACCCGAATTGAGTTATCTTGTCTAGTTTTTATGTTATAAGTATTTGAAGTTTGGCATTAGAAATAGATCATATGCTGAAATTGGGCATAGAAGATACAATTTTACCTCTGTTTTTATTGACGTGATTTAAAAAAAACAATGAAATAAACAAATAAATCATTCACAATGATCTTTCATGTCTTGGATACTGGTAGAATACATAGAAATAGACTTAAACATGCCCTAAATAAAACAACAATGATATTTTGGGGGTTGTTGACTATTTTTGGCTTTTACTAAAAACATTCTGAGCGACTTGTGTAGGTTTTTCTCACGCACCATCACAAATGAGCTAATAGAAATTAATTTCAAACACATTAACCCTTTCACCGCCAATGTTGCATTTCTGCACCACAATGATTGAACACACATGTCAAGCAAAAGGCATCAACCCAGGGTCTGTGATCCAAAAACCCTATCGTCTTAGTTTTGGGGAAGTAAGGATAGGCCTTATTTTGTATACGTCACAGAAGAATACCAAATACTGCAGATGGATTTTGTTCTCTACCCAGGTAAATTTGATGGAATTTTTGGCTGAAATATGGCTGGTGGTGAAAGGGTTAATCTTATCAATCCAAAATGTCCCGCTCCGACTTTTACCAAATATTAATAAGACAATAGAACGCATCACTGACAGTAACAACACGTACAAATAAGCAAGTGCGAACATTTTAACCCTTTCGCCACCAGCCATTTTTCAGCCCAAACAATACCATTACAAGAGAATGAAGAAGAGTGACTGCTGTACCTTTTAGAACAGGAAAAGATTAACAAGGTGTGGAAAGGTACCTGGGAAAGGGAAACACACGACGTTTCGAGTCGTAGACTCTTCTTCCGGTGTGGCTTGAGAGGACTTGGTTGCAGTATTTATAGTTGATTTCTTTCAGGTGAGCACAGTTCAGTTGGCAATTCGAGGGGGAGGGGGGGGGGAGGGAAGGAAGGTATCAGTGAGAAGGGACAGCAGAAATGGGCAGTGATTACAGTTCAGGGCCTGTATTCACGTCGAGATAGCATGATACTTAGCATGATGCTAACTTAGAAGCTCTTCCAAAAGTCCTATTAAATCCTATAGGACATTGGAAGAGCTTCTAAGTTAGCATCATGCTAAGTCTCATGCTATCTCAACGTGAATACCGTCCCAGGACACTAAGGGTAGAGATTTGTTGGGTGAGTGATTACTGAGAAAGCAAAACTTTTATAGGAAGAAGGGGGTGGGGGGAGGGAGGGGGGGAGGAAGGAAAGTATCAGTGAGAAGGGACAGCAGAAATGGGCAGTGATTACAGTTCAGGGCCTGTATTCACGTCGAGATAGCATGAGACTTAGCATGATGCTAACTTAGAAGCTCTTCCAAAAGTCCTATTAAATCCTATAGGACATTGGAAGAGCTTCTAAGTTAGCATCATGCTAAGTCTCATGCTATCTCAACGTGAATACAGGCCCAGGACACTAAGGGTAGAGATTGGTTGGGTGAGTGATTACTGAGAAAGCAAAACTTTTATAGGAAGGGAAGACTGGGGTGGGGGAGGGAGGGGGGGGGTTAGGAAAGGGGAGGTCGAGGGGATAGCTGGAAGTTGTTTTGGAGAATTGCTGGGACAGTTGGTGGGAACGATGGGAATATGGGGTTAACAAGAAGGGAGAAGGGGGAGGGGAGGGGCGTTGTCTGGCAGGTGTCTTACTCCCTGACACTGAGTCCAGAAGGACCCAATGTTCACAGGCGTTGGATGATTATGCTCTCGAAACGTCGTGTGTTTCCCTTTCCCAGGTACCTTTCCACACCTTGTTAATCTTTTCCAATACCATTACACTTAACTGCGTAGAGAAAAGTTTTGTTTGTGGCACAAGCCACAAACCTATAACTCACTTTGTCGGTCTGTCTGTCGGTCGGTCGGTCGGTCCAAAATTGTCACACTTCAAATCGAGGCTGACAAAATTGTCGCACTTCAAATCGAGGCTGGCAAAATTGTTGCACTTCAAATCGAGGCTGCACTTCAAATCGAGGCTGCTCTTTAAAATAATGTTTCGTTTTCAATACATTGTCGCACGCCACAAACGATTGCGAATCCGCGCTTGTTTATCTGCAATATTGGGAATTCCTCTGTGACATGTATAACATTAGGCCTATCCTTACCTCCCAAAATTAAGAAAATAGGGTCTTCGGATGACAGGCCCTGATTTGGTGCCTTTTAATGACATGGGTGTTAAAACCCTTTCACCGCCAAAGTAGCATTTTAGCACCACAGTGATTTAACACCTATGTCACTAAAAATACATCAAATTGGGGTATATTATCCAAAACCCTATTATCTTAGTTTTGGGGAAGTAAATATATACCTCATTTTATATATGTCACAGAAGAATCCCCAATACTGCAGATGGATTTTGTTCTCTACCCAGGTAAATTTAATGGACATTTTTGGTCAGAAATATGGCTGGCGATGAAAGGGTTAAACCATTGTGGATTTTGTTCTTTACCCAGGTAAGTTTAATGGACATTTTTGGTCAGAAATATGACTGGCGATGAAAGGGTTAAACCATTGTGGTGCAAAAATGCGACATTGGCGGTGAAAGGGTTTTGATAATAACAAAAAAAACCTATACACTTTCTAATCATTCTTTCATTCTTTCAGCCAAACAGGCCCCTACAAGCCAGGAAATAAACCTACAGGCAAGGAACGACACCAGAACGGGTTGCTTCTCCTTGCCGCAGCCCTCTTTGTCGTTGAAGGTGGCGAAATACAGGAGGTGGGCCACGAGGGTGAAGCACCCAATGGTTCGAACAGCCTCATAGTAACCTGCAACCACAAAGCCAACATGGCAGCTAACTCATTCAAGTAGTTCCACCCATATATGGCCGGAACTAATATAAAGCTGTCAATCGGATGAATTTGTTTCGAGGGAAGTAAATCATGTGTGCGCACCACACTTTGGTCACTTCTAAACTCGCTTCGCTCCCTTAGACCACACTGTTCCCTCTTACTATGCGTTTGTAGTGGTTTGAAGTGGGTGAAAACTAATTGCTGTAGAGAGTTTTTCTATATAAAGTCTATATAGAAAAAAAATCTGATCTACCACTTCCCTATGTCTAAACCTGAAGTAAAAACCCGTAATCTTATTTCATTTCCCCTTTTGTTTATGTATGTTTTGTTTGTGTGCATGGCTGGAGTGAAAAGCTACTTATGGTAAAGTAAAGTTGGCTTGCAAACAACTTCTGAAAGTATAGATGAACTAACTGTTCATCCCTACCAATAGCAAAACCATAACGTAACCATTTGTTTTTCTCAGAATAGTTATCTCCACTACTAAATCATTGCTAATTTGAAGCTAATGAAATTGAATAGTTGAGGGATGGGCAGTTGATTGATTGATTGATCTGTGATTGAATGGATGGAATGAAAGAAGGATGGATAGATGGATAGATGGATGGATGGATGGACTGATTGATTTGTGATTGAATGGATGGATGGATGGATGGACGGATG
>CM065699.1:51249010-51256510 GCA_017654935.2 Phymorhynchus buccinoides | reverse complement strand
CCAATATTGCAGACAGAATCTTTTCTCTACCCAGGTAAGTTTAATGGAAATTGTTAGCTTAATATTGGCTGGCGTTGAAAGGGTTTGGAAAGATACTATTTCACATAACATGTTGTATACGAGTCTACAAAATAAAATGAATGGCGTCATAATTGGGAAACCCCAAGAGCAAATGTTAAGATATTTCACACAAAGCTTTTACACATTCTAATGATTGAAAAGCAACAAAAATTGGCATGCAGCATTAGAAATGTCTAGTGCAATATTGTGTTCACATGATATGGAGTGTTCAGTCTAAAAATAAACTTGATTACGTCATAACTAGGGAAAACCCTGAAGGGAAATTTTTGGGAAATGTTACAGAAATATTTTACACACCTTAATGCATCACGTGCAAGAGAATTGGCTTGAAATTATTTAAAGAGTTCTTTTCTTTTCTTTTTTCCCCTCCAGGTGATATGGAATTTCCTGTCTAAACACAAAAATAATGACATCATAACTTGGAAACCCCAAGTGTATTTTCTGCGATTTTTTACACAGAGATTCTACACACCCTAGTGCATCACTTGGAATCAAATTTGGCTTGGGTAGTACCTTCAGTGCAACGTCAGTCCATTGCCCTCTCTTGGTCTGCTCACCTAGCAGCTGCATCCAGAAATATTACAATTTGAAACTAAAACGACCTTGAATACGACATAGACCTTAAAAATGACATCCTAGATACCAGTAACACAAAATTAAATCCATAAGAAAAATAATAATTTCATAAGCCTTACGCTGTAAAAAGTACTTTAATATGATCCATTCCCCAATCGGAGGCGGCCATATTGGATTTTGGAGAAACAGAAGGTCATAAGGGACCGAGGACAATTTGCTTGTGATAGGTTTTTTTTCTGAAAACACTAAAGGTTTGTGTACACGTTAACACTATTCACAAGATATTTCTATGTCCCCATGGCAACACAGTGAGCTGTAAGTCATATTAAGAGTGGGCCTCTCACTGTGTTGCCATGCGGAAATAGAAACATCTCGTGAATAATGTTAACGTGTACACAGACCTTAACCCCATGCCTATCACCATGTTAAATTTCAAACATTTGTCACCAAGTGCACGATTATCTCAACTTCCCTCCCAGTTACACACACACACGCACACACACGCACACACACGCACACACGCACGCACGCACACGCACACGCGCGCACGCACACGCACACGCACACGAGCACGCGCACACACACACGCGCACGCACACGCACACACGCACACACACACACACACACACACACACACACACACACACACACACACACACACACACACACACACACACACACTCTCTCTCTCTCTCTCTCTCTCTCTCTCTCTCTCTCTCTCTCAAACCCAGTCCTTTATACATACAAACAACCATCTCTACATTACTCATTGTCCTTTCTAAGGCTTTAAAGATCAGGTTTAACTTCCATACAAACGCCCCCAAATTCAGACCGAAACATCATTTTAAAGAGCAGCCTCAATTTGAAGTTGGGGGCATCTGCAAGTGGGTCACAGCTACCCAGAAAAAAACCAAGGGACTTAATCGTGGTGGATCAGTGTATCTTTAATCAGGGTTTACTGTCCATCCAACCGTAGCAGTAGCCAGTGGTCATTGCCAAACTAACGCAGTTGGAAACGTGTACCCGGGACAGTTTCACTAGATGTCGCTCGCCGCGCGAATTACGTTTGCTCGAAAGGGTTTCTAAGAAACACAATAACGTTCGCTCAGTTCAGATAACTCTAAAACGTTTACTCTTCTCTTTCGGGAGTGAGAGAGAGAGAGAGAGAGAGAGAGAGAGAGAGAGAGAGAGAGAGAGAGAGAGAGAGAGAGAGAGAGAGAGAGAGAGAGAGAGAGAGAGAGAGAGAGAGTTGCTATCAAAAGGAGGGATAAGTCATACCTCTGTCAGTTTGGTGAATTATTTCAATTTCATTCACGTCTATTTGTGTGCAGAAAATTAAGCTTGCACTAGATATGATTATGCCATCTAACACGATGGAAACAAAGAAAAGAAAGAGCACTCCCAAAACAACTGTATTCGTTTAATTTGCTACAATCATCCTATATATTTTCACGATAGAAGAAGAGATGGGAAAAAGAACGCTTGTCCGTGTCTAGCTTGTTCACATGGGAAGCCATTTTAAACCAAAAAGTCACATTCTCGCGAGACCCCCAAAAAGCCGGAAGTATTTTTTTAAAAAGATGTGTGTGTGTGTGTGTGTGTGTGTGTGTGTGTGTGTGTGTGTGTGTGTGTGTGTGTGTGTGTGTGTGTGCGTGCGTGTGCGTGTGTGTGTGCGTGCGCGTGCGTGTGTGTGCGTTATTCCTGTTAAATAATGTAATGTAAATTAATTTTGATGATGAAATGCTGTGATAAATGTTTAGCAGGGACTGTTTGTGGGGTAGGGGCTACTACTCCTGTGATATTGCCATTGATAATGATGTATTTGGTGTGTGTGTGTGTGGGGGGGGGGGGGGTGTCAGTCTGTGTGTTTTAAATATTAATTTTGATTACTTTAATACATTTATTTTAATCTGCTGCACGTGTTGCAAAAGGAAAATTTCCATTACAACTTGTTTTAATGGACAATAAAGTTTTTGAATTTGAATTATATTTCCCATGATTCAACTAACCGTTTGCCGCGTGCTACCCCCACGAGCATGGGAGCGAACGTTTGCGAACTATCGGCGAAACGAAGGTGTTTCATAGGACCGTTTTCGTTTTTGCAGAACAGCTACGAGCGCCATCCCTTGTGAAACGGACACACTGCTATAACCACCACACACACGCTGACCTACCCTGCATATCCGTCCAGTCAGACTGGGCAGCGTCAACACACTTCGCTCAGTGGTGAAGAAACGAAATGGTGTCTGGACTGACAGTGTGTGCTGTGTTAACAGACGGACAGGTTCTTCAACCGTGGTGTAAGTTTGTTGTATTCTTTGTTACCCGGCCAGAGGCCGGGGTTTTGCGATTGGTTTGTGTGTGTGTGTGTGTGTGTGTGTGTGTGTGTGTGTGTGTGTGTGTGTGTGTGTGTGTGTGTGTGTGTGTGTGTCTCTGTGTGTCCGTGTGTCTGTGTATCGATTATCTTAACAACTACTGTTTGGACTTTGATTACAATTGGCAGAGGGGTAGACAGCTTGAAAAGGAAGCTTCCTTTCGTTAATCAACACTGTGCTGACCTTGACCTTGAAGTTTGACCTTGAAAACCGAAATTTCCTTCTTTGGGCTATGTAATTTCCCCCCAGCTTTATTTCGTGAACTAGTGAACAGTATCGCTTCAAATTTTGGGCTATGTATTTTATGCGTTCTGTAAGGGTGGAAAGTGGTGTGTTTATTGGGGGGGGGGGGAGGACATAACTCGGTGCAAGGAAGTTTGTATAAAAGTTCAGCTGTATCTCGTGAACTACTGAACAGAATCGCTTCAAATTTTGGGCTATGTATTTTGTGTTCTGTAAGGGTGGAAAGTGATGTGTTTATTGGGGGGGGGGGGGGGAGAGGACATAACTCTGGCCGGGTTTGCATTGTCACAATGCGTTGCTGCCGCTCGGCGATGCCCTTCTTGTTGTTTTTAATTAACTCTTTTTTTAAATCATTGAATGTGCATAAATACATTTCATCATCAAACACATTTTGTATAACATATATAATTACTAACATTCAAAGAAACATAAATAAAATTGCTGTTACATTCAATGTTTTCCCTTTTTTAGATAGAGCAAACGAAAGAAAGACAGACAGAGAGAAAGATAGGGACAGAAAGACATACAGAGAAGTTAAAGTGGGCATTGAAGAATGCACTGCATAATCATAATTTACGTAAGCCATATAAATATTTGTAGGAGAAAAAGCAACACCAAAAAAGACCAGTTAAAGTGACAAGTACCTGTTGATGAGTTACACAAACAATGATGTATAGTTGTATTCTTTGTTTGTTAGTTTTCGTGTTTATATTATTTTTCTAGATGTTTGGTTTTATTCAGTTAATGTTGTAGCATTTGTTTTTCATTAAAACTTTGATAGCATTGGAGGATATTTTTTCAAAGTTTCACGTACTCTACTGTTCGTTCTATGGTTTGAGGTTCATAACTAACACATTTACAGAATGCTTCGATAGTAAGCAATGGTGATTATATTACAGTCAGGTCAGCATTGCCTGCTACCGGGTCATCCATGTTACTCGCAGCAAACGAAGCTCAGAATGCTCAACTTCAACGTCACATCGGTACTGCTGTATGGATCAGAGACGTGGAGGATGACAAAGTATACGTTGCACAAAGTGCAGACACTCATCAACAGCTGTCTTCAGCTGGAGACAGACTATGCGACTGCCTCGTATGACTCAATCAGGTCGTACGTAGACCAAATGTTGTTTCCCGCACAGAAGAGGTCACAAGCCATCTGACTCGATCAGACTCGATCAGTGAAATTTAGAACCCGCCCTATTCGGCCCTGTCACCTGACTGGGCCCGACTGAGTCAGACTGGTCGAGCAGCATGGTATGCAAATGAGGTGAAACGTCACGACCGGATCGAGTCACATGAGGCAGTCACATAGTCTGTCGCCAGCTTTAAAAGAATCCTCCAAATTCATTGGCCAGACAACAAAAACAAGAACTACAAGAACAACATTTTTATTGTCATAAGAAAACCAGAGGTTTTGTGGGACACAAATGGTTCAAACATTCACGACACCATTATACTGGTGCATGTCATTGTCATTTAGTTGCTTTCGTCTTCATCACCAACATCGTGGCCAGACAAGATCAGCAACACCGATCCGGGTCAAAGGACAAATCAGTTGCCAGTGGAGAGCCAGATTGGGAACAGAAGGTGGGGATGGATTGGGCACGCGCTAAGAAAACCAGCGTCAAACACCACCAGACAAGCTTCGACATGGAACCCCCAAGGCAAAAGAAAGGGATGCCGGCCAAGAAACACCTGGCAAAGAGACCTCCCGGCAGACACCAGAAGGATGGGCCTTACTTGGAACCAGTTGGAGGCAAGGGCACGAGACAAAGGGTTGTGAATGTCTCTCGTTGGAACCAGTTGGAGGCAAGGGCACAAGAGACCTCCCGACAGACACCAAAAGGACGGGCCTTACCTGGAACCAGTCGGAGGCAAGCGCACGAGACAAAGGGTTGTGAATGTCTCTCGTTGGAACCAGTTGGAGGCAAGGGCACAAGAGACCTCCCGACAGACACCAAAAGGATGGGCCTTACCTGGAACCAGTCGGAGGCAAGCGCACGAGACAAAGGGTTGTGAATGTCTCTCGTTGGAACCAGTTGGAGGCAAGGGCACAAGAGACCTCCCGACAGACACCAAAAGGATGGGCCTTACCTGGAACCAGTCGGAGGCAAGCGCACGAGACAAAGGGTTGTGAATGTCTCTCGTTGGAACCAGTTGGAGGCAAGGGCACAAGAGACCTCCCGACAGACACCAAAAGGATGGGCCTTACCTGGAACCAGTCGGAGGCAAGGGCACGAGACAAAGGGTTGTGAATGTCTCTCGTTGGAACCAGTTGGAGGCAAGGGCACAAGAGACCTCCCGACAGACACCAAAAGGATGGGCCTTACCTGGAACCAGTCGGAGGCAAGGGCACGAGACAAAGGGTTGTGAATGTCTCTCGTTGGAACCAGTTGGAGGCAAGGGCACAAGAGACCTCCCGGCAGACACCAGAAGGATGGGCCTTACTTGGAGCCAGTTGGAGGCAAGGGCACGAGACAGTCTCTCGTTGGAACCAGTTGGAGGCAGGGGCACAAGAGACCTCCCGACAGACACCAACAGGATGGACCTTAGCTGGAACCAGTCGGAGGCAAGGGCACGAGACAGGGGGCTGTGGAGGTCTCTACCTGGCACACACCAGAAGGATGGGCCTTACCTGGAACCAGTCGGAGGCAAGGGCACGAGACAGGGGGCTGTGGAGGTCTCTCGTTGGTGGCCTATATCCCGGAGGGGGTGCAAGGCTAAGCTTACTAACTGACTAAGCAATAATGATTTGTTTTGTTAAAAGTGGAAAGTAGTTGTAAGCCATTAATCAAGGCTCTTTATATCAGATTTAATATTTTGGCTGCACTGCTGCTGCTGAGCGTGATAATAAACTTTCATGAACATTCTACAACTATTCTTCAGTTCTTGAGTGCCAACAGTTGAGGAACGTTATCTTGATATTGACCGTTACTATGCTCAAGATTTTACAGAGAACTGGAAAATTATAAAAGGATAAATAAATGTTTTTAAACGTGCTTTTTGTGTTTGGGGTTTATTTGTTTTTCTAGTTAAGACAAGACAACTTTTAATACCTTTCATCATCTCGTTAGTTTAAGATAACCCGAAAATGTTTGACATTCTTTTTGTTGTTTATTCTCTTTCCGTTTGCAGTGTTTCGAGTAATCCATACTAATTTCATAACATTACAAATGTTGCCTAATCATTCTAACGTCTTTTTGTTACTACAATAAACCGGTTATGATTACTAATCAGATAATATGAAATGCTGCGAGAAACATTATTAAAATATAAACAACAGAAGTAACAGTCGTACAATTAATATTGTTTTGATTTTAATGCATTGACTTTCGTTGATATGCATAACCTCAAATTAACCTGTTATTGTTCAATAATCTAATAACCATTTCCCCTCCTTTTTGTCATTCAGACCTACTGATCTGAGATGATTCCTCCCAGTCCATGTTCCGCTCAACAAAGGCTTCTTCGCTGAATGAAGTTGTGGGGACCTACGGAGGTCCTTCCGATGACGGCAGACTTCGCCTTCACTACCGGATCGGCGATTTAGGTGTGTCCCAGGATTTGCAGCACAAGCAGCAACAGCAACAGCAACAACAACAGCAACAACAACAGCAACAACAACAGCGGGGAAAGCAGAAGAAGAAGCTGAGAAGAAATAGACAACAGGGGTCTAAGATATCGCCATGCCTTTGACAACCTACATACCATGTCTGAGACTGATCGTTGCGATCGTCATCCCCGCTTCTTACATCGCCTCTTTTGCCAATTCTCAGTGGGTGAAAACTGGCAACATTGAATGGGGCCTATGGCAGTGGTGTTTCCGCAACATCAGTGACGTCGAAGCCGAGAGTCTGGGCATCACCAGATGCAGGACCATTGCGCCTGGGGACAGTCCTGGTTGGTTGAACGTTTTGTTAACTTTATAGATCTTTGTTAGCATATACTACTTGTTTCATAATTTGTTTACATTTTTTTCACGTTCGAAATGGAGATTGAACTTGTTTGTTAACTCTACATTTTTTTTGTTAACAGAGACCACATGTTTAATAATGAGTTTTTAAAACTCAACATTCGAAATGAAGCCCACATTTCTACATTCACATTTAAAATGCTTTAAAACACAATCCTTTAGAAGATAATTATATACTAAATGTAGTTACTTTTCAGAGCACATGATTTCTTTGAAAGCTAATACATTTTGTGTTTCTTGCATCCACAC
>CM065699.1:51226510-51244010 GCA_017654935.2 Phymorhynchus buccinoides | reverse complement strand
TAATGTCCCATATGTGTCTGTTCCAGACCGGAGGACGTTAAGCAGAATTTCTTTCAGTAAACATCTAAACTCTTTCTGCGCTACAAAGGCTTCGTTTATTTTGTACTAGAGCTTCAAACTTTGATTGTTGTTTTTCTCCAAAATACTGAAAAGTTATATACGCTACTCTGGTCGGAAACCCTCGTAATGCACATACAATTTTGATTGTAAGCAAAAGCTGCTTGCATGTCAGTCTATAACGTGCACACTTGTGAACTCGTTTGCACTGTGATTCGATGGTGTTGTTTTGAATCCAAATTATAAACCATGCCAGCTTTTGACACAACTGTAAACTGTAATGGAACACTACAAAAGATCAGTCCAAGTGATGAGGACTGGGCATCCAAAATGTGAAAAATAATGTATTTACTGTATGTCTGAATCAAACAAAATGAGAGTATAGCATGTTTCATTCCACATCTGATGAATGCTTGTGAAGTGTGTGTGTGTGTGTGTGTGTGTGTGTGTGTGTGTGTGTGTGTGTGTGTGTGTGCGTGCGTGCGTGTGTGTGTGTGTGTGTGTGTGTGTGTGTGTGTGTGTCTGTGTGTGTGTGTGTGTGTGTGTGTGTGTGTGTGTGTGTGTCTGTCTGTGTGTGTGTGTGTGTGTGTCTGTGTCTGTGTGTGTGTGTGTGTGTGTGTGTGTGTGTGTGTGTGTGTGTGTGTGTGTGTGCGTGTGTGTGTGTGCGTGTGCGTGTGCGCGTGTGCGTGCGTGCGTGAGTGCGTGCGTGCGTGCGTGCGTGAGTGAGTGAGTGAGTGAGTGAGTGAGTGAGTGAGTGAGTGAGTGAGTGTGTGTGTGTGTGTGTGTGTGTGTGTGTGTGTGTGTGTGTGTGTGTGTGTGTGTGTGTGTGTGTGTGTGCGTGTGCGTGTGCGCGTGCGCGAGTGAGTGTGTGTGTGTGTGTGTGCGTGTGCGTGTGCGTGCGTGCGTGCGCACCTACACCAACAAAACCTCCAATACACATGAAGATTCTATTTTTGTTCCCATAGGCTTGTTTCCCTTCCCTAAACGAAACCCCCTACCCTTTAAACAATGTCCTTTTTTTTTTTTTACTGCAAAAGGGCTGCTATATGTAGAATTTTTTACATAGAATATCATGGTTTGTATTCTTTATGTATATTTGGTTTGTGAAAGTTATCGTTGTTTATTATTACGTTTTTTCGGATGTTATGCATATCATACTTAACATATTTATAATGACTTGCACTCTTGACAGCCTTACACTTTGGTTTGATGCAAGTCACAGACTTTAGCACGGATTGATATCTTCTTCTTCTTCTTCTTCGAACGCTTAGACAGTTTCTTGTCAACTATGAGCGCAGATGCGTCCTGCTGCTGTTATGCGCCTAACTAAGAAATAGACCCAGCAAAGGCAGGAGAATGGACCGGTAAGGCAGAAAGATAGGAGATGACAGCAAGCAAAGGGAAAAGGCAGAGTCAAAGAGAATGACAGATTAGAGGAAGTTACAAGCAAAGAACTTCCAGAAGGTGGGGGAACTATTTATACAAAAGACCCCCCGGTACTCCCCACGGGGGGCACGTATTGATATGTGATTGTGAGTTATTTGTTTAGGCATTTCTCTTGCATTTCTCTTGCCCCATGTTTTGCTGATTATTTTGCCAAACACGAATGTCAGTCAAAATTTAAATTTTTTTTTTAAATATTTCCACCTTCTCTCTTAAGGTGGGAGGTGCGTATTTATTGAATGATTATGGTATGTGTGTTACAGTAAATTTATAAAACCATTAAATTTACAAATTTTCTGAAAATGTAAGTAGATTTGCAAACTTATTGTTTGAGAAGCAAATGCTGGATAGATTTGCATAACAAGTATTTTTCACGTCGTATAATGCAGTATTATGAATGTTTTGACCATATGCTCATATTTTCAGTGTGAAATGAAAGAGGAGCCATTTGTATATTAATGTTTTTACCTTGCAGAAAGCAATAACAGTGGAATGTTTTGGGGGAAAGAGGTGGTTTCTTCTTCGTAAATTCTCTTTTATTTTTTTATTTGTCAAAATATTACGTCCTATTACACTATTTTCTCTCTCTCTCTCTCTCTCTCTCTCTCTCTCTCTCTCTCTCTCTCTCTCTCTCTCTCTCTCTCTCTCTCTCTCTCTCTCTCTCTCTCTCTCTCTCTCTCTCTCAAACACAAATGTCATTTTTGTCTCATAATTGCTTCCTTTTTTCGTAATTAATTCAAACCACCAATTCAAGTTCACCATTGCTCATCATTATCCATGTTTGCTTTTAATTCCCATTTTGATTCTTTTTCAATTATTTCATATGTAAATTTTTGTCAATTTGTTTCATTTTCTTGACTTGATTGTTTGTATGTCAATTTTTCTTTGCCTGATGCATGGTGTGAGTGTGTGAGTGAGAGGGCCAGGTGCAAAGAAGCTATTGTAGCTTATCCTTTTTACCCTCAATAAAACATTCGTATTCGTATTCGTATTCGTATTCTCTTCTTTCTCTCTCTCTTCTTTCTCTCTCTCTCTCTCTCTCTCTCTCTCTCTCTCTCTCTCTCTCTCTCTCTCTCTCTCTCTCTCTCTCTCTCTCTCTCTCTCTCTCTCTCTCTCTCTCTCTCTCTCTCTCTCTCTCTCTCTCCTTCCGTCCCTCTCTCCCCCCACACCCTCTCTCTCTCTCTCTCTCTCTGTTTTTGTGTTTGTCTATTTCTCTCCCTCCTTCAAATCCTCTTCTTTGTGTCTATGCGTGCGTTCACGCGTGCACGTTTGTATGTGTGTGCGCTCGCGAACATACACCATAGACTCAAATATACATTATACTGCAAACTAGAACCTACGGAACCAAAACAAGCAAGCCCATGAATTTGGCACGCGTGCACCCACGCGCGCGCGCTCGCACGCACGCACGCACACACACACACGCACACACACACACACACACACACACACACACACACACACAGACAGACACACACACACACACACACACACACACACACACACACACACACACACACACACACACACACATTTATGTCTCTTTAACATAGCCGTACCTACTAACGTCAACGCCGCCGTCTACACAATGAACACAGTTGTCTTTCTCTCCATTATTAACCTGTCCTCTTTGAACTCTAGTCACCTACCCAGGGTATATACTACCTACCCGACCAGAACGGATAATAGGGCTTGCGCGGTGCCAAGTCCCTCAATGGTACCCGTGTACCCAGCAATACCCACCACACACACACACGCTCACCTACCCTGATCCAGTAAGTCTGAACACAGCGTCAACACACGTCGCGCAGTGGTGAAGAAAGATAAATGGTGTTAGGACTGGCAATGTTTATCTATTAACAGATTGACTGGTTCTTCAACTGTGATGTAAGTCTGTCATTATTGATTATTTATTTTATACCGCTTACTCTTTGTATCGATGTTTGGTTCGTTGCAGTTGTTTTATCGGTAGCCTTTGTTATAAAACTGATCAAAACTGGAGCATCATTCTCAACTCTTTACTGAATGTAGACCTACTCTTCTTTCTGAGTTTGAAGGCGCATTATGGAAGTTTCTACTGCAGTTTTCTATGCTAAGCAAAAGTAAATCATAGTCATACACCGTGACGAAGATTCTTTATTTACAGATGTAATGCTTTTGGCTCTTGCTATTAGTTAGTTAGTTAGTTAGTCTGTTATAGTCCCGTCAACAGCTATGGTTATCTCAGGACTGTCACCGCATAAAGTTCGACCACGCATAGCAAAACACAAATCCATGAATCTTAACAACGTACAAAACCTGCAAACAAACACTTGCTATTGAACCTGACAGCAAGCCTTTATGGCAATAGTAAAAATAGTAAACGTTGTCGGCGAACTTCGTCTCGTGGGATAGTTTCTATACTAAGATGTTTACATAGGTTACAAGAACGACAAAACGTAACTGTTTTTAAAGTTGAATTTAGAATAAATTATATTTAAAGATTTCGGTGCCTTATCGCATTGCACTGGAAGAATTGTTTGTTAGCCTAGCAAAAATGTGAACTGAGCTCATAGCGTGCCTTATGTATTCGCTTCGCTTGTTCAGTGGCAAAGCAGCGAGCGCAGTGCGAGGCAGGACTTGTTTATCCTTTCAAGAAAGAAAACAAAGACTGTTGAAATGGCGGAAAATGTAAATACAAGGATTGGATAAAGGGCTTACCGACGGCGGTGGGAGATGTTTTGACGGAACACGGCTTTGATTCCTGGTTTGCCTTATCGAACGCAAGTAGCAAGGAGAAATGCTACCCCTGAAACCGGGCCATCGTGTGGCTATACTGGCGATGTTGGCGGACTTGCAGGCAGGGAACAAAGGGCCGGTGTGGAGAGAGCATAATGCAGCAACAGCAGGGAACGAGAGAAGCACAGCAGCCACCACCCCCTCTACCATTGACAGCTTACTGCAGCAGACGCTGCCGGATGGCTCGGCAAGCGGAAAGAACAGTCAGGGAGGACGAGTTGACCTTGACCCGACGGTTTTCCTGAACATATCACGAGCAGGTGAGGAAGCGTTTCAAGTTCCGGACTTTATTATCTTTTGTGACGAAAAGGCGTCAGAAGACACTGTGATAAGTGAGGGGGTTACTCTCCGACTGTCAAAATCCAAACCAAACCTGGACAGTGTGTCACCTGCTCAGAACTTGGCAGCAAACAGCAGAATCATGGCACAACTTTTGGAAACGGGGCGACTGTCGGGCCAGGGCATCCTCGACTACCTAGCATACACAGCCAAGATCGGAGAAATGGCAACACGCTACACGTGGTCGTCAGTGCTGATGTACGACCACCAGTACAGGGCCAGCCAGGCAGCGTACGGTTTCAGGTGGGGCCGTGACTCCCAGCACCTGGCTATGGTGGCCCTGAGAGAGCGCTACACCCTTACCCCACCCCACAACACTCCAAAGAAGTGTACCCCACAACGCTCCAAACAACGTACAAAACCTGCAAACAAACACTTGCTATTGAACCTGACATACATAGGTTACAAGAACGACAAAACGTAACTGCTTTTTAAAAGGGATTTTAGTATTTGTAGTATTAAATTGAACAAAGGGTGAATACTCTCTTTTCTAATTAACTCCCCTCCACCAAAGTTGATTACGATACCAATCACCTAGCAGTGCGTGGGTCAGAACCAAAATGAGACAAACGAAGCATCATTCTCATGGTTTTGTGAATAAGAATATTTACACACATAAGCGGATATTCCACGCGGAAACCCGTGCGCAATCCATAAATAAGTAAAACAAAGAAGGGGAAAAGATTTCCCTATATGCGTACACTTTTATCCTTCTTTCTTCCACTTATTTAGGGTTTTCCGTACGGAACTTACGCGTCTAATGTGAACCCGGCCTAAGAGAAAAATAACTTTTTTCAAATGTATCTTTTATAATCTTGAGATTATTGTTTGTGTTGTGCATTTTCTAATTGTAACCACGGGAGTCCTTTAATGCTTACTAACTTTTCTTAAAATTTATACCAACCATTTTGTTCACCACAAGAAATTGGTTAAGATGATCATTCTGCGTAATACATTTATAAATAGTACGTTTCAAAAAGCGTGGACAATACCAGTAGAAATGCAAGTGACCAGTAAGTGGTTTTGTACGGCGTGTGTACTTAGTAAATAAAACAGGTAACAAAACTAGCGTCTTTTAATGATTTGAAGCTAAACTAAACTTTTTTTGTGTGCTCTAAATTAAATAAAACGGGTTGGGTCCGAAACGCTGTGACTGTGTTTTCTATGGTTTTTATTATTAATATGATTATTATTATGATTGTTATTTATTATTATTATTATTATTATTATTATTATTATTATTGTTATTATTATTATTATTAAATCTTTGTTTTTGGGGGGTTTCAAATTTGACTTTGTTTTTATTTTTGCGGTCATTTAGTTTTGTCGTAATATTCAGATTTTAGTCGATTCCTCTCCATACAGATTCGTGACCTGCTCAACTTCGAAAATCCTCTTCAGAGACAAAAAAAAGAGACGATACAGTACTCAGAGTGACCATGCCCGTGAAAGACTACATTCCGTGTCTGAGGGTCCTCGCTGGTCTTATCATCCCGGCCTGCTACGTGGCCTCTTTCGCCAACACCCGATGGGTGGTAGTGGACACCAGGGAGTGGGGGCTATGGAACTGGTGCTACTCCAACATCAGTGAAGCTCAGGCCCAGAGCCTCAACATCACTAGATGTCATGGCATTGCTCCTGGAGAAAGTCCGGGTAGGTTGGATTTCTTTTCTCTTTTCTTTTGTGTTGTTACTTATAGTTGGTTAAGTTTAGGGCCTATCGTCAACACGTGGCAATCGTTCACAAATTATCATATACTACACTCCCCCGTGGGGATACCGGGGGGTCTTTTGTATAAATAGTTCCCCCACCTTCTGGAAGTTCTGTGCTTGTAACGGCAGCATGACGCATCTGCGCTCATAATTGACAGGAAACTGTCTGAGCGATCAAAGAATAATAATAATAATAATATACTACACGTTGATGGGAGGAGGGGGGGGGGGGGGGGTCTGTGTTTGTGGGGGGGGGGGGGACACTGGAAAGCTATTTGACAAGGAGAAAGATTTTAGGCGACCCCTAGGGAGAGAAAGGGAGAAGGGGATAGAGGGGGGGGGGGACGGGAGAGAAAGAAAGAGATGGTACGAATTAATGAAGGAATGAATGAATTTTATTTATAGAGGGTAAGAAAGGGAGATAGAGGGGGAAGAGGGAGAGAGGAGGGAGGGACAGAGAGAGAGAGAACACTGAACACTGAATGTTTTTAATGAATAGGCCATTGGCCCATGTCACTGGGGATGGTTACAAAAAAGAATTGTCATTGATTTCAAAGTACATGCACATGCACAAATATATACAAACAATTAATCAAACAGTCTCGCGCATTTGATACATATAGATACAGGGAGATAGAGAGGAGAGAGAGAGAGATTTAGAGAGAGAGAGAGAGAGAGAGAGAGAGAGAGAGAGAGAGAGAGAGAGAGAGAGAGAGAGAGAGAGAGAGAGAGAGAGAGAGAGAGAGAGAGAGAGAGAGAGAGAGAGAGAGATGAAGCTCAAACTGATCCGTTTCATATTCTCTTTACTTACCCACAATATCCTGCAACCCGAAAGGAAGTGAAAGTGGGGGGAAATGTGAAAGAAAGTGAAAAACAAAGCTGCACAAGTATAATATTATTATCCTTAAATGGAAATCTTAATAATTATAATAACTCTGACAAGTATTGATATGTAAAGAAGTTTCAGTGGGCTCCATTTTAGAAGTCTCCTTCAACCTCACTGTAATAACAATATGACAGACCCCTTCCCTCCCTCAAAGTCCTCATCCTAATTCGGTTTTTTAACGTCATTGTTGAAACGTTGGTCATTTCGCTTTGTTGAATCTTGTCTCAACAGACATGAACATGGCCAATAAATCCTAACAGGGATTATATTATTTTCTGAATATTAATGTTTTCCTTCTCGTTTGAAACGAAGCACACAGTTTCATATTCCTAATACAACATTATTTTAAAACATCATCCTTTAATGTAGATTATTTGTAGTTTCTTTCCAGAGTCCATACACTTTGAAAGTAATTAATTAGACCTCAGTTTCGTTGGGAAATTGTTTGGTTTACTTTTCAAAACATACAATTTCCTAAACAGCTATTGAATTTGCTCTAGTCTTGCTCAAACGTCTTCATAGTTAACATTTAATCCAATAATGTCCACTGTTATGCATCTTCCAGCATTAAAACCTAGTCCAATAATGTCTAATGTTGTGCACCTTCTAAACATAAGACCTAGTCCAATGATGTCTAATGTTGTGCACCTTCTAAACCTAAAACCTAATCCAATGATGTCTAATGTTGTGCACATTCTAAACCTAAAACCTAATCCAATAATGTCTAATGTTGTGCACCTTCTAAACCTAAAACCTAATCCAATAATGTCTAATGTTGTGCACCTTCTAAAATTAAAACCTATTCCAATAATGTCCAATGATATCCAACTTCCAACATTAAAACCTAATCCAATAATGTCGAATGTTGTGCACCTTCTAAAATGAAAACCTAGTCCAATGACGTCCAATGGTGTCCAGCTTCCAAGATTAAAACCTATTCCAATAATGTCCAATGCTGATCAGCTTCCACGATTAAAACCTATTCCAATAATGCCAAATGTTGTGCAACTTCCAACATTAAAACATAATTTCATGATATATAATGCTGCTTCCAAGATGAAAATCCAATCCAATAATGTCCAATGATTTTCAGCTTACAGGATTAAAACCTAATGTTGTCCACAATAAAACCCTAATCCAATAATGTCCAATGTTGTGCAGCATATTACGAAGCGGTTCGTACCGTTGGAACCTTCACCTTGATGGTCCACTTTCTGTACCTGTTTATCTGTGACACTAAAAAGGGACTGGGAGTGGCCTGGAAGCCCATGATTGTGGCTTTTGCAGCAAGTAAGTGTGTGTGTGTATGTGTGTGTGTGTGTGTGGGGGGGGGGGGGGGGTGGTGTTTCTGTGTTTGTGTGTGTATGCATGCGTGCTGACATTGTATAAACAACCTCATTATTATTTATCATTGTCTTTTGGTTACTCGAGTGATTGTCTCAATCAGATCACAAGTCTCGCCTCTTTCATATCTTTACACGTTCTTTGCTTTGTTCTGGTGCATTGTTTCCAGGCATGGTGACTTTGTTCTGGTGCATTGTTTTCCAGGCATGGTGACTTTGTTCTGGTGCATTGTGTTCCAGGCATGGTGACTTTGTTCTGGTGCATTGTTTTCCAGGCATGGTGACTTTGTTCTGGTGCATTGTTTTCCAGGCATGGTGACTTTGTTCTGGTGCATTGTTTTCCAGGCATGGTGACTTTGTTCTTGGTGCATTGTTTTCCAGGCATGGTGACTTTGTTCTGGTGCATTGTTTTCCAGGCATGGTGACTTTGTTCTGGTGCATTGTTTTCCAGGCATGGTGACTTTGTTCTGGTGCATTGTTTTCCAGGCATGGTGACTTTGTTCTTGTGCATTGTTTTCCAGGCATGGTGACTTTGTTCTGGTGCATTGTTTTCCAGGCATGGTGACTTTGTTCTTGTGCATTGTTTTCCAGGCATGGTGACTTTGTTCTGGTGCATTGTTTTCCAGGCATGGTGACTTTGTTCTGGTGCATTGTTTTCCAGGCATGGTGACTTTGTTCTTGTGCATTGTTTTCCAGGCATGGTGACTTTGTTCTGGTGCATTGTTTTCCAGGCATGGTGACTTTGTTCTTGTGCATTGTTTTCCAGGCATGGTGACTTTGTTCTGGTGCATTGTTTTCCAGGCATGGTGACTTTGTTCTGGTGCATTGTTTTCCAGGCATGGTGACTTTGTTCTTGTGCATTGTTTTCCAGGCATGGTGACTTTGTTCTGGTGCATTGTTTTCCAGGCATGGTGACTTTGTTCTGGTGCATTGTTTTCCAGGCATGGTGACTTTGTTCTGGTGCATTGTTTTCCAGGCATGGTGACTTTGTTCTGGTGCATTGTTTTCCAGGCATGGTGACTTTGTTCTGGTGCATTGTTTTCCAGGCATGGTGACTTTGTTCTGGTGCATTGTTTTCCAGGCATGGTGACTTTGTTCTTGTGCATTGTTTTCCAGGCATGGTGACTTTGTTCTGGTGCATTGTTTTCCAGGCATGGTGACTTTGTTCTGGTGCATTATTTTCCAGGCATGGTGAGTTTGTTCTTGTGCATGTCACTCCACCCTTCCCCATTTCTAATTATTCAGATGTTTCACTACATGATTATCATCGTGATCAAAGTATTCGTGCTTCATCTACCTTCGTATTCGACCTCGTACACAGTGTATTTTTCTTATTTTTCTTCTTCTTCTTCTGTGCACTTGATTACCCAATTTCCGTACTTTCGTTTTGCTAATACGATTGTCAGGAGCCTTTAAACATTGTTCATAAGAAATAAACCCCGCCACAGAAATGTAGGCAACTATCCATTTGGGAGATTAGGATATTGTGATTTTTTCGCTCACTTAACATTTCAACGTGTTGGTTTATTTGTTTGCTACAGTGTCAGGCTCAGTGATCACCCTGGGTGTTCTGGGAGGCCACTACAAGGATGACTCTCGCTGGAAAAACGACCACCCTTCCCTGGGCTGGTGCTTCTGGGTGGTGACGGCCTCTGCAATCCTGGGCCTCATCATGACCGGGGTGTTCTTCAAGTTCCGGGAGATGACCCCCACTGCTGCTGTGGCCAACCATCCACCCGTTACTGTCCCTCAGAGACGTTCGTCTGCTGCCAGTTCTCTAGATATCGACGACCGTCGGAAGATCACCATCTTCCAATCCTACGAGAGTGGAACTCCTGCCAGAGTTCAGCCGTCTTCAGCCAGAACTGTGCGTGATGTTGACGTTTCTGTCTCGGTGGAACCATCGTCTGGACTGAGAACAGGCTCTGACGTTGGTGAGACTCGGTTTCCTGTGCTGGATCATCTTCCTCGGTATGAACTGCCTCCTGAACCGGAGGGAACCATTCCTTCTGTGGCTCCTCCTGGTTATGAAGAAGTCACCACGGGTGGGGCTGTGTCTCCACCTCCACCTTACACCGTCACACCGTTTGGTGGAGAGAAAAATTAGTAATTAGGATGCATTCCTTGATAATAATAAAGAAAGGAAGAGAACCTTCTTCTTCTTCTGCGATCCCTCAGACAGTTTCCTGTCAATTATGAGCACAGATGTGTCATGCTGCCATTATGCGCCTAAGTAAGAAATAATTAGGCCCAGCATGTCCGTCTTCGGCTGGAGGAATGTTTTTGAAGAAAGTGTTTCTTGAAAAAAAGGCAGGAGAATGGACCGGAAAGGCAGAAAGATAATAGATGACAGCAAGCAAGGGGAAAAGGCAGAGCCAAAGAGAGTGACAGATTAGAGGAAGCTACAAGCACAGAACTTCCAGAAGGTGGGGGAACTATTTATACAAAAGACCCCCGGTATCCCCACGGGGGGAAGGAAGATAATTGCCAATAAGTGTGGCTCCTCCAGGTTATGAAGAAGTCACGACCAGTGGAAGTTTGTCTCCCCCTCCGCCTTGCACTGTTGCGTCGTTTGGTGCTGAGAAGTCAGAAGGAGTAATCAGGATGCGTTCGGGGACGAAAAAGAGAACCAAGTTTACAAATAAATGAAGCAAAACAAAACGAAGGTAAGTCCACATCCGTGTGGGGAAATTGTGGTCCAGTATTTTGACAATTGCGTTAACCCTTTCACCGCCAGCTACATTTCAGCCAAAAATGTCCATTACATTTACCTGGGTAGAGAACAAAATCCATCTGCGGTATTGAGGATTCGTCTGTAACATATATAAAATAAGGTCTATCCTTACTTCCCAAAACTAAGGCAATAGGGTCTTTGGATAGTAGACCCCAATGTGATGCCTTTTAGTGACATCGGTGTTAAATCACTGTGGTGCTAAAATGCGACTTTGGCGGTGAAAGGGTTAAAATTACGTGTATTATGAAAGCAAAGTAACCCCACTTCTTATATTTGAACGATCTGATGTTTGTGACATAATGATACGTTATGCCGCAAGCTAACGACATCAAATCATACTGTGTACTTCGTTACCGTGTATTTGTTTGTGTTGTATCCTCCACACCCCAATAGGGGTAAACGGATTAAACTAATCTTGAATCTTCATTCTAAGCAGAGGTTATGTGCACGCAAATCTGTACATTGTTTATGGACTGTGATACTTTATTTTATTTTAATGATTTCAAAATTACCACACAACACCAATGGTTTCAAGCTTTCGAGATTTTTATTATCTCGTCATCAGGAAGATGAGTTTAAAACTGACATGAGATAAAAGTTTCAAAGGTACAGCTAAAAATAAAAACGAAAAGCAGGGATGAGCACAAGTTCAATATTATTTCTTGACAAGGAAAAGAGAAAGAAAAAAAAGAATAGGAGACCGATTATGCTGTTCAAAAAAGGGAAGAAAAGAAAAGTACTCAACTTAAGGAAGGGTCTAACAACTCAAAGTAGTAGGAAGAAAGGAAAGATAATAAGATGGCAAAGCCACACAAGCGCAACCCAAGTTCATGGTCATACAAATTCAGATTCAAACTGGAAGCGCGCCTGCGAGCCCTTGTTTGATTAAGAGCCTGCCCACCCCTACAGATATGGGAGCACGATAAAAGGAAAGTGCACAATGTGAGAGTAGTATTTGGGACCTGCCTACATCTAATTAAAATTAAAATGTATAAATTTACAGGTACTTGCAAATGTTCAAATCCACATACACAAACAAATGTCCTCATGAACAGGTAAGAGCATCATGTACAGTTACTGAGAGGCACCAACTTTTAAACAAATATCATTTTGTCCTGGAAAAATGTATTCTATTTTGTATTTTATATAGTTATATGATTAGATGCTTTTATATTATCCACATAAATGTCACCATTTCATAATGCCACGTGTGAATTGTGCACATGCCTGCATCTGCAATGAAGGTTCATGCCCAAGATACATCTGGCTGAAACAGGATAGTCACTTTCTTTCGGAAACCTCCATTCCAAAAAGAAGGAGGGGGAGGTGAAAGGTGGAAGAACTGTTGGTTGGTAATTACAGGTTAAAGAAACTGCCTGTTTCTTTAAGTTTAGTCCAACACGTTTAGACCTTGGGGGTAGTTGGTTCATTGCTTCCATCTCCAGAATTTAGTTTATTTTGACGCAATTTGTGGACATGGACCGCTTTATGAACTGTAAACAGCAAATCTGGACCTGAGCTGTGATTTATGAACACATAACAATGGTTGTGCATTCTGCATCAAGACTGTGATAAATGGACCGTTTCCGAAGTTTTAAACAAAGTTTATTTCATGTCTAATGTAAGTTTATTGAGACAGGAGCAATAAAACGTAACATTGCGTTTACAACACATTGACCAAACTGCTTTATTTTGCTAGCGGGATATTTTGACATTGTTCATACTAGGCCTTTATTGAACGAGTAAGTTGCCATAATTCTATCAAGTCCATGTGGGAATCAGAAAATCTTCAATTCATGAAGATGGTATACTTTTGTTTTTATTTGTTGTTTGTTGTTAAATACCATCTTCTAACACCCCCCCACCCCCCCACCCCTTCAAATTCTTGCTCTATTTTTTAAATTAGAAATGCTAATGTATCAATACAAATATGATGCGACGCTAGAATGACAGTATGTTTGGTGTTTTGTTTTCTTTTGTGAAAATTGTTTTTAACACATTTTTATGACACACTTAACTGCAACTTTGGGTTTGATACCCACCACTGACCTTTGCAAGAATTGATATGTAGTTGTGGTGGATTGTTTAAGGCATACTTTGCAAGGATTGATATGTGATTGTGGTTGATTTGTTAAGGCATACTTTGCAAGGATTGATATGTGATTGTGGTGGATTGTTTAAGGCATACTTTGCAAGAATGATTATGTAATTGTGGTGGATTGCTTAAGGCATACTTTGCAAGAATGATTATGTGATTGTGATTGATTTGCTTAGGCATACTTTGCAAAGATTGATATGTGATTGTGGTGGATTGTTTAAGGCATACTTTGCAAGAATGATTATGTAATTGTGGTGGATTGTTTAAGGCATACTTTGCAAGAATGATTATGTAATTGTGGTGGATTGTTTAAGGCATACTTTGCAAAGATTGATATGTGATTGTGCCATTGTGGTTTCCGTGTTAAGAATTACTTACCCAGGACTCTCCCATGTCCTTTGACCTTATTGTTTGCTACCTGTTACGCTTACAACTAATGCCAAAGTCATTGAAAATGAACGTGGTTTTTGCTTCTGACATTTAAAGAAGTGTATTTATAGCACACGCAAATACAAGATCTTTATTCGTTAGTTTCCTTGCCGTGCTTGTAATATTGGTGATTATATATGCATATTTATAATCAAAGTTTGGGAGTGTGAGATGGAAGAGGTGTCATTTCCTTGTTGTACATTGAAGAAAAGCCTTAAATTAAAATGACTGGAATGTCACGTGACCACATCAAGCAAAATATGAGCATGCAACAATCCAAAACACAAGGGTCCCCACCTCCTCACATACCAGAGGGAACAGACCAGTCAAACAATTGCAAATCAAAAAGGAAACATTATTTTATCATCTATTACGATCAGTCCACACACACCAGGAAACAAATAACAGAAAAACAACCCTAACCTGCCAGAAGGCAGTATAACATATACTAAGGGAGCATCGCAGCTTGACAAATTTTGACCGAATGACAACTTGTTCGTTGCCACTGGGTTTAACGTGTGCTAAGTGCATGAGCACACGGGACCTCGGTTTATCGTCTCATCCGAAAGACTCCACGTTCAGACCGTAAGGCCTAGTGCAAAGTGAGAGGAGAAATCCCCTGTACCCAGGTTCGAACTCGGGTTTACTTGACACAAGTCGAACGCGTTACCTCTGTGCCACTCTACACCTTTCTGGAAAGGGAGGTTTATCCTATGTTCAAGCTATAACAAACCAGAAGTACTAACGCATGAAAGTAAGCGTTGCTGTAAAACTCCTATGCCATCTTACTGAATTTCACAAAAGTCATAGTTCTGTTTAAATAATAAATCGAAATATTTATGTGGGGTTTACTACATATGTTATAGGATATGGGTAATTATGTTAAATTATGTTGGCTTTCCACCCCAATTTTGTTGAAACCCAAACTATCCATATCATATAACACATCCTGCAATCCTAGCACACATTTTGCACACATTGACTGATACGTGTACGTGCACACGCAATTGAGCAGGAACAAATGTAGACTTCTTTTTGTCTACTGTCGTTGAACAGCACACGCGCACACGCACACGCGCACACGCACACACGCACACGCACACGCACACGCACACGCACACGCACACACACACACACACACACACACACACACACACACACTGTCAATTCCATTTAGTAGAACATCACTTATTGTTCTTCGAACCACGGGTATTCTTCTTCTGTTTCTGCGTTACCGGGCCATATGGCCATAATGGGTAAGATACATATGTGTCCGGTTTTCAGTTTTTACTGGTCTCCCCATTACATACAACCAACACATTCCGATTTCGGGTGATCTCAAACTAAAGGAGAACATTATTTGTAGGATGTTTTTTTGGGGAAAAATGCAGGAGAATGGCTCAATAAGTCAGAAAGATATAATAGTTGATGACAGGTGAAAGTTCATTTAGCGTACTCCGGCTTGGAACATTACATAATGGGACATTAATAACTATGAAAACGGTGGGACGATCCTGGAGGTACTGCAATACCAGGACAGGCCCGAGTTTTTAAACGATAAACATATCTCATCTCCTGTCGATGACAGAAAGTAAAGGTAAAAGAGTCAAAGAGAGTGGCAGATTAGAGGAAGTTACAAGCACAGAACTTCCAGAAGATGGGGGACTATTTGTACGAAAGACCCCCCGCCCACGGGGAGGCACGGGTATTAAATTAAAGCGAAACTGAAAGTTGAAACAAAAAAACAAATCAGTGCTTGGAACCAAGGCGGTTTTAACTCGCTAGCCTCTTACCATACAATCAATCTCGGAGAGGGTAATTAAAGGAGCGCGTGACTGTTGTCAAGACTCCGATGAACTTGTAAAAGTCTATTCAAAATGGTTTTGTTTTATTTGTTTTGTCTTCTTCTTCTGCTGCTGCTGCTGTGGTGGGGGTGGGGGTGGGGGAGCCCAATAAATCACTAGTGCAATAAATCTTCTGGATCACATTGGGAGGTTGTGTTGCTGGTTTGCTCGCTCCGTGCGCAAGAGAGTTTCCAGTTCTAACTAACCAAGGGGATGTGAATGTATACCGTGTACGTGTATGCATACTTAACGATCACAGAGAGAGAGAGAGAGAGAGAGAGAGAGAGAGAGAGAGAGAGAGAGAGAGAGAGAGAGAGAGAGAGAGAGAGAGAGAGAGAGAGAGAGAGAGAGAGAGAGAGAGACAGAGAGAGAGAGAGAGAGAGAGAGAGAGAGAGAGAGAGAGAGAGAGAGAGAGAGAGAGAGAGAGAGAGAGAGAGAGAGAGAGAGAGAGAGAGAGAGGGGAGGAGGGGGGAGAGAGAGAGTCACTCATACACTTACAAGCGCACAAACACACACGAGCACGTATGCTCGCACATACACAATCTCTCTCTCTGTGTCTCTCTGTCTCTCTCTCTCTCTCTCTCTCTCTCTCTCTCTCTCTCTCTCTCTCTCTCTCTCTCTCTCTCTTTCATTATTTTTATGTTTCATTAAGCGTGCATAACTGCGCATGTATAATTGTTCATGTGTGTGTTTGTGTGTATGTGCTTGCGAGCGTTTGTGTATGTACGTGTGTGCGTGTGTGTGTGCATGTGTGTGTGTGTGTACGTGTGTGTACGTGTGTGTGTATGTGTGCGTGTGTGTGTGTGTGCGTGCGTGCGTGCGCGCGCGCGTGTGTGTGTGTGTGTGTGTGTGTGTGTGTGTGTGCGTGCGTGCGTGCGTGCGTGCGTGCGTGTGTGTGTGTGTGTGTGTGTGTGTGTGTGTGTGTTGTGTGTGTGTGTGTGTGTGTGTGTGTGTGTGTGTGTGTGTGTGTGTGTGTGTGTGTGTGTGTGTGTGTGGAGAAGATAATTTTCGACACTCCACTGCTTGTCTTTATCAACCTTGACTGACTGTAAGTTGGCGCTGTTCGGTGAGTTGTCATTTGTGGAGCGGCCAAGCGTTACTAGCAAGAAAGACACACAGAAAAGACTTTCAAAAATTAAAGCAAAATAGAGCATACAGAGTGCTATACAATGATCACCAAATAAAACTGATTTGCAGTGAAAGCTACTTGTGAAAATAGGACGACGTCTTGCTCCTTAAAAATTAACTAATGCGTGTAACATGCATGGTACATTAGAATAGCTAAAGCAAACGATTGCAAAAGTATAATGCTTTGGCCAAGAAAATTAAATATTGATTGTTGCTTATGCTTTGCTAGGCGACTTGGTGCAGAAAATAACTTTGGTGAAGGGAGTTAACTACCTTTCCTTACTTCACTATCATCCTCTCTCCTTTCCTCACTATTTCTACCGTCGATTAATGAAGAAACTCTGCTTAACGTCCTCCGGTCTGGAACAGACACATAAATATAGGACATTTATTATTATTTAGTAGATATAAAGAAGGTGGGAACGATCCTGGAGGCAATGCCCGGAGGCAGTGCAACACCAGGAAAGTCCCGAATATGTAACAATACAGATGTGTATCGATTAATTGAATTGTGTGTCATTTTATACTCCTTCAGTACTTTTCCGAAATTCAAGTTGCTTTCCTTCACATATTCAAGCAAATTACTTTCTCTCTCTTTGCTGTTGTTGTTATTTATTGTTTTGCTTCCTCTTGATAACATGTACCTGTTGTGCAGAGGCCGGTGGCCTTATCATTAGAACTTTTCTGACGACAACAATGTGTTGATTCT
>CM065699.1:51186532-51226010 GCA_017654935.2 Phymorhynchus buccinoides | reverse complement strand
ATACAGTGAATACACAACCACGGCACTTGACCACATGTAGGTCTTATGTTGTGAGGAGTCTTTAATAATGGGAGGTCTTATAAGGATGGTTCCACTGTACATATACACACCATATGCATTTTTTGTGAAATGTTATGTCAGTATACGAGACTCGGTCTTGTGCGCTGCTGATATTCCGTTGGGTTATTGGTGTTATAGTGTTATGTTCTGAAATGTTATGTCATTACGAGACTGGTCTGTGCCTGCTGTATTCCGTTGGGTTATTGGTGTTATAGTGTTATGTTCTGAAATGTTATGTCATTGTGAGACTGGTCTGTGCCTGCTGTATTCCGTTGGGTTATTGGTGTTATAGTGTTATGTTCTGAAATGTTATGTCATTGTGAGACTGGTCTGTGCCTGCTGTAGTCCGTTGGGTTATTGGTGTTATAGTGTTATGTTCTGAAATGTTATGTCATTGTGAGACTGGTCTGTGCCTGCTGTATTCCGTTGGGTTATTGGTGTTATAGTGTTATGTTGTGAAATGTTATGTCATTGTGAGACTGGTCTGTGCCTGCTGTATTCCGTTGGGTTATTGGTGTTATAGTGTTATGTTCTGAAATGTTATGTCATTAAGAGACTGGTCTGTGCCTGCTGTATTCCGTTGGGTTATTGGTGTTATAGTGTTATGTTCTGAAATGTTATGTCATTAAGAGACTGGTCTGTGCCTGCTGTATTCCGTTGGGTTACTGGTGTTATAGTGTTATGTTCTGAAATGTTATGTCATTGAGAGACTGGTCTGTGCCTGCTGTATTCCGTTGGGTTATTGGTGTTATAGTGTTATGTTGTGAAATGTTATGTCATTGTGAGACTGGTCTGTGCCTGCTGTAGTCCGTTGGGTTATTGGTGTTATAGTGTTATGTTGTGAAATATTGCGCCATTGAGAGACTGGTTTGTGCCTGTTGTATACTGTTGGGTTATTGGTGTTATAGTGTTATGTTATGAAATGTTATGTCATTGTGAGACTGGTCTGTGCCTGCTGTATTCCGTTGGGTTATTGGTGTTATAGTGTTATGTTCTGAAATGTTATGTCATTGCGAGACTGGTCTGTGCCTGCTGTATTCCGTTGGGTTATTGGTGTTATAGTGTTATGTTCTGAAATGTTATGTCATTGTGAGACTGGTCTGTGCCTGCTGTAGTCCGTTGGGTTATTGGTGTTATAGTGTTATGTTCTGAAATGTTATGTCATTAAGAGACTGGTCTGTGCCTGCTGTATTCCGTTGGGTTATTGGTGTTATAGTGTTATGTTCTGAAATGTTATGTCATTAAGAGACTGGTCTGTGCCTGCTGTATTCCGTTGGGTTATTGGTGTTATAGTGTTATGTTGTGAAATGTTATGTCATTAAGAGACTGGTCTGTGCCTGCTGTATTCCGTTGGGTTATTGGTGTTATAGTGTTATGTTCTGAAATGTTATGTCATTGTGAGACTGGTCTGTGCCTGCTGTAGTCCGTTGGGTTATTGGTGTTATAGTGTTATGTTCTGAAATGTTATGTCTGGGGCAGATAATTTTATGTGGCTATATACCACATCATGACAGGTAAAAGTGATAATCTTAAGTAGGTGGCGTTCGCATCTCAGGGCACGAGACAGGGGCAGAGCATGTTCAGTATAAAGCCTCATTGGATGGAAAATCTCATCTCTGAGAGCATGGGTGCAACTCCCCAAAATGTCAACAAAAAAAACACACAAATTTGAAAGGGCATCCCCAGGGCTGGGTGGGGGAAGTGGGGACCCATAGCCGTCTGGAGGACGGGCATGGGCTCCGTTGGCGACTCAGGGGGGCAAGTTAAGAGAGAGATATAACTAGTCTGATAAGCCTTGCAAGATTATTACAATTCCTTTGTAAACTTCTAAGATACAACAACCCAGTTCAAAACGCCCCAAATCGCTTTGTGGTCAATTTTATTTTGTTGTAAAATGAATTTTAACAAAAATGAAATTAAGTTGTTTCTGGCAAAAATTTTAAATACTCAAATCAGTGTAAAAACGAAAGAGTAGCACCGATGTGAGTAGAAGATGGGACAGCAAAGCAAAGCAAAGAATAACGAAAAGAAAAACACACACACAAACGCAATATACATTCATGTGACTCACAGCACACCTATGATGCAGACTCTTCATGTCGTCCTCCAGACACAGGGCATAGTCCCCAGAAGTCGGGGACAGCACACACACACACAGCACACTTACAGCATCACCAGGTGACCTCACAGCACACTCTATGATGCCAGACATCCTTCATGTCGTCCCTCCAGACACAGGGCGTAGAGTCCCCAGAAGTGGGGGACACGCACAAACACACACACACACACACACCACACAAAACACACCACACACACACACACAACACATCCCAGGTGACTCACCGCACACCCTCTGATGCATAGCTCCTTCGTGTCGTCCATCCAGTACACAGGGCCGTAGTCCCAGAAATTGGGTGCACACACACCCACACACCACACCCACACACACACAACAACACACCACACACTAAGCGAGTTACATCTACAACATCCCAGGATGTGCCTCACAGCAAAACTCTATGATGCAGACTCTTCCATGTCGATCCTCCAGACACAGGGCATAGGTTCACAGAAATTCGGGGACACACACAAAACAGGCACACACACCAAACACACACACACACACACTACACATCCATGTGACTCACAGCACTAGACCTATTATCCATACTCTTCATGTCGTCCTCCAGACAACAGGGCATAGTCCCAGAATGTTGGACCACACACACACCCAACACCACACACACACACACACAAAAAAAAAAAAAAAAAAAAAAAAACATACAGGTGACCCCACAGCACACCTATGATGAAGACACTCATTCGATTTCGTCCTCCACGACACAGGTCATCAAGATCCCAGAAAGTCAGTGACACACAACACACACACACACACACACACACTACACCTCCATGTTGAACTCCCCGCGCACACCTATTTTGCCGACTCTTCATGTCGTCCTCCAGACACAGGGCGTAGTCCCAGAAGTCGGGGACAATGTCCTGGCCGATGACGTCGCAGCGAAACACTTCACACACGTCAGCCAGACATAGCGAGTCAGGTTCCTGAGGAAAAATAACGATGGAAACATTAAACTGAAACAGAATGCAACGTCACTAGAACATACAACCACCAAACGACTACACGACAAGCGTAAAGTGACGTCATTTAATTCACAACAGACAAAACAAAACTAACTGGATATTTCAGCGAATGCGCCTTTATCAAACACACAGACAAACAACAAGACAGCAAACAGCAAATACAGCAAAAGGAGCTAAAAAGCAGGCAAATCAAAAGCGAGCAAAAGATCAACAAAGATCCAAAAGAGCATGTTGCCGGTGGGGAAGGTTCCCCCAAACCACCCAATTCCTTTGGCTGCAGCGCGACAAATGAACCCCCTAGTCATAGTTTTCCTTCTACTATTTAGCACCTCATTTATGGAATGCCCTCCCACAACATGTCCGCTCATCTCACTCTATGTCCGCCTGTCGCTCTGCCATTAAAACTCACTTGTTCTGGACATATTATGATTGATTAGCGTTTGTGTGTGAGGTGGGTCCGTTTCATTGAAATCTTGTGAATTTTTTTATTTACAATTATTTTATATTTCGCAAGTTGTATGTAGAATGTCTACGTCTTGTACACTTTAAATAAACGCTTGTAACTGAGGTAGAAGGGTATCTTTGTTCTTGCAAAATTTATCTATTATAATTAGTCATGTAACTGGTATGTCGATGGCAGTATGATTTTATTTTAATTTGCAGTATTGTATTTAATCTTGATTGAGGAGGTGAATGTGGTCTTTGTTTTTTTCTTAGAATTTTTATATTGTAACTATTATACTATTGTGTAAAGGTGTGTGAGTGTGTGCATGTGTGTATTTGTGTGTGTGTGCGTGGACTGCGTTCATGTGTGTGTTTGCGTGTTTATGTTGTAATATATACGATATAGTATGAATTAGTGTCCATCGACATGCATGCAGGCGTGCGTGCGTGCTGTGTGTGTGTGTGGTGGTTGTGTGTGTGTGTGTGTGTGAGTAAGAGAACGTGGGCGTGCAATCATCATATTTTTATTTTACTTTCTAGTTATTCATTATTTGTTTGCTTTTAATGTTCTTGTTATCAATGTAAAGTACACTGAGCTCATGTGAGAAAGAGCGCTATATAAAAATTCCCATTATTATTATTATTATAAATTGCACACACCTTGATATTCCACGACCCTTTACTCAAATGGCTTTGACATTGATGTTAATTAGCCTGTAGCAAAGCCAATAGCAAAGCGAGAGCCGTAGAGTAAATAATGTTCAACAGTTATGGAACACCAGCCCTGACTATTACTAATATTAGTGGTTATGTTTAGACTTTCAAGTAGCAGACAATGTTTGACTTAGCTAGAGTACCACACACACAGTATTTAATTAAGCCTAGATCTCATAGACCATCATCGCCCTGCCACCTTCCTGATGTCTGATTTCTCTCATGCATATGATCATCAAAACCAACCCTGCCAACCCCCCCAACCACCCTGATCTGATGGGCTTGTCCAGGTAGTGCATGTCCAGGTAGTGCCCGGTGTAGAAAACTTTGCTGCAAAAGTGTCAATGCCATTTGGTATTGAAGTACTTTTTTTAGGTATTAGGTACATCATAGACACAGAGGCGTCTCTGTGAAATTTCGGTTTGCTCCCACCTAAAGAGCGAGTCGGCGTACACAGAGGGCGCGCCACTCAATTTCATATTCAAACAATGTTGGCATGCGATCTCTCACTGCTACTGCGACGATCAGGAAAGAAAGGGGGGGGGGTTAAATTTGGGGACTACATGACAACTTTTTCGTTGCAACTGGTGTTCAATGTGTGCTAAGTGACATGTGGAACATGGGACCAGGTCGGTTATCGTCTCACCTGAAAGACTCCACATTCAGACCTTAAGGCCTATTGCAAAAATGAGAGAGAAAAATCCCCTGTACCCAGGTTCGAACACGGGTTCACTTGATACGAGGCGAACGCGATACCACTGTGCCAATCTACACCTTGGCAGCGACCTCCATCGACTTGTGGCTTTTTACATCAAAACTGGAAGTCACATTTTACAGCACTCTAAACCACATTTTACAGCACTCTAAACCACATTTTACAGCACTCTAAACCACATTTTACAGCACTTTACAAACCACATTTTACAGCACTCTAAACACTGAAAACCACATTTTACAGCACTCTACAAACCACATTTTACAGTGACTCTACAAACCACATTTTACAGCACTCTACAAACCACATTTTAGAGCACTCTACAAACCACATTTTACAGCACTCTACAAACCACATTTTACAGCACTCTACAAACCACATTTTACAGCACTCTACAAACCACATTTTGCAGCACTCTACACACCACAAACCACATTTTACAGCACTCTACAAACCACATTTTACAGCACTCTACAAACCACATTTTTACAGCACTCTACAAACCACATTTTTACAGCACTCTACAAACCACATTTTACAGCATGTTGTAAAATGTGGTTTCCAGTTTGTAGAATGTTGTAAAATGTGGTTTCCAGTTTGTATAATGTTCTAAAATGTGGTTTCCAGTTTGTATAATGTTGTAAAAATGTGGTTTCCAGTTTGTAGTGTTGTAAAATGTGGTTTCCAGTTTGCATAATGTTGTGAAATGTGGTTTTGGGTTAGTATCGTGTTGTCAAATGTGGCTTCCAGTTTGTAGAATGTTGTAAAATGTGGTTTCTGGTTAGCATAGTGTTGTAAAATGTGGCTTCCAGTTTGTAGAATGTTGTAAAATGTGGTTTCCAGTTTGCATAGTGTTGTAAAATGTGGTTTTGGGTTAGTATAGTGTTGTAAAATGTGGCTTCCAGTTTGTAGAATGTTGTAAAATGTGGTTTCTGGTTAGCATAGTGTTGTAAAATGTGGCTTCCAGTTTGTAGAATGTTGTAAAATATGTTTTTGGGTTTGTAGAGTGATGTAAAATGTGTTTTTTGGTTTGTAAGTGTTGTAAAATGTGGTTTCTGGTTTTTAGAGTACTGTAAAATGTGGTTTCTGGTTTGTATAGTGCTGTAAGATGTGGTTTCCAGTTTGTATAGTGCTGTAACATGTGGTTTCTGGTTTGTAGAGTGCTGTAACATGTGGTTTCCAGTTTGTATAGTGCTGTAACATGTGGTTTCTGGTTTGTAGGGTGCTGTAAGATGTGGTTTCCGGTTTGTGGAGTGCTGTAACATGTGGTTTCCAGTTTGTATAGTGCTGTAACATGTGGTTTCCAGTTTGTATAGTGCTGTAACATGTGGTTTCTGGTTTGTAGAGTGCTGTAACATGTGGTTTCCAGTTTATAGAGTGCTGTAAGATGTGGTTTCTGGTTTGTAGAGTGCTGTAACATGTGGTTTCTTGTTTGTAGAGTGCTGTAACATGTGGTTTCTGGTTTGTATAGTGCTGTAAGGATGTGGTTTCCAGTTTGTATAGTGCTGTAACATGTGGTTTCTGGTTTGTAGAGTGCTGTAAGATGTGGTTTCCAGTTTGTATAGTGCTGTAACATGTGGTTTCTGGTTTGTAGTAGTGCTGTAACAATGTGGTTTCCAGTTTGTAGAGTGCTGTAACATGTGGTTTCTGGTTTGTAGAGTGCTGTAACATGTGGTTTCCAGTTTGTATAGTGCTGTAACATGTGGTTTCTGGTTTGTAGAGTGCTGTAACATGTGGTTTCTGGTTTGTAGAGTGCTGTAACATGTGGTTTCTGGTTTGTAGAGTGCTGTAACATGTGGTTTCTGGTTTGTAGAGTGCTGTAAAATGTGGTTTCTTGTTTGTAGAGTACTGTAAAATGTGGTTTCTGGTTTGTATAGTGCTGTAAGATGTGGTTTCCAGTTTGTATAGTGCTGTAACATGTGGTTTCTGGTTTGTAGGGTGCTGTAAGATGTGGTTTCCGGTTTGTGGAGTGCTGTAACATGTGGTTTCTGGTTTGTAGAGTGCTGAAAACAACTGTGGTTTCTGGTTTGAAGAATGCTGTAAAATATTGGCTTCCGTTTGTAGAGTGCTGTAACACTTTCTCTTTTTGTTTGTATTTATGGTGCTGGAGAGATAGAGAGAGGAGAGAGAGAGAGAGAGAGAGAGACAGACAGAAGACAGAGAGAGAGAGAAGAGAGATGAGAGAGAGAGAGAGAGAGAGTAGAGCGAGAGAGAGAGAGAGAGAGCGAGGGGGCATGGGGGGCAGAAACTGAACATAGTTTGCGAGCTGCCAGGCGTATAGATGGAAATATTGTCCCAGAGGTAAATGGAGCAGAGGGATGGATTGATTTATAAGCCATGCCCCCCCCCCTCCCCACCGCCCCCACCACCACCACCACCACGGCCACCCACACCTGGATCTGGTCGGCGTGCCGGTTGTTGAAGTGCATGTCCAGGAAGTGCTCGGTGTAGAAGGACTTGCCGCAGAAGTGGCAGAGCCACTTGGAGGACTCCTCCGAGGACTTGTGGCTCTCCTGCACGTGGTACAGGCTGCGAGTCGGGGAGAACTGGCACTCCTCAGACAGCTCCGCGCCCAGCTGCTTGAAGGCTGGCATCAGTTTCTGGAACATCGACCGTGGATAAGCGAGACACAGGCAGGCAGTGGAATCAGACACACACAGGCACAGAGGCGTGCATACATGCACCCATGCACGCACACAGTGCAGGGCTCCCACTTGTCTCACAAAACAAGGGATCCCAGGGACTCCTTCACTTACAGCATAGAGGGTCCTAGAGGCGGGATAGAGGGTCCCAGTGGCATTGCGAATGCTAAAAATAATTTTTCTAGTGCATCCCTGGGACCCCCTGCACATTCTTTTAGAGTGTCCTTTAGAATTTTAGTACTTCATAGACCCCCAAATGGGGGTCCCTGGGAGAGCCCTGCAGTGACTCTCTCTCTCTCTCTCTCTCTCACACACACACACACACACACACAGACACACACACACCAACACACACACACACACACACACACACACACACACACACACACACACACACACACACACACACCACACACACACACACACACACACACAGACACACAGACACACACACACACACACACACACACACACACACACACACACACACACACAGATGTGTACAATCACGAATCAAGAACTTTAATCCTTTGAGCCCTCTTGGGGGCATGGAGGATACAACTACAAGTACAGCATAACAAAAACACAAAACTAAACAAAAATCATCAATAACAATTACCATTGTAAATAAATGCAGTTATGCACACACATAAATGCACACATGCTCCTTTTCTTTCTGTAAATATTTATATGTTTCTTCTTCTTCTTCTTCTTCCCCCCCCTCTCTCTCTCTCTATCTCCATCTCTCATCTCTCTCTCTCATCTCAGCTCTTATTTCTATGGTCCTTAACCAGTATAATTTATGTTTCGTGTATGTATGTTTGGTTTGATGCTTTTGTTTATAGATGGCTTGATGGAAAAAAGCATGTATATTTTGCTTATTCAATGTCCCAACTTTAAATAAAATTTTGACTTGACTTGACTTGACACAGCATACACACACACACACTTATTGTGTTAGCAAAAAACAGCCCCCATCACCTGCCTTTACACCCATAGAAGCTTTTTATCAAATACATTTGGTAATCATCTTTACCTACTAACAATCACTTAAGTTAAATGCAAAGGTCCCCCATGGTACCAATCTATAAAGTCGCCGCACAAGTGTAAGGCCCCCCAAGTAACACCTGATCTGTGTGTGTGTCAAGTCAAGTCAAGTCAAATAATCTTTATTGACGATAAAGGAATAAGCTTGACAATTTGTTTTCATCCTGTCCTCAGAATGAAAAGCAATACGAAAGCAACTCGAAAAACAACTCAACATGCAAAACAAAACATTCCAAAGTACTAAACATTAGCCTAATATTCGTAATAATATAATGCATTGAAATAACTCACTGTGTGTGTGTACTGTCTGTGTGTGTGGGCTGTGTGTGTGTGTGTGTGTGTGTGTGTGTGTGTGTGTGTGTGTGTGTGTTCGAAATTTCTGACTTTTTCAGTAACATTGCGAGGTAACCGAAGTTACCACGTAAAAGTTGCGAGGTAGGTAAGTTCAAGTGCTGTTCTAGTGCACGCGCACTAAAAGAGCACTTGCTAAGCTCCAAGTGTCAAGTGTACTATCCGGGACAGAAAAAATTGTCGGAATTATTGACTGAGAAAAATTGAATCTTCAAATCCCCTATAGAGACAGCAATGGTTTCCGTAAAATGCAATAAAATGCGTTTTTCTACCTCGCGAAATGTGGGTAAAACAAGAATGTGTGTGTGTGTGTGTACATGTGTGTGTGTGTGTGTGTGTGTGTGTGTGTGTGTGGTGTGTGTGTGTGTGTTGTGTGTGTGTGTGTGTTGTACAGTGTGTGTGTGTGTGTGTGTACATGTGTGTGTGTGTGTGTGGTGTGTGTGTGTGTGTGTGTACATGTGTGGGTGTGTGTGTGTGTGTGTGTGTGTGTGTGTGTTGTGTGTGTGTGTGTAGCATGTGTGTGTGTGTGTCGTGTGTGTGTGTGTGTGTGTGTGTTGTTTGTGCACGCCGTGGTGTGCACAGCGTGTGTGCACGTGTGTGTGTATGTGTGTGTCAGACCAATGTTCACATTTCTGCCCCTGGCTACAACTTTTAATAAAAACGTATGATAAATAAAAATACACCAACCTCATTCACCACCTTGCTGACAAGCCTGGACTGTCTTCTGTCGCAGTGTCTTGATGCAGAATGAATTGAAAGCAGACACACAACCTGCAACAGTCAACAACACGAGAGAGAGTGAGTTAATTAGAAATGTCCGCGATGGATGCATGACTTGTACAAGTGGGAACCTCCCTTATAAGACTCCCTCCAATATAAGACCTACTTCTCTGAGACATTGCCCTTCTTTGTAAGTATTAAAATTACCTCCCCTTATAAGATCCCTCCCTTATAAGACCTCATTTGGGATGATTGCATTTTTTAAGGTCTTATAAGGGAGTTCCACTGTACTTCAGAATTTTCTTCTTCTTCTTCTAAACTTTCATTTTACAACCACGTCATTATTTCTTCTTCTTCTTTCTCTCAGCATCCGCCGACGCTGGCTACTCGCAGACCGCCAACATGGACGCAATGAATCAGCTCACTGAGAAGCACACATTCTGCCTTGCTCGGGAAAGGGATAGGGTTCAAATTAAGTTATGGTTGTTTTCATGAAACGGAAAGAATGATACGTTGACACTGGAAGGTAGAAAGCTGAAAATTTCCATATATAGGTCAGCTTTCTACCTTCCAGTGTCAACGTATCATTCTTTCCGTTTCATGAAAACAACCATAACGTAATTCTAACCCTATCCATTTCCCGAGCAAGGCAGAATGTTGCTTCTCAGTGAGCTGATTCATTGCGTCCATGTTGGCGGTCTGCGAGTAGCCCAGCGTCGGCGGATGCTGAGAGAAAGAAGAAGAAGAAATAATGACGTGGTTGTAAAATGAAAGTTTAGAAGAAGAAGAAGAAAATTCTGAAGTACAGTGGAACCTCCCTTTATAAGACCTTCAAAAATCATCCAAATGAGGTCTTATAAGGGAGGGATCTTATAAGGGGAGGTAATGTTTTAATACTTACTTTCTTTACAAAGAAGGGGCAATGTCTCAGAGAAGTAGGTCTTATATGGGATCAGGAGTCTTATAAGGGAGGGTCCACTGTACAAAGTCATGCATCGCGGACATTCTAATTAACTCACTCTCTCTCGTGTTGTTGACTGTTGCAGGTTGTGTGTCTGCTTTCAATTCATTCTGCATCAAGACACTGCGACAGAAGACAGTCCAGGCTTGTCAGCAAGGTGGTGAATGAGGTTGGTGTATTTTTATTTATCATACGTTTTTATTAAAAGTTGTAGCCAGGGGCAGAAATGTGAACATTGGTCTGACACACACATACACACACACGTGCACACACGCGTGCACACACGCGTGCACACACACACACACACACACACACACACACACACACACACACACACATGTACACACACACACACACACACACACACACACACACACACACACACACACACACACACACATGTACACACACACACACACACACACACACACACACATGCACACACACACACACACACACATACACACACACACACACACACACACACAGCACACACACACACACACACACACAACACACACACACACACACACACACAAAATGTACACACACACACACACATTCTTGTTTACCCAACATTGCGAGGTAGAAAAAAAAAACAAAAACGCATTTTATTGCATTTTACGGAAAATTTTGCTGTCTCTATAGGGGATTTGAAGATTCAATTTTTCTGTCAATAATTCCGACAATTTTTTCTGTCCCGGATAGTACACTTGACACTTGGAGCGCAAGTGCTCTTTTAGTGCGCGTGCACTAGAACAGCACTTGAACTTACCTACCTCGCAACTTTTACGTGGTAACTTCGGTTACCTCGCAATGTTACTGAAAAAGTCAGAATTCGAACACACACACACACACACACACACACACACACACACACACACACACACACACACACACACACACAGACAGACACACACACAGTGAGTTATTTCAATGCATTATATTATTACGAATATTAGGCTAATGTTTAGTACTTTGGAATGTTTTGTTTTGCATGCTGAGTTGTTTTTCGAGTTGCTTTCGTATTGCTTTTCATTCTGAGGACAGGATGAAAACAAGATGTCAAGCTTATTCCTTTATCTTCAATAAAGATTATTTTGACTTGACTTGACTTGACACACACACAGATCAGGTGTTACTTGGGGGGCCTTACACTTGTGCGGCGACTTTATAGATTGGTACCATGGGGGACCTTTGCATTTAACTTAAGTGATTGTTAGTAGGTAAAGATGATTACCAAATGTATTTGATAAAAAGCTTCTATGGGTGTAAAGGCAGGTGATGGGGGCTGTTTTTTGCTAACACAATAAGTGTGTGTGTGTGTATGCTGTGTCAAGTCAAGTCAAGTCAAAATTTTATTTAAAGGACATTGAATAAGCAAAATATACATGCTTTTTTTTCCATCAAGCCATCTATAAACAAAAGCATCAACCAAACATACATACACGAAACATAAATTATACTGGTTAAGGACATAGAAATAAGAGAGAGAGAGAGAGAGAGAGAGAGAGAGAGAGAGAGAGAGGGGGGGGGGGAAGAAGAAGAAGAAGAAGAAACATATAAATATTTACAGAAAGAAAAGGAGCATGTGTGCATTTATGTGTGTGCATAACTGCATTTATTTACAATGGTAATTGTTATTGATGATTTTTGTTTAGTTTTGTGTTTTTGTTATGCTGTACTTGTAGTTGTATCCTCCATGCCCCCAAGAGGGCTCAAAGGATTAAAGTTCTTGATTCGTGATTGTACACATCTGTGTGTGTGTGTGTGTGTGTGTGTGTGTGTGTGTGTGTGTGTGTGTGTGTGTGTGTGTTGTGTGTGTGTGTGTGTGTGTGTGTGTGTGTGTATGTGTGTGTGTGTGTGTGTGTGTGTGTGTGGTGTGTGTGTGTGTGTGTGTGTGTGTGTGTGTGTGTGTGTGTGTGTGTGTGTGTGTGTGAAGGTACGTTACTGGCGGTGTGTGTGTGTGAGAGAGAGAGAGAGAGAGAGTCACTGCAGGGCTCCCAGGGACCCCCATTTGGGGGTCTATGAAGTACTAAAATTCTAAAGGACACTCTAAAAGAATGTGCAGGGGGTCCCAGGGATGCACTAGAAAAATTATTTTTAGCATTCGCAATGCCACTGGGACCCTCTATCCCGCCTCTAGGACCCTCTATGCTGTAAGTGAAGGAGTCCCTGGGATCCCTTGTTTTGTGAGACAAGTGGGAGCCCTGCACTGTGTGCGTGCATGGGTGCATGTATGCACGCCTCTGTGCCTGTGTGTGTCTGATTCCACTGCCTGCCTGTGTCTCGCTTATCCACGGTCGATGTTCCAGAAACTGATGCCAGCCTTCAAGCAGCTGGGCGCGGAGCTGTCTGAGGAGTGCCAGTTCTCCCCGACTCGCAGCCTGTACCACGTGCAGGAGAGCCACAAGTCCTCGGAGGAGTCCTCCAAGTGGCTCTGCCACTTCTGCGGCAAGTCCTTCTACACCGAGCACTTCCTGGACATGCACTTCAACAACCGGCACGCCGACCAGATCCAGGTGTGGGTGGTGGTGGGTGGTGGTGGGGGGGGGGGGGGGGGGGGGGGGGTGGGCAATGGCTATAAATCAATCCATCCCTCTGCTCCCATTTACCTCTGGGACAAATATTTCCATCTATGCGCCTGGCAGCTCGCAAACTATGTTCAGTTTCTGCCCCCCCCCCCCTCGCTCTCTCTCTCTCTCTCTCTCTCTCTCTCTCTCTCTCTCTCTCTCTCTCTCTCTCTCTCTCTCTCTCTGTCTGTCTGTCTCTCTGTCTCTCTCTCTCTCTCTCTCTCTCTCTCTCTCTCTCCAGCACCATAAATACAAACAAAAAAGACATTTTACAGCACTCTACAAACCGGAAGCCATATTTTACAGCACTCTACAAACCAGAAACCACATTTTACAGCACTCTACAAACCAGAAACCACATGTTACAGCACTCTACAAACCAGAAACCACATGTTACAGCACTCTACAAACCAGAAACCACATGTTACAGCACTATACAAACTGGAAACCACATCTTACAGCACTATACAAACCAGAAACCACATTTTACAGTACTCTACAAACAAGAAACCACATTTTACAGCACTCTACAAACCAGAAACCACATGTTACAGCACTCTACAAACCAGAAACCACATGTTACAGCACTCTACAAACCAGAAACCACATGTTACAGCACTCTACAAACCAGAAACCACATGTTACAGCACTATACAAACTGGAAACCACATCTTACAGCACTCTACAAACCAGAAACCACATGTTACAGCACTCTACAAACTGGAAACCACATGTTACAGCACTCTACAAACCAGAAACCACATGTTACAGCACTCCACAAACCGGAAACCACATCTTACAGCACCCTACAAACCAGAAACCACATGTTACAGCACTATACAAACTGGAAACCACATCTTACAGCACTCTACAAACCAGAAACCACATGTTACAGCACTATACAAACCAGAAACCACATCTTACAGCACTCTACAAACCAGAAACCACATGTTACAGCACTCTACAAACCAGAAACCACATGTTACAGCACTCTACAAACCAGAAACCACATGTTACAGCACTCTACAAACCAGAAACCACATGTTACAGCACTCTACAAACCAGAAACCACATGTTACAGCACTATACAAACCGGAAACCACATGTTACAGCACTATACAAACTGGAAACCACATGTTACAGCACTATACAAACTGGAAACCACATCTTACAGCACTCTACAAACCAGAAACCACATGTTACAGCACTATACAAACTGGAAACCACATCTTACAGCACTATACAAACCAGAAACCACATTTTACAGTACTCTAAAAACCAGAAACCACATTTTACAACACTTACAAACCAAAAAACACATTTTACATCACTCTACAAACCCAAAAACATATTTTACAACATTCTACAAACTGGAAGCCACATTTTACAACACTATGCTAACCAGAAACCACATTTTACAACATTCTACAAACTGGAAGCCACATTTTACAACACTATACTAACCCAAAACCACATTTTACAACACTATGCAAACTGGAAACCACATTTTACAACACTACAAACTGGAAGCCACATTTTACAACACTATGCTAACCAGAAACCACATTTTACAACATTCTACAAACTGGAAGCCACATTTGACAACACGATACTAACCCAAAACCACATTTCACAACATTATGCAAACTGGAAACCACATTTTACAACACTACAAACTGGAAACCACATTTTTACAACATTATACAAACTGGAAACCACATTTTAGAACATTATACAAACTGGAAACCACATTTTACAACATTCTACAAACTGGAAACCACATTTTACAACATGCTGTAAAATGTGGTTTGTAGAGTGCTGTAAAAATGTGGTTTGTAGAGTGCTGTAAAATGTGGTTTGTAGAGTGCTGTAAAATGTGGTTTGTAGAGTGCTGTAAAATGTGGTTTGTGGTGTGTAGAGTGCTGCAAAATGTGGTTTGTAGAGTGCTGTAAAATGTGGTTTGTAGAGTGCTGTAAAATGTGGTTTGTAGAGTGCTGTAAAATGTGGTTTGTAGAGTGCTCTAAAATGTGGTTTGTAGAGTGCTGTAAAATGTGGTTTGTAGAGTGCTGTAAAATGTGGTTTTCAGTGTTTAGAGTGCTGTAAAATGTGGTTTGTAAAGTGCTGTAAAATGTGGTTTAGAGTGCTGTAAAATGTGGTTTAGAGTGCTGTAAAATGTGGTTTAGAGTGCTGTAAAATGTGACTTCCAGTTTTGATGTAAAAAGCCACAAGTCGATGGAGGTCGCTGCCAAGGTGTAGAATGGCACAGTGGTAGTGCATTCGCTTCGTGTCAAGTAAACCCGAGGTCGAACCTGGGTACAGGGGATTTTTATTCTCACTTTGCACTAGGCATTACGGTCTGAACGTGGAGTCTTTCGGATGAGACGATAAACCGAGGTCCCGTGTGCCCATGCACTTAGCATACGCTAAGCCCAGTGGCAACGAAAAAGTTGTCATTTGGTCAAAATTTACCCCCCCCCCCTTTCCTTCCTCATCAGTCGCACAAAAACCGCATCCAAATGTTTTTTTAAAAATTGGGTGGCGCGCCTCTGGTCTGCGACACGCTCTCCAGGTGGGAGCAACCCGAATTTCACAGAGACGCCTCTGTGACTATAAAGTACCATATACCTAAAAAAAGTACTTAATACCAAATGGCATTGCCACTTTTGCAGCAAAGTTTTCTACACCGGGCACTACCCTGGACATGCACTACCTGGACAAGCCCATCAGATCAGGGTGGTTGGGGGGGTTGGCAGGGTTGGTTTTGATGATCATATGCATGAGAGAAATCAGACATCAGGAAGGTGGCAGGGCGATGATGGTCTATGAGATCTAGGCTTAATTAAATACTGTGTGTGTGGTACTCTAGCTAAGTCAAACATTGTCTGCTACTTGAAAGTCTAAACATAACCACTAATATTAGTAATAGTCAGGGCTGGTGTTCCATAACTGTTGAACATTATTTACTCTACGGCTCTCGCTTTGCTATTGGCTTTGCTACAGGCTAATTAACATCAATGTCAAAGCCATTTGAGTAAAGGGTCGTGGAATATCAAGGTGTGTGCAATTTATTAATAATAATAATGGGAATTTATATAGCGCTCTTTCTCACATGAGCTCAGTGTGCTTTGCTTTGACAACAAGAACATTAAAGGCAAACAAATAATGAATCATTAGAAAGTAAAATAAATATGATGATTGCACGCAACGTTCTCTTGCGCGCGCAACACACACACACACACACACACACACTCAGCACGCACGCACGCCTGCATGCATGCATGCACACACACATACATACGTATATATACACAAACACGCACACACACACATGAACGCACGCACGCACACATACACGCACGCACACACTCGCACACAATTATACAAGAGTAAAATAGTTACAATATAAAAATTCTAAGAAGAAACATAGACCACATTCACATTCTCAATCAAGTTTGGATACAATACTGCAACTTGAAATAAAATCATACTGCCATCGACATACCAGTTACATGACTATAATAGACACATTTTGCAAGAACAAAAATACCCTTCTACCTCATTTACAAGCGTTTATTTAAAGTTTACAAGACAGACATTTTCCATACAACTTACGAAATATAAAATAATTGTAAATAAAAAAATTCACAAGATTTCAATGAAACGGACCCACCTCACACACAAACGCTAATCAATCATAATATGTCCAGAACAAGTGAGTTTTAAGGGCAGAGCGAAAGGCGGAGATAGAGTCAGATGAGCGGACATGTTGTGGGAGGGAATTCCATCAATGAGGTGCTAAATAGTAGAAGGAAAACTATGACTAGGGGGTTCATTTGTCGCGCTGCAGCCAAAGGAATTGGGTGGTTTGGGGGACCTTCCCCAACGCCACATGTCTTTTGATCTTGTTGATTTTTTGCTCCTTTTGTTGACTGCTTTTTGCTCCTTTTGCTGTTTGCTGTTTTCTTGTTTGTCTGTGTTGATAAAGGCGCATTCGCCGAAATATCCAGTAGTTTTGTTGTGTCTCTTGTGAATAACATAACGTCACTTTACACTTGTCGTGTAGTCGTTTGGTGGTTGTATGTTCTAGTGACGTTGCATTCTGTTTCAGTTTAATGTTTCCATCGTTATTTTTCCTCAGGAACCTGACTCGCTATGTCTGGCTGACGTGTGTGAAGTGTTTCGCTGCGACGTCATCGGCCAGGACATTGTCCCCGACTTCTGGGACTACGCCCTGTGTCTGGAGGACGACATGAAGAGTCTGCATCATAGGTGTGCTGTGAGTCACATGGATGTGTAGTGTGTGTGTGTGTGTGTGTGTGTGTGTGTCCCTGACTTCTGGGACTATGCCCTGTGTCTGGAGGACGACATGAAGAGTCTGCATCATAGGTGTGCTGTGAGTCACCTGGATGTGTAGTGTGTGTGTGTGTGTGTGTGTGTGTGTGTGTGTGTGTGTGTGTGTGTGTGTCCCCCACTTCTGGGACTACGCCCTGTGTCTGGAGGACGACATGAAGAGTCTGCATCATAGGTGTGCTGTGAGTCACATGGATGTGTAGTGTGTGTGTGTGTGTGTGTGTGTGTGTGTGTGTGTGTGTCCCCGACTTCTGGGACTATGCCCTGTGTCTGGAGGACGACATGAAGAGTCTGCATCATAGGTGTGCTGTGAGTCACCTGGATGTGTAGTGTGTGTGTGTGTGTGTGTGTGTGTGTGTGTGTGTGTGTGTGTGTGTGTGTGTGTCCCCCACTTCTGGGACTACGCCCTGTGTCTGGAGGACGACATGAAGAGTCTGCATCATAGGTGTGCTGTGAGTCACCTGGATGTGTAGTGTGTGTGTGTGTGTGTGTGTGTGTGTGTGTGTGTGTGTGTGTGTGTGTGTGTGTGTCCCCCACTTCTGGGACTACGCCCTGTGTCTGGAGGACGACATGAAGAGTCTGCATCATAGGTGTGCTGTGAGTCACCTGGATGTGTAGTGTGTGTGTGTGTGTGTGTGTCCCCGACTTCTGGGACTATGCCCTGTGTCTGGAGGACGACATGAAGAGTCTGCATCATAGGTGTGCTGTGAGTCACATGAATGTATATTGCGTTTGTGTGTGTGTTTTTCTTTTCGTTTTTCTTTGCTTTGCTTTGCTGTCCCATCTTCTACTCACATCGGTGCTACTCTTTCGTTTTTACACTGATTTCAGTATTTTTAATTTTACCAGAAACTGAACTTCATTTTTTTGTAAAGATTCATTCAAACAAAATAAAATTGACCACAAGCGATTTGGGGCGTTTTGAACTTGGTTGTTCTATCTTGGAAGTTTACAAAGGCAATGTAATAATTTCACAAGGCTTATCAGACTCAATATCTCTCTCTCTTAACTTGCCCCCCTGAATCGTCCAACGGAGCCCTGCCCCTGTCGGGGCTATGGGTCCCTGGACCCCTGCCTTTTTTTTTTTTTTTTTCATTTTGGGGAGTTGCACCCATGCTCTCAGAGATGAGATTTTCCATCCAATGAGGCTTTATACTGAACATGCTCTGCCCCTGTCTCGTGCCCTGAGATGCGAACGCCACCTACTTAAGATTATCGTCCTTGCCTGTCATGAAGTAGTAGTATATAGCCACATAAAATTATCTGCCCCAGACATAACATTTCAGAACATAACACTATAACACCAATAACCCAACGGACTACAGCAGGCACAGACCAGTCTCACAATGACATAACATTTCACAACATAACACTATAACACCAATAACCCAACGGAATACAGCAGGCACAGACCAGTCTCTTAATGACATAACATTTCACAACATAACACTATAACACCAATAACCCAACGGAATACAGCAGGCACAGACCAGTCTTGTAATGACATAACATTTCAGAACATAACACTATAACACCAATAACCCAACGGAATACAGCAGGCACAGACCAGTCTCTTAATGACATAACATTTCAGAACATAACACTATAACACCAATAACCCAACGGACTACAGCAGGCACAGACCAGTCTCACAATGACATAACATTTCAGAACATAACACTATAACACCAATAACCCAACGGAATACAGCAGGCACAGACCAGTCTCACAATGACATAACATTTCAGAACATAACACTATAACACCAATAACCCAACGGAATACAGCAGGCACAGACCAGTCTCACAATGACATAACATTTCAGAACATAACACTATAACACCAATAACCCAACGGAATACAGCAGGCACAGACCAGTCTCACAATGACATAACATTTCAGAACATAACACTATAACACCAATAACCCAACGGACTACAGCAGGCACAGACCAGTCTCACAATGACATAACATTTCACAACATAACACTATAACACCAATAACCCAACGGAATACAGCAGGCACAGACCAGTCTCTTAATGACATAACATTTCACAACATAACACTATAACACCAATAACCCAACGGAATACAGCAGGCACAGACCAGTCTTGTAATGACATAACATTTCAGAACATAACACTATAACACCAATAACCCAACGGAATACAGCAGGCACAGACCAGTCTCTTAATGACATAACATTTCACAACATAACACTATAACACCAATAACCCAACGGAATACAGCAGGCACAGACCAGTCTCACAATGACATAACATTTCAGAACATAACACTATAACACCAATAACCCAACGGAATACAGCAGGCACAGACCAGTCTCACAATGACATAACATTTCAGAACATAACACTATAACACCAATAACCCAACGGAATACAGCAGGCACAGACCAGTCTCACAATGACATAACATTTCAGAACATAACACTATAACACCAATAACCCAACGGAATACAGCAGGCACAGACCAGTCTCGTAATGACATAACATTTCAGAACATAACACTATAACACCAATAACCCAACGGAATACAGCAGGCACAGACCAGTCTCGTAATGACATAACATTTCAGAACATAACACTATAACACCAATAACCCAACGGAATACAGCAGGCACAGACCAGTCTCGTAATGACATAACATTTCACAAAAAATGAATGTGTCATACAGTGGAACCTCCCTTATAAGACCTCCCATTATAAGACTCCCTCCCACATAAGACCTACATGTTCAGTCCGTGGTTGGGTGTATCACTGTATGCGACAAAGAATAAGATTACAAATATTTACGGATTTTAAGTGGGCGTTCGGGTGTCTCCATTGTATGATAAGACCTACTTCTCTGAGACATTGCCCTTCTTTGTAAGTATTAAAATTACCTCCCTTATAAGACCTCATTTTGGATGATTTTTGAAGGTCTTATAAGGGAGGTCCCACTGTATTAGAACTCGCACCAAGCAGTCAAGCTACGAAAATCAGGCCACAACAGAAGAACAGAGTTCCGTTATGCATTTACCTTTTAATAAATGCGTGTCAGGTTGGAGTATTCTTTATATATATTTTTTCAATCCATTGTACCTTTGATTCATGGACTATTTGATGCAATCATGTTGATGACATCATAATTCATTGTTGTGTCACAACCTGATGAAAAGTGAGCAATTTACTTGAACATTTGCCACAAATGATATGATGAGTGTTTGTGTTTGTTGTTTAGTCGTGTGTATACCCCTCACAACAGAATACTGGAATACACGCCAGTCGGTCAATCTGGTTTAGTCTTGTGTATACCCCTCACAACAGAATACTGGAATACACGCCAGTCGGTCAATCTGGTTTAGTCTTGTGTATACCCCTCACAACAGAATACTGGAATACACGCCAGTCGGTCAATCTGGTTTAGTCTTGTGTATACCCCTCACAACAGAATACTGGAATACACGCCAGTCGGTCAATCTGGTTTAGTCTTGTGTATACCCCTCACAACAGAATACTGGAATACACGCCAGTCGTTCAATCTGGTTTAGTCTTGTGTATATCCCTCACAACAGAATACTGGAATACACGCCAGTCGGTCAATCTGGTTTAGTCTTGTGTATATCCCTCACAACAGAATACTGGAATACACGCCAGTCGGTCAATCTGGTTTAGTCTTGTGTATATCCCTCACAACAGAATACTGGAATACACGCCAGTCGTTCAATCTGGTTTAGTCTTGTGTATATCCCTCACAACAGAATACTGGAATACACGCCAGTCGTTCAATCTGGTTTAGTCTTGTGTATATCCCTCACAACAGAATACTGGAATACACGCCAGTCGGTCAATCTGGTTTAGTCTTGTGTATATCCCTCACAACAGAATACTGGAATACACGCCAGTCGGTCAATCTGGTTTAGTCTTGTGTATACCCCTCACAACAGAATACTGGAATACACGCCAGTCGTTCAATCTGGTTTAGTCTTGTGTATACCCCTCACAACAGAATACTGGAATACACGCCAGTCGGTCAATCTGGTTTAGTCTTGTGTATACCCCTCACAACAGAATACTGGAATACACGCCAGTCGTTCAATCTGGTTTAGTCTTGTGTATACCCCTCACAACAGAATACTGGAATACACGCCAGTCGTTCAATCTGGTTTAGTCTTGTGTATATCCCTCACAACAGAATACTGGAATACACGCCAGTCGTTCAATCTGGTTTAGTCTTGTGTATATCCCTCACAACAGAATACTGGAATACACGCCAGTCGGTCAATCTGGTTTAGTCTTGTGTATATCCCTCACAACAGAATACTGGAATACACGCCAGTCGGTCAATCTGGTTTAGTCTTGTGTATATCCCTCACAACAGAATACTGGAATACACGCCAGTCGTTCAATCTGGTTTAGTCTTGTGTATATCCCTCACAACAGAATACTGGAATACACGCCAGTCGGTCAATCTGGTTTAGTCTTGTGTATATCCCTCACAACAGAATACTGGAATACACGCCAGTCGGTCAATCTGGTTTAGTCTTGTGTATACCCCTCACAACAGAATACTGGAATACACGCCAGTCGTTCAATCTGGTTTAGTCTTGTGTATATCCCTCACAACAGAATACTGGAATACACGCCAGTCGTTCAATCTGGTTTAGTCTTGTGTATACCCCTCACAACAGAATACTGGAATACACGCCAGTCGGTCAATCTGGTTTAGTCTTGTGTATACCCCTCACAACAGAATACTGGAATACACGCCAGTCGTTCAATCTGGTTTAGTCTTGTGTATACCCCTCACAACAGAATACTGGAATACACGCCAGTCGTTCAATCTGGTTTAGTCTTGTGTATATCCCTCACAACAGAATACTGGAATACACGCCAGTCGGTCAATCTGGTTTAGTCTTGTGTATACCCCTCACAACAGAATACTGGAATACACGCCAGTCGTTCAATCTGGTTTAGTCTTGTGTATATCCCTCACAACAGAATACTGGAATACACGCCAGTCGTTCAATCTGGTTTAGTCTTGTGTATATCCCTCACAACAGAATACTGGAATACACGCCAGTCGGTCAATCTGGTTTAGTCTTGTGTATACCCCTCACAACAGAATACTGGAATACACGCCAGTCGTTCAATCTGGTTTAGTCTTGTGTATATCCCTCACAACAGAATACTGGAATACACGCCAGTCGGTCAATCTGGTTTAGTCTTGTGTATACCCCTCACAACAGAATACTGGAATACACGCCAGTCGGTCAATCTGGTTTAGTCTTGTGTATACCCCTCACAACAGAATACTGGAATACACGCCAGTCGGTCAATCTGGTTTAGTCTTGTGTATACCCCTCACAACAGAATACTGGAATACACGCCAGTCGGTCAATCTGGTTTAGTCTTGTGTATACCCCTCACAACAGAATACTGGAATACACGCCAGTCGGTCAATCTGGTTTAGTCTTGTGTATATCCCTCACAACAGAATACTGGAATACACGCCAGTCGGTCAATCTGGTTTAGTCTTGTGTATATCCCTCACAACAGAATACTGGAATACACGCCAGTCGGTCAATCTGGTTTAGTCTTGTGTATATCCCTCACAACAGAATACTGGAATACACGCCAGTCGTTCAATCTGGTTTAGTCTTGTGTATACCCCTCACAACAGAATACTGGAATACACGCCAGTCGGTCAATCTGGTTTAGTCTTGTGTATATCCCTCACAACAGAATACTGGAATACACGCCAGTCGGTCAATCTGGTTTAGTCTTGTGTATACCCCTCACAACAGAATACTGGAATACACGCCAGTCGTTCAATCTGGTTTAGTCTTGTGTATACCCCTCACAACAGAATACTGGAATACACGCCAGTCGGTCAATCTGGTTTAGTCTTGTGTATACCCCTCACAACAGAATACTGGAATACACGCCAGTCGGTCAATCTGGTTTAGTCTTGTGTATACCCCTCACAACAGAATACTGGAATACACGCCAGTCGGTCAATCTGGTTTAGTCTTGTGTATACCCCTCACAACAGAATACTGGAATACACGCCAGTCGGTCAATCTGGTTTAGTCTTGTGTATACCCCTCACAACAGAATACTGGAATACACGCCAGTCGTTCAATCTGGTTTAGTCTTGTGTATACCCCTCACAACAGAATACTGGAATACACGCCAGTCGTTCAATCTGGTTTAGTCTTGTGTATATCCCTCACAACAGAATACTGGAATACACGCCAGTCGTTCAATCTGGTTTAGTCTTGTGTATACCCCTCACAACAGAATACTGGAATACACGCCAGTCGGTCAATCTGGTTTAGTCTTGTGTATACCCCTCACAACAGAATACTGGAATACACGCCAGTCGTTCAATCTACAACACAGCTCCATGGAAGTACACAGAACAATAACAACTCTGGAGAAACTCTAGAGAAATGCAAAGACCAGTAAGTCTGGAGAAACGCAAAGAACAGTAACTCTGGAGAAACTAGGGAAACGCAAAGACCAGTAACTCTGGAGAAACGCAAAGAACAGTAACTCTGGAGAAACTAGGGAAACGCAAAGACGAATAACTCTGGAGAAACTAGGGAAACGCAAAGACCAGTAACTCTGGAGAAACGCAAAGAACAGTAACTCTGAGAAACTAGGAAACGCAAACGCAAAGACCAGTAACTCTGGAGAAACGCAAAGAACAGTAACTCTGGAGAAACTAGGGAAATGCAAAGAACAGTAACTCAGGAGAAAACTTCTAGGGAAGCGCAAAGAACAGTAACTCTGGAGAAACTCTAGGGAAACGCAAAGAACAGTAACTCAGAACAGCAAAAAAAAAAACTCTAGGGAAACGCAAAGAACAGTAACTCTGAAGAAAGAACTCTAGGGAAACGCAAAGAACAGTAACTCTGGAGAAACTCTAGGGAAACGCAAAGACCAGTAATTCCTGAGAAACTAGGGAAACGCAAAGAACAGTAACTCAGGAGAAACTCTAGGGAAAGGCAACGAACAGTAACTCAGGAGAAACTCAAGGGAAAGGCAAAGAACAGTAACTGTGGAGATGTCGACCCATGCCATAAGTGTGAAAGAGAAAATTCTGCTTAACGTCCTCCGGTCTGGAACAGACACATATGGGACATTAGTAGATATAAAGATGGTGGGAACGATCCTGGAGGCAATGCCTGGAGGCAGTGCAACACCAGTAAAGTCCTGAATTTTTAACAATACAGATAGTATTGTAAGTGTGGTTTCTGTTGCAGTTGATGGTGGATTCCTGCGTTCCCTCCGGACTCACCGACAACGAGACACAATGGTTGACAGGTGGGAACCTACGAATCAGTCAATTATCCAATCAATCAATCAATCATCCAATCAATCAATCATCCAAACAATCAATCAGCCAATCAATCAATTGTGATGGTGCATGGGAAAACCAGACATAATGGAATTTTGGCATAAATTGAGAATTTTAAATTTTTCATGGTGGAGCAAAGATTCCTTGTTAATACACAGAAAACCGAATTGAGTTATCTTGTCTGGTTTTTATTTTATAATTGTTTGAAGTTTGGCATTCGAAATAGATGATTATGCAGAAATCGGGCATAGAAGATACAATTTTGCCTCTTTGTTTCTATTGACTTGATTTAGAAAACGATCAAATAAACAAAGAAATCATTCAATAATTGTCTTTCATGTTTTAGATACTGGTAGAATACATACAAATAGACATAAATATGCCCTAAATAGGAAAATGGATATTTTGGGGGTTGTTGATTATTTTTGGCTTTTGCTCAAAACATTCTGAGTGACTGATGTAGTTTTTCCCATGCACCATTGTTAGCCCCCTCCATGCCCAGTCCGGCATGGTGTGTGATGTCATTGATGATGTCATAGTCCTGGAATGGTGGTTTTTGGTTTAGGACAAGACAGGAAGGATATATATATATATATCTAGACCATTTTCTCAGATCGAGTATAACAGGTGTTTGGTCTTTTAAAAAATTATATAATAAGAAAATCGATAATTTCTCAATCTTTCTCTGGCAGTGAAGGGGTTAGGAAGAATTCGTCTTTGTGTGCGCATGGACTTGAAAACAACCACATTTCAATACATAGATACAATGTACTATAATAATGTAAAATACATATGGCATAGACGTGAAGAAAAACAAGACAGATATACATACTAATACACAAACACATCCATTCATGACATCCACACACACGAGTTGTTTGTTATAAGTATGGGGCATATCCTACTCTATGTGGTTTTTTAACCCTTTCACTGCCAATGTCACATTTTTGCACCACAAATGGTTTTAACACCCATGTCACTAAAAAGCATCAGAATCATCTGCCCCTGACTCTTTCAGATTAAAGAAAAAAAGTAGGGTGTGCAACGAACACCTTTTGCAAGAGTGAATGCCCTTGGTGGGTGGGGGAAGATGGTTCAGTACTGACCAAACAGGGGGATAACTCTCACCAATAACCCTATTTGATGCAACTAAATGGGCTGCCTTTCGCAAGAGTGAATGCCCTTGTCAGTACTGACCAGCAAGAGCAATCACTCTCACTGTCAATGGCGTTAATAACCCCAGTTGCAGAGGCCTATATTACGAAGTGGCTTGGAATTACGGTAATGAACTTTTTGTGTTAGTATTTTGTTTGCTATGATTGCGTAATGCTCATAATTATTGGTATTTGCTGGTCGTTGTTGTTTTTTCCAGTAGAGTGTGGTTGTTTTGTTGCAGATGTGACCACGATCGAGCTGTGCTCGTATCTGACCTGCTCCAAGTACTGGGAAATACCTTTTGCATCCGTGAGTCGGTTGGGGTGGATAAGATGCCGCAGTGTTCATTTCTGGAGGGTGTTTTAGACGGAAGCGTCCCCATGGGGATACCCGGGGGGTGGGGGGGGGGGGGCTTTCGTATAAAAATAGTTCCCCCACCTTCTGGAAGTTCTGTGCTTGTAACTTCTTCTAATCTGCCCCTCTCTTTGACTCTGCCTTTTCCCTTTGCTTTCTATCGTCTACTATCTTTCTGACTAGTTGGCCCATTCTCCTGCCTTTAATAAAAAAAATCTTCAAAATAATTTTTCTCCTTTGAGCTCCTCCGAAATCGGAATGTGTCGGCTGTGCGCAGCGGGGTAGACCAGTGAAAACTGAAAGCCGGACACATTATATAGTACCTTACCCATTATGGCCATAAACCAAAAAAACAACTACTAAAATGCTAAAAAAAAATGCTGGCAGGGAAAGGGTTGAAAGATATTAAGACACAATCGTTCGAGAAATGAGACATACTGGATTGAAGGACATATTTTTTACATATGTAAATTAGTTCTAAATAAAACACATCTTAATGAGCACACTATAAGCTTTAAGCTTGTCGCTGCTCTAACGGTATTTGTTGTATTGTATGTATTACTTGACATTGAATAAAAGTTTTTAACCCTTTTCACCGCCAATGTCGCATATTTTTGCACCACAATGGTTTAACACCCATGTCTCTAAAAGGCATCAAATCAGGGTCTGTTATCTGAAGACCCTGTTTTCTTAATTTTGGGTGGTAAGGATAGGCCTAATGTTATATAATGTCAGAGAGGAATTTGCAATATTGCAGATAGTTTTTTTTTCTCTACCCAGTTAAGTTTAATGGTATTTTTTGGCTGAAAAATGACTAGCAGCGAAAGGGTTAAACCAAATAAAACACATGGGAGCACACACACAGCACACGTTACGCACGCACACGCCTGCACTGTGGACACACACACACACACACCACACACACAGAGCTATGCAAAAACACATCATTTTTTTGATACAAGCATACAGAGACAGTCTAAGGGAAGCAACTACAATGGGAAGGTCTCAGGATTACTAGGAACAGCGAGTTGTTTCCCTTTTATTGGTTTCCACGAACTACGGTATTGATAGAACTATGGTATTGATAGAACTACGGTATTGATAGAACTACGGTATTGATAGAACTACGGTATTGATAGAACTACGGTATTGATAGAACCACGGTATTGATAGAACCACGGTATTGATAGAACTACGGTATTGATAGAACCACGGTATTGATAGAACTACGGTATTGATAGAACTATGGTATTGATAGAACTACGGTATTGATAGAACCACGGTATTGATAGAACTATGGTATTGATAGAACTACGGTATTGATAGAACTACGGTATTGATAGAACCACGGTATTGATAGAACTATGGTATTGATAGAACTACGGTATTGATAGAACCACGGTATTGATAGAACTACGGTATTGATAGAACTACGGTATTGATAGAACTACGGTATTGATAGAACTACGGTATTGATAGAACTACGGTATTGATAGAACTATGGTATTGATAGAACTACGGTATTGATAGAACTACGGTATTGATAGAACTACGGTATTGATAGAACTACGGTATTGATAGAACCACGGTATTGATAGAACTACGGTATTGATAGAACTACGGTATTGATAGAACTACGGTATTGATAGAACTACGGTATTGATAGAACTACGGTATTGATAGAACTACGGTATTGATAGAACTACGGTATTGATAGAACTACGGTATTGATAGAACTACGGTATTGATAGAACTACGGTATTGATAGAAACGGTATTGATAGAACTATGGTATTGATAGAACTACGGTATTGATAGAACCACGGTATTGATAGAACTACGGTATTGATTGATAGAACCACAGTATTGATAGAACTACGGTATTGATCGAAGTGTGGTTTGTTTCAGACGGACGTGGACAGGACAACAGGCCTGTACGTCATAATGACGGTGATCGTGGTGTTGGGCCTGCTGGTCTACTACAGCCTCTTCTACGCCTATTACTAGTGAGTGCCACGACCGTCGGGAAGGAAGGAAGTTGGCAGAGTGGTTAAGACATTCGCCTGCCAGTTTGGTTTTTAACCCTTTCATCGCCACTGGTCGCCTCTTGGCACCACAATGATTTAACACCCATGTCACTAAAAGGCATCAAATGAGGGTCTGGTACCAATGATCTTTATGTTCTTAATTGTGGGAGGTAAGGACAGGCCCTATTTTATGCATGTCATAGAGGAATCCCCAATATTGCAGAGGAAATCTGTTCTCTACCCGGGTAAGTTTAATGGTAAATTTTGGCTGAGGAATGGCTAGCGTTGAAAGGGTCAAACAAATTTTATTGAAAATCAATATAGATATTAGGTATTAGGTACTTTATAGTCACAGAGGCGTCTGTGAAATTCGGGTTGCTCCCACCTGGAGAGCACGTTGCAGCCAGAAGCACGCCACCCAATTATAAAAAAACACATTTTGCATGCAAATTTTTTGTGACTGATGAGGAAGGAAATGGGTGGGTGGGCAAATTTTGACCAAATGACTACGTTTTTGTTGCCACTGGGTTTAACGTATGCTAAGTGCATGGGCACACGGGACCTCGGTTTATCGTCTCATTCGAAAGACTCCACGTTCAGATCGTAAGGCCTAGTGCAAAGTGAAAGGAAAAGGATCCCCTGTACCCAGGTTTGAACTCGGGTTTACTTGACACGAGGCGAACGCGCTACCACTGTGCCACTCTACACCTATAGCAGCAACATAAACAAATGCAAATGAGCACAACAAGCTTAAAGCTTATACAAGGCGCTCAAACACAGATATGTTACACAATATTGGCTGCCAAAAGTAATAAGACACTGGAACAGAACATAATAATGAAATAACAAGCAAAAAGGGAACAGTTTCAATGCGTGAGTGACCCGGGTTCGAATCCTGGCGACGGGGACTTGAAGCAAGTCGGACCCGCTACGCTTTACGTACGTAAAAATCCCACAGCACTTAAAAAAGTTGGTCAGAAAAAAAAGTCGGAAAAAAATACGGTTATAGTCAACTGTATTGGCATGAAAAATCCAGCGTTAATTCCAAGATGAGAGATTTGGGCAAATTTGTGATTGTGGACGTCAACAGTAGGTGTGAAATTTGTACACCCATACGAACGAACGCGCATGCACACACATACACGCACATGCGTGTACACATCCGCACACCAGTAATTGTCTGATCTTAGGAAATTTGGAAATCACTGACATGAATTTGCCCAAGTTTTGCTGTGAATTGTGTTCTATGTGCATGTTTTATAAGATGTGTATTGTGTGTGTGTGTTGTTCAGCACAGGATTCGTTTGCGGACGCAGTAGTGTACGACCCCACACCACGGATGAAGCACCCCATCAAACCTTTCCAGCCAGTAGTGAGACATCGACACCGGGGGATCGGATCGGGCCGATTCACATCCTGAGTGATCCTCTGTGTGGGTGTGTGTGGGATGCTGTTCATGTGTGTGTCACTGCAGTGTGTAGTGTGTGTTGTGTGTGTGTATTGACTTTCATGTGTGTGTCTGGTGGCGTGTGTGTGTGTGTGGTGTAGTGTATGACCCTACTCCACAAGCGAAAGCATTTCATTCAAACCTTTCCAGCCAGTTGTGAGACATCGACACGATTCACATCCTGAATGATCCTCTGTGTGTGTGTGTGTTGTGGAGTGTGCTTTCATGTGTGTGTGTGTGTGTGTGTGGTGTGTGTAGTGTATGACCCTACTCCACAAGCGAAGCATTTCATCAAACCTTTCCAACCAGAACACATCGACACCGATTCACATCCTGAATGATTGTGTGTGTGTGTTGTGTGTGCTGTGTGTGTGTGTTGTCAGGTAAGGCAATGGAGGAAAAGCCTTTTTTCTCTGCAAAATATGACCAGGGTTTCAGGAGATATCTCTTGGTGTAATCAAGGGACTAAAAGCTCTGTATAGTGTATGATCAGGAGGCAATTGTAGTTGAAGATGAATAACCTGTTCAAACTTGGGGAAAGGGCGTCTCCTCGAGCTTAAAACCCCTCCTGACATTTGATTACCTGTGTTCACTTTTCTCTGAATTCAGAGAATCCTCTGAACATTATCATGCCTGCGTTCCCAGGCCATAATGGGTAAACTACGTATGTGTCAGTTTTTCAGTTTTCACTGGTCTCCCCGCTGAGTACAGCCGACACATTCTGAATTCGGAGGAGCTCAAAGGAGAAAATTAATGGAAGATTTTTGTTTGAAAAAAGGCAGGACAATGGGCCGATAAGTCAGGAAGATAGTAGATTGATAGAAAGCAAAGGGAAAAGGCAGAGTCAAAGAGAGTGGCAGATTAGAGGAAGTTACAAGCACAGAAACTTCCAGAAGGTGGGGGAACTATTTTTACGAAAGATTCCCTCCCCAGGTTGGGACTGTTTTATGTTGTTTGTGTGTGTGTTTGTGGCCATGTGTTTGTGTTTGTGTTTGTGCGTACTTGTGTGTGTTGGTGTGTGTGTTGTGCGTGTACCCCCGTGTGTCGACTATGTGTGTTGTGTGTATTGTTGGTGTGTTGTGTTGTGCGTGTACATGTGTGTGTGAGTGAGTGTATGTCTGTTTAGTGTGTGTGTGCTAGTGTGCGCTGTGCATATTTTATGTGTGAAAATGTGTGTCTGCTTTTGCTCATCCGTGGTGTGTGCCTTACTATGTCTAATGCGTGATCCAGGCAATGTTCCTATTTTTCAAAAATGAATTTCTTCGTTAGTTTTGTCTTATAACTGTGTACAGTGTGGGACCCCCCTTACAGGAGACCTCCCATTATAAGACTCCCTCCCATTATAAGACCTACTTCTCCGAGACATTGCCCTTCTTTGTAAGTATTAAAATTACCTCCCTTATAAGACCCCTCCTTTATAAGACCTCATTTTGCATGATTTTTAAGGTCTTATAAGGGAGGTTCCACTGTATATCTATATGTTTGCCATCAATTAATGTTCCTATGTCTTTCTTGTTTCAATGACACCCTGCAAATTGTAAAGTCCTTTGTGCCTGATAAAAAACGCTTAATAAATGTACACTTTTTAATACAGTTGAACCAAAGACTGTAGAGGGGAAGACAAACATCCGGTCTCTTTTCCCTATATGAGTAGTGAGGACAGAAACACTGGTTATGTCCCTTTGAAAAAGCAGTGTACACATTTTACACATCGATAGGCCAGTTGAATTTCTCCGTTCAAGTTCCAGTCTGAGTTTTTGGATAGCCTCCACTGTGAATAGTGTACACGTCCGCACTAACGATAACTCTATCAGCCCGGTTCGCCGAGCTTTTAAGTAATCCATCTGACCCTTTTAGAATATCTTTGGTTGAACCTCCTTTATAAGACCTTAAAAAATCACCCAAAATGAGGTCTTATAAAGGAGGGGTCTTATAAGGGAGGTAATTTTAATACTTACAAAGAAGGGCAATGTCTCGGAGAAGTACCAGGTCTTGTAATTGTATGGGGAGGGTCTTATAATGGGACGTCTTATAAGGGAGGTTCCACTGTATTCATACTACCATAATTTTCAGACTATAAGACTCCACCCTTCCCCCCCCCACCCCCCCCCCCCCCAATTTTTAACATAAAATTCAGATTTTGTTATATTTTTTTTACTGTTTTAGTAGTCATATTATAAGGCGCAGGGGTCAGAAGTCTGGGGGGAAAAAAAGTATCGCCTTATAGTCCGAAAAATATTCATTGCTTAAAAACCACTTATTGCTTTTTTTTTTAAAATTAAGTAAATTCGGGTGTGAGGGGGCAGGGGGGTGTTATAGTTTGAGAGTCTCTTATCAGAATGAGTGGTGGGCATTTCCTTTAACCTTTACCGGACTTCTGGGGTTGCCCACACACAAAACATGTTATATCTCTAAAACTATTTAAGCAATCTTCATGAAATTTCATGACTTTGTCAAAAATGTAAATGGCTTTAAGTGTGTTAAATTTCATTAATGTGTATAAAAATATAAATGACGTAATATGACGCGTAATTTTGATATACCTGTCCGGATGACGGGGGTCTCCCACGACCCCTACTTTAAAGAGCACTGCAGTGCATTGAGTAGGGGTCGTGGGAGACCCCCGCCATCGTGTCCGTGTAGTCAAAAGCATGATCCGGTAAAGGTTAATGTGTGTTACTTTGTATGTATATATGTGTGTGTGTGTGTACGCAAATGCTGTGTGCTTCGATTTGAGTGTGATTGTGTGCGCCCATGCCAATGTGTGTGGACCTGTGTATATAGAAATCTGTAAGGACGAATGAGTTGTGTTTTATAGCATAAGAGATCCGAGTATATAGGACAGAAACGAGTGTCATTTTGATCATTTAAAGATCCACCAGGTCACGTGTCAAAATCACGGGTTTCACGTGTTTTTCCCTTTTATAGCTGGTAAGAAATCTTGTTTTGACCGGGTTTGACTCCCATACAAATGCCCCCCAAATTGAAAACGAAACAGACTTTCAAGAGCAGCCTCAATTTCAAGTTTGGGGAAATTTGTATGTGGGTCACAGCTACCCAGAAAAAACCAAGGGACTTAATCGTGGTGGGTCAGAGTGCCTTTAATAATGTCGTTTTGATTGTTTGAGAATTAAGAAAGTGATGGCATGCATTTGAAAAGATTTTTGATATTTGATTTTATAGAAAGGGTCAAATTTGTATTAAAGCGAAAACCCTATGTTCCAATCCCTTTTGATTTTGTTCATTCTTTTTTTTTCTAGCAAAAAGCAAAAAGCTTGCATTTTGTTTCAGATTGAAGAATTTGATCTTATAATTATGTCAAAACTTCACAAAGCGTGTGACGGGTTCATCTATTTTCAATAGTTTTATCTGCACTACGTACACTGTCTTAACATTTCCCTTATAATGAGGTGTGCCTTAAGTCATAGTCCGAGAAATGGTATGTGAATGTTTTTAAAGACTTTAGATAAATTCTATTCGTTCCATACTTTGAAAGTGAAACGTCACTCACACACACCATTTTTGTACAGTAACATTTAAACAAATTCTTGTTTATTTATTACAAAAATATTATCCGTTCACTGTGGTCCAAGTTGCAGCATGAACAATTGGTACAATCCAGAAAAAGAAAAAGCACACAGATTTTAAACATTTTTACCTACAATGCATGCATACAACAATCTTGTATTTCCATTTTAACACACATTTTCGCAGTACACACGCAAAAAATAACTGGAAAATGTAAAAAAAAAAAAATATATATATTAAAAGAAAAGCCCTTGATGTGTGATTAAATGTATCTTAAGACTCGGCTACACGTCAGCTAAAATCGTGCGACTGTACAAACAAAATTTTATTTATACGGATAATGTGATAAGTATACATACTTTTTTTACACCCAGCCCTGTGGCAAATGAAAATATTGAATAATAAACAACAACATGCAATGAAGAAAAAAAACAACCCAAAACAATAAAAATGTAAAAAACTTGAGATAGAGAGAGAGAGAGAGCGAGAGAGAGGAGAGGAGAAGAGGAGGGAAGGAGGAGGGGAGACGAGAGAGGAGAGAGGAGAGTAGAGGGATGAGAGAGAGAGAGCGAGAGAGAGATGAGAGAGAGAGGATACGATTCGATCACGTGGTCTCACAGAACAAATGTGATTTGTGCTTCGAGATCATGTGATCGAATTGTATCGTACAGTTGTATGATTTTAGCCGACGTGTAGCCGCGCCTTTACTGCAGCTGCAAATAGAACAGTCTACCATCTACACCAAGCAGAAACACGGCAAGAGGACTTCTAAAGCGATTATGAATGTCTACAGATATGTATTATGCTAATCCACATACCTTTAACCCAATGCATCCCGGAAAACGCCACTATGAATTATGCTAATCCACATACCTTTAACCCAATGCATCCCGGAAAACGCCACTATGAATTATGCTAATCCACATACCTTTAACCCAATGCATCCCGGAAAACGCCACTATGTATTATGCTAATCCACATACCTTTAACCCAATGCATCCCGGAAACGCCACTATGACTTATGCTAATCCACATACCTTTAATAACACGACTTCATTGCTAAGCTAGAAGCGTTACCACTATGCAACCAAGCCCAGAACCAAAGGGAGATCATTGGTTACTTCTGGTAGAGGGAGTTATCGTCCTTTGCTTTTTTGTTTGTTGCTAGGGTAAGGTTTCCAAGCTTGAGAGAGTCTTGTGCTATTGTTTGAGTGTTGGTTAGAATGGATAAAGAAAGTTTACATTCTAACGCTATGTATAAGTGGTGATATTTTTTTTATATTTTTAAGTACTATTAAGCATCAACGTAATTAATAAATAGAATTATTAATCACATCATGAATGTGGAAAAAATGGATGTCTTAATAAAAAACCACAAGATCGTCCAATGTGGCGGTACCATAGCCGATGAGGTTTTTAACCGAGGCGTGGTTACCGCTACACCTATCTATATTAATTTTAAAAAATCTGGACTTTACTGGTGTTGCACTGCATCCGGGCATTGCATCCAGTATTGTTCCCACCATCTTTGTATTTACAAATGAATCCCATATGTGTCTATGACCGAGAGGACGTGAAACATCATTTTCATCATCATCAAAAAACCCAAGAAAAAACATGAAACAGAAGTTGAAGTTGGAAGCTCAGAAACATTATACATTAAAAAAATACACTTATTAGTGTGAATAATTCATTTGACCATGTGCAACCAGAAACATCAAATTTCACATTAAAATTTATAACTCAAAGTAGTGATTAGAACCATGGCCGTCAACAAAATATACCCGATAGTTGAAAGTTGATTTAGCAGTTTTTTAAAGCATTTTTCTTTCTCAGCATCAAACGGGAAAGCTTTTTGTAAGATCCACTTGACAATAAAGTGAATCCGACCAACCACACACTCTCATCTCCTCTTTCCTTAATTAAAAAATAACATTGCACATTTCATGAAACAATCTTAGATGTGTAAATATAACAAATTGCAGATGAAATATTTCCAAGTAAAGGAGGGCAAAAATGTGTTATATGATCAGCAAAACATGACCGAAATTCATACTACAGTTAGCGAATACATGTTGAATCTTAGCTGTAAATTACATTTCTGCGGCTGCATTTTAAAAATATGTGTGAAAAAAACAAATGTTAAAGTTTGTACCACAGAAACGAGACAAACACCATACCTGCCAACCCTCCCGGTAAATCCGGGAGCTTCCTGGATTTTGTCACCTCTACCGGTCTTCCCGGAATTCACGTGAAACTCCCGGATTTCCAAAATTTCCAGCTTAGATGACCTCAGAAACGAGTGTTATGAAACCCGAAAAAAGCTGGGTTTCAGGAAGCTTTGCGGAGCAGAGGTCGTACTGCGCATGTCGGAAGCGGGGGCTACTTCCTCCTGCAATCCTTTGTTTGGCGTGTCTTTAGGCCTGTCTCACGCCGCCATTGAGACCTTTTTCTTTAGGCCTGTCTCACGCCGCCATTGCATTTTTGCTGCTGGTACAAACTTTAACTTTAGAATGACTTCGGTGAGCCTCCTGAGGGCTAGTTTTCACATTTAAAAGAAAAAAGTTTCTCAGCTTCAGGGGGCTGTGCACCCTGACCCACGCTCTGGGAGGGAGGATACTCCCCCCTCCAGGATTTTGTTTGGGAAAAGTTGGCAGCTATGCAAACACATACATACACACAACCAAACAACAATAATAATTATAGATGAACTTCAATTCTCGAGTTCGCCAAAGACTACCCCCCAAAAAAATCAGCCAAAGCAAAAGCATCATACAAATGTAATAATGTTTTGTTTATTCACTGTATCGAGTGTGCTCGTGCATGTGAGTTGTGTGTCTGTGCATGCCTGCATGTGCGTAAATAGCATGGATACACAAGTCACAATGCTCAACAATTTGAACCCCCCCAAAATAGGATCCGATTTACGATGAGAAAAAAAAGCTAATAAGCAAAACGGGGTACATGGGATTTTTCCTCTCACTTTGCACTAGGCCTTACGGTCTGAACGAGGAGTCTTTTCTGATGAGACGATAAACCAAGGTCCTGTGTGCCCATGTATTTAGCACACGTTAAACCCAGTGGCAACGAAAAAGTTGTCATTTGGTCAAAATTTACCCCCCCTCATCAGTCACTCAAAAATCGCATGCAAAAAAAAAAGAAGAAAAAAAGGTAGCACCTCTGGCTGCGACGTGCTCTCCAGGTGGGAGCAACCCGAATTTCACAGATGCCTCTAACTTAGTACCAAATACTAATGGAAAATAATGATGGGAGTTGAAAATGGTCACATTGGTGACTGAATGAAAAATGATGGGCACTGAATATGCAGGGTAAATCCCGACAATCAAAATGGGTTTCAGTTTGATTATAGAGGGACAAAAAGTACAAATCTAATATTCTCTAAACGCTGTGCAAAACATGCTTAAAAAGTGCAGTGAAACGACAATGAAAGCACTTTCTGTTGATAAAGCAAAGCGAGCAAGCCCACCAGATTACGTGTCAAAATCACAGGTTTCACATGTTTTCCCTCTTATAGCTGGTAAGAAATCTTGTTTTGACCAGGTTTGACTCCCATACAAATGTCCCCAAATTGAAAACGAAACATTTTAAAGAGCAGTCTCAATTTGAAGTTGGGGACATTTGTATGTGGGTCACAGTTACCCAGAAAAAACCAAGGGATTTAATGGTGGTGGGTCAGTGGGTCTTTAAAGCCTGTCCATACATTAGCACCCCCACACAGACACAACACCTATCCACCAAGAAAGAAAACGGTTTTCTGAAATGAGACGCGATATGTAAGAACTAAGATTTTTTTGGTTTAAATCTCTGGATATACAATAAAGCCCAAGTACAAAAATTTGAAGTTGTAATTCTGCAACAATCGTGATCACATTTTCATTCATATGCATAATATAATAACATGAAAGACATTTTTTTTTTGTCGCCATAAATTGAGCAATTGAATAAATTTCAAGTCATTCATACTACTACTGCACAGAAACAAAACTGCACAATAGTACATTCTATTTCTATTGATTTAGATAGAGGAGAGAGAGAGAGAGAGGAGAGCTATGAGAGAGAGAGAGAGAGAGAGAGAGAGCTCTGCATTCGTTTCTTTGGCTTTGTGTGATCAGAACTAAAAACTAAAACAATATGCCAAATGTAAGGTATTGTTTCCCCTTTGGGGGGGGGGGCCCCCAGTTGTTCAAGTAGGTGTGGCTGCCTCGTGCCTCCATACGGGGAGCTGGACGACCCCGCCCCCTCCACGAGTCTCTCACCCGTGGGGATACCGGAGGGGTCTTTCGTAATATCCCCTCCCCAACATAATTCCCCCACCTTCTTGAAGTTCTATGTTCTTGTATCTTCCTCTAATCTGTCACTCTCTTTTTGATTCTGCCTTTTCCCTTTGCTTTCTATCATCTACTATCTTTCTGACTTATTGGCACCATTCTCCTGCCTTTTAACAAAAAATATCTTCCCAATAATTTTTTCTCCTTTGAGCCCCTCCGAAATCAGAATGTGTTGGCTGTACGCTAAGTGGGGAGACCAGTGAAAACTGAAAGAAAACCGGACACATACGTTAACCCATTATGGCCTGGGAACGCAGAAAAGAAGAAGAAGAAGGAATTTATCGTTTATGGTGTCGATACGCCTAAAGTTTCATCCCGTTGCATTACCACTAGACACCCCGGTTGGTGGTTGGGTTATGCAAAAATGTTTGTTTTATCATCACGTTATTGCAAGTTACCAAGTTAGTCTGTTATAGTCCCGTCAACAGCTATGGTTGGTTATCTCAGGGACTGCTCCTGTCACCGCGGTAGTGTAAAGTTCGACCACGTTTTTATAACAAAACGACACATCAAAGATTCTATAACAAACGTCCAAAAAATAAAAAAATAAACAGTACAATTCACGACATGGCATCTCCATCATTATACCCTATAGCTCATAATTTCACACAGTGCTGGAAACGTTGAGCCACTCTACTCTACTTTATCGGATCCAGGTTAAAACAAAAAACCCAGTTACATCCTAGTTAAAAAAAAAGAATAAAAAAAGCCATATAGGCAAAGATAAAATAATATGCACTGCAGAATGGGCAACAGGTGCCCACTGACTGTATCAAACGTAAATAAGAAACCGAATTCTGTGCAACTAAATGATCCCAGCAATACCTTTTTTTTTACGTATAGGTTCTCTTCTTGTGATACATCTCTGTTGCATTCAGAAGCCACACAAGTCAGATTTTGCATAGGTTTTACTTTCGCTTTTCGTCACTTTGATAAAACTCTTCCTTAGTATCTCTCTTCTTTTCTCTTCACCTACCAAAGGTTGGGAGGGGGGGTTGAAGGGAGGTGGGTGTTGGTGTGTTGTGTTATGATTATATGCAATGCATTATTTAACCCTTTCACCGCCAAAGTCGCAATTTTAGCACCACAGTGATTATAACACCTATGTCACTAAAAGGCATCAAAATTGGGGTCTATTATCCAAGGACCCTATTGTCTTAGTTTGGGGGAAGTAAGGATAGACCTTATTTTATATATGTCACAGGAGAATCCCCAATACTGCAGATGGATTTTGTTCTCTACTCAGGTAAATCTAATGGAAGTTTTTGGCTGAAAATATGGGCTGGCGGTGAAAAGGGTTAATGTATTCATTTTCATAGACATGTATGGTGAGGATACGTGAACCAGTCTGTTAGAAATGTTTGTACGAATGGTGAGTGAAAAGCGCAGAGTGTTTAGCAAGATTATGCGCTATATAATAATAATGACAATTTATTTAGCGCTTATTCTCCGTACGGGGCTCTAAGCGCTTCACAAAGAAGTAAAAAATCTGAGCAAAAACAACAAAACAATGCACTTATAGGAACAAACGAAACGAAATAACTTTTACATTTACGCCCCCAGCCAACAGAG
>CM065699.1:51156479-51186032 GCA_017654935.2 Phymorhynchus buccinoides | reverse complement strand
AAAACACCATTTCCCATATTTTCAATATTCCAGTCACTAAAACCAATTTAGTATGGCCTTAATACAGCTTGTGCGTCTTACTTCTCCTCACATTGGTATTTAGTTACTGAATATTTGAAATATGGAAATTGGGTTTTTTTTTTAGGCGTGCTTATCTAAGAAATTGACATCTATGGATTTGCCTTGTGATTGGTATGTTATTCTTTTATTCCTGCCTGACATACCCTTCCTAATGTTCCCATTTGCTCTATTTACATGATCGCAATGTTCTTTTTTTTTTTGGGGGGGGTGTACTGTCAGGAAATGCATCATTCCGAAATTGACGATATCATATGTCCATTTATTAATGTATAAAATTGGTAATATATTACTGTTTGTAAAACTAAAATGCCAATTTGCAAATTTAAAAAGTAATCTCCTTGTCGAGATATACTTTACCCTTGGTAAAACCAAGTTTTTGTGAGGAGCTGTTTCTTATCTACACGTGTATCACTTGAATTTCGTAAACTTATTGGGTAACTCGCTCGACCTGCTCACACAGCCAGCAGCCCAATAAGGACGACTGTCTGGTTTGTGCACCAGCACTGTGGTCTGGCGCTGTTGAGCTAGAAGGCTGCGCCCTTTTAACCAGTCGTTTTTTTAACCGGTTTTTCGGAAGTCGGGTAAAGTAATTTTGGGTGTTGTTTTTCTAATTGCTAGGATTAAAGAAGTTACTTATTTCAAAGTTGTATTTCATTCATAAAGTTAAATTGGTTTCTAATTTTGCAGGTTTCAAATTGTAGGTTTTTTTTATTACATTTGGCAAAGACATTATGGTGGTCTAAAAATTGTATCTCTTTTTGAGAGAAAGTTACACAGTTTCGTGGCTGGTGTGTTTGTCTAAATGTTCTAAGTTTTGTAAGGCCAGTACCATGGTTAAACACACTCACACCGAAACTAATCACGGAAAATTCTGTCCGCGAAGCTAATTAAGTAGGGCTAGAATATTGACAGCCTTTTCGTTCCCTTGCAGGGTGGTGTGGCCCAGTCCCCCCTGTAAACCCCTTCCTGTTGGGTGGACCTCCGACTGTGGAGCCGGAGAGAGGAAAGGTGGAAGCCAGCCTCGCGCTTCTGAAGGAGCCGCTGGTTGAGTGTTGGTGCCAAGGACATCAACGGACCTGTAACGTTTGGTGGAACGTTTTGGGGAGGAGGTGCAACAAGTTTTTTGACCTTTGGGTGGAGAAGAACGGTGCTTCGTGGGACAGATCAGTTTTTTTTAGTTGGTGCACTAGGAACGGTGTGTTTATAAAATTATCCTGTCAGTGCTGTCCCAAGACGAACATTTTTTTCTCATACAAGGACCAAATTTTGTTCTCGTTTAGTTAGAATAAAGGGGTGATAATCGGAAAGTTGTGTTAGTGTTGTTAAAGTCAAGTTAAACTCTGGTTAAGAACGCGCGTTGATGAGAGAGAGACAAAGTGTGTGAGAGTTTGTTTCAGTTTTTCTTTACAGAAGTGCATCATTGAATCAGTCACGTTACATTGCAGTCCTTTTGTAGGCTTCCCTTGGACTGTGATATTCACCACATAATTGATAGCACCACGCTTCGTTATTTTGATTGTATTCACAACATACGATTTTCGGAAGTTGTTTACCCATACTACTAATTTATAGCAAAACAGTCCACCATACAGAATCCTAATAGAGAGAGAGGAATAGCAGTCCACGTTGTTATCATTTGTCAAAATCAAGGATTTTCTTAGAGCTCATATAAAACCTTTGGTTTTCCAAACTGATATTTCATTCATCACGAAGATATACACCTCAAATTCTTTCTGATGGTGTGTTTCAACTGCTCTGTCCAAATCATTTTGGCTCTGTAACCTGAGGCAGAGTGTGAAAATGGACAGGACGAAACAGAGCACGTGCCCTACAGTAGTCCTGCTGTGCAGGTATGGTGGCCTCACACCGCAAATGTTCCATTGGTGGAAAAGTAATGAGGAGAGTTTGTCCACATGTTCTATTCATATTCTTGAAATGTAAGAGACTGGTGGAGTGCTGGGACAATAAAGACGAAACAGGCGCAGAACACCTCTTTTCTCAGGTTTTAAACACTATCGCCATATCACATGCCCATTGGTTACAAGGGAGCTCGTGGCTCGTGGGGTGGGAGACGGTTTTTTTGTGTATGCCTTGACAGTAACAGCACGTTTTTCAGAATGGAGCAGATGACGCTGTGATTTTACGCATGGTCAGAACCCATTTTGAAATGGAGCCCCGCATCGACCGTCACGGCACGCAAGTATGGTCAAACATGCTGTTGGACAGCATTATTTCAATGCGTTTAAAAAGTTTATTATTATAAGGCACACAAGAGTACAACAATATCGGTACTTTGCGACATAAACATAGAGCAAAGCCATTTGTTTTCTTCGACAGGTTTGTTCAGAGCGTCTCCGAAGCAGTCGCCCTTTTGTTCCCTGCGGTCAGATCTATTGTTCTCCAAACAAAACAAAGAGCAATCATATCTGGTTCCTTGTCGTGAAGGTCACAAGCTGTGCATAGAGTACGTTTTTGTCCTGCGATCCACAAGGTAGCGGTGAAAACATACTTTCCAAAAATGGCTCGTTTAACTTAAGTGATCAACAGCAGTTGTATGGTGGAATGCCTTTATCTGCAGACCACACACTCCAATGCACGGATGATATTTCACACGTACAGTACACACTAGTGTGTGACTACAGGCAGGACTGTCCGGGTAACAGTGATGAGACATTCTGTGCTCATCCTCCCTGCACTGCTGGCTTTCTCTGCTCCAATGGTCAGTGTGTTTTGAACAGCCAAAAGTGTAACGACTATTCGGACTGTCTGGACAACTCGGATGAGACTTCTTGTGTCTTTGAGAAAACAAGATACTTACTATACAGAAGTCATAGATTCATACAAAAACAGTTTTATATAAGCCTTGACGGCACTGGCTATTTTGTTCAACATCTGATGAAACTGGGCGAGTCGTGTCCTGACAGTCATTACCGTTGTGCCTCAGAGATGATCCACTGCCTCCCCATCTACACTCGATGCAACGGCCTTCCAGACTGCATTGAGGGAGAAGACGAACAAGAATGTGAGGCAGTGAAGTGCCAAGGTTTGTACAAGTGTCGAGGTTCCAGTGTGTGTGTCCTTGGAAATCATCTGTGTGACGGTTGGGGTCAGTGTCCACAGCGAGACGATGACCTGATGTGTGACATGGCCTGTCCTGAAGGGTGCGTCTGTCAAGGTCACTCCCTCTGGTGTGGGAGTCGCTTTGCTTCTCATCTCTTCCCTCAACTTCGCTATGTTGATGCTGCAGGCTCAGGAATGCTGCCAACAGACTTCACCCTCAATGTGTATCTTATGTATATAAATCTAGCCCATTGTTCTATTAGAAACATTACAGAGATCCAATTGATCCATTTAAATGTCATTGATCTTGCTAACAATCGTCTAATCAGCCTTCATCTATCAGTTTTCCTCGAGTTACCAAACTTAAAAACTGTACGACTTGCCAACAATCCTTTAATTCATAACACGAACAAACTCACAAAGCATGTACATTTTCAATTGCAACAACTAGACGTATCAAACACACATATCAATATTTTTTACGAGTTATTTATATATATATTCCGCTAATGAAGTTTGTAAACGTTTCGTTTTCTTCAATTGAAACCATTGGAATAAAAGGATTTAAAAGCATGCCAAGGTTGACGGAGCTAGACATAAGAGGCAATACCGTGAAATATTTTCCGTTAGACATGCTATCGGGATCAAATGAGTTAAGAAAGATTTGGTCCTCAAACTTCCGGTTATGCTGCAATATTTTACTTCCCAAAAGAAGGTCTGAAATTAAGTGCCAAGGACCATATGCTGTGCTTCCTTCCTGTCAGTCTTTACTGCCGACAGATTTGCACAAGACTTTTTGCTGGGTCGTATGTACCACCATAATTCTCTCCAGCTTGTGTTGCTCCGTGTTTACACTCACAAATGTCAAAGAAGTCAGAAGTCATTTTCTCCTGGCTTTCATCCAATTACAGTGTGCTAACATCTGCATGGGAAGTCACGTGGGTATCATCTCAACGGCTGATGCACTATTTCAGGGGCGTTATCTCCAAGTGGAAAGGACGTGGACCAGCAGTGTGGCATGTCAGATCAGTGGCTTCCTCTTCCTGTTGTCCTGTGAAGTGTCCCTCCTCATGCTCTGCCTCATCACCTTGGATCACGCCGTCACTCTGTGTTTCTCTGCACAGTCGTGGAGATTCAATCACAGCACAACCGCTGTAGCTTGCACAGCCATCTGGGTTGTTGGGAGCTTGCTGTCATCGATACCTTTCATTCCCGGACTGTCACACTGGGGCCTCAGCGGTCAGTCTGGTTTATGTCGCCTGGCTTTGTTCAATGACTACAATGCTGACCGAGGCTTCAAGTGGTTTGCCGTTATCACAGCCATCAACGGTATTTTGAGCTTTTTGGTTTTAACCAGTGAAGCTATCATACTCTTCCGAATACCAAAATATAGAATTGTGCTGGACTGCTCACGAAGGTGGGTCTATTTTTCAGTGCATGTAATGGGGAAAGTGGCCATCAAAAACGCTGGATGCTGGCTTGTGTTCAGTGTGATCAAAATGACTGTGACTTTTGGGGGTGAAACTTCACGGATGATCTATGGCGGCATGGTGATCTTCGTCTTACCGTTCAACGCAGCTCTCGGTCCACTTTTGCACATGTGGAACTTGGCAGGACAGAAACGACAACAAGCCCAAGAGAACAAACTAATAAACGTTTTTAAGACACGGGTAGCTTGTACGAAGAAAGCGAATGTATGATACGTGTTCAAATTGTGCCACAAAAACAGTAGCACAATAGTGGGATAACCCAATGAACAGAAAGATAAGTTGATAAATGAGCGATTGAATTATGTGAGTACACGTGACTGGTCGTACAAGTCACAGTCCACTGTTTCACGCAAAGAATATCTCATTATAAACGGACACACTGTCCATCAAGAAGGGAGCATTGACGACGATTTTGCTAATGTCCATGATGTTTGGTCCAGTAGTTTTGGTTCTATGAAATCCAACAGAAAATCGTTTCATAACACACATAGACACACGGATGCGCACTCACTGGCTAAGAAAATTCGAGCGGTAATTGCCTAAACGTGTTATCACCCTTCTTCTTTCCTTTCGTGATAACACGTTCAGGCAATTACCCCTCGAAATGCACATGTTCTTGTCCCTTCTAGTTGATGTGCTCCCGTTTGTGGCAGAGAGCTTCTAAGACCTTTGCATCTCTGGAATCGTTCAGATAGAAAAGCACTGACAAGGAAATGAAGAGAGACGGTTCTAACAATTCGGTACTTTAGCAATGCAGCGAACGAGCCAGCAGTAAGGAAAACGTGTGCCAAAGAGAGCGCCATATCGACGTACTCCCAGCGCAACACCGATTTCTGTAAATTGTGATTTCTGAATAGCTCCACCCCTTTTCAAGAGAGAAGAGAATATTCGAGGGGTGCCTGCCCGAAAGGTCTATCTCAAAAGGAATAAAGAACACAGATAGACATTCACCCCTCGACTGATGCTGTCAAAGTATGTCATTGCTTTCAGATACTTCCACACGAATTTAAAGAATCATTCATTATGAAACCTTGACATTTATTTCATGCTTAAAACAAAGAAGAAGAAACCGAAGAAAACAAGAGGCAAAGCCTTCAAGGCTCACTCAAACAGGCACATGTGGGACAACAACAAAGATTGAGGGGGGTGTCTAAAGTACAAGATTGCCAATAATATTTTAAATTACAAATGAAACTATCGTTAATGGATACAACTAAAAAAGTGCCTGTGCCGAGAACCGGACCCGGAACCATTGGAATGACAGACAGACAGACACTCTACCAATGAGATATCAAGGTTTTCAGTGTTAATGAGTTTCTTAGCTCATATTCCCTGTTGAATACTCTCTAACCCACAAATCTAAAATGCTATCTGTTTGTAATCTGTTTACAGTGTTGTTTTAAGTATTTAATTATTCAAATCATTATTGTTCGAAAGCTTGCATAAATATCAACGTGTATGCAAAGTTTGAACAATGTACGTCTTCTATTTCCCGAGAAAATGCCAACGTTAAAGTTTGGAGATTAGAGCACGGACGCAACACACACACACACACACACACACACACACACACACACACACACACACACACGCACACGCACACACACACACACACACACAGACACACAACCGAACAACTATCATACTATAGACTCAAAGTTAACACGAGTGAGCCAAAAATGAACAATACAGAGTGTCAATTTCACGAATTCATAAGGAACAGACATTAATTATTTTGAGATGTTCAGTACGATCGTGCATCAACTTTACTCTGACAACTCTTCACCAAACAGTTAAAACCAAAAGAAACATCCAAAACTAAAGCATTGATCCCCTTGTATATTTCACACACCTAACATTTTTATGGTAAATTGCACTTGTGGAAATCTCAGGGTTCATGCTTCCTGCCAAAAGTTTCTTAATACTAATATCAATGATGATGTTCATTCACCGGAAATGACGAAGAGTAACCTTCAAACAAAAGGGCTATGTCCTAACTGTTGCATTAACTTCTCATATAAGTTGTGGAAGAATTATGACCTCATATTGTCATGAAAGACACCAGGCCACAACTGGACAGTGCAGGGACTCATACCATGACCACAGCATCCTGCATCGGATGTCATTGAAGACACCAGGCCCCAATAGGACAGCACAGGGACTCATGCCATTACCACAGCATCCTGCATCGGATGTCATTGAAGACACCAGGCCCCAATAGGACAGCACAGGGACTCATGCCATGACCACAGCATCCTGCATCAGATGTCGTTGAAGACACCAGGCCCCAACTGGACAGTACAGGGACTCATGCCATGACCACAGCATCCTGCATTGGATGTCGTGGAAGACACCACTCCCCAATAGGGCAGTACAGGGACTCATGCCATGACCACAGCATCCTGCATCAGATGTCGTTGAAGACACCAGGCCCCAATAGGACAGTACAGGGACTCATGCCATGACCACAGCATCCTGCATCAGATGTCGTTGAAGAAACCAACTGGACAGTACAGGGACTCATGCCATGACCACAGCATCCTGCATCAGATGTCGTTGAAGACACCAGGCCCCAATAGGACAGTACAGGGACTCATGCCATGACCACAGCATCCTGCATCAGATGTCGTTGAAGACACCAACTGGACAGTACAGGGACTCATGCCATGACCACAGCATCCTGCATCAGATGTCGTTGAAGACACCAACTGGACAGTACATGGACCCATGCCATGTCACCCGGTTATATTTGAATATCACTCGATTTCCTCCGTTATCTAATTTTCCCAACAAAGAATCCAACATTGAATCCACGGTTTGTATCAAAAACGCGTTGGACTCGTACAAACCAGCCGGTATCTTTACAGTTCGAAGAACCATGTGAGAATCGACACGTTTGGACTTGTCATGCATATGCATATAATAGTTAATGCAAATATATCTTCTTTCACGTTCAAATAACTGTTTGAAAACTGGATTTCTGATAAGCCCACTTCATAGTCACCGTTTAAATCTATGGTTTGAGGTAGTCTTGTAAAATATTGACTACGGTTATTATTTGGATAATATTTCATAGACGAATTGTTCGGAAGTGTGACGTAAAACATTTTAATATTTTAGTTCTTTTTAATTTGTTTCTTTCTCTTATAACTTTTCAAAAGGCATGGACTAGGTCACGATGACCTTTTCAGACTAGAAGTAAGGCCACGCCCCCCACCTCCCCCCACCTTTTTGCGCTAACTAGCGTTGCCTAGCCTATAACGTTGCGCGGTAGCGCTACAATAGAACAATACCTATAACAAAAAAGCCTAAACATAAACAAACAATATGAACGACAACAACATGGCCGACCCAAAACAACATGGCCGACCCTTTTCATAACGGCACTTCCCATTAAGTCATTATTACGTCATTAAGTCATTATTACGTCATTATTACGTCAGCAAAAGGGGCAAAGGCGAGCAGGCGTCACAGCTGTCACAGTGCCGACGTGCCGGGACCCCTTTGTCCCTGGGACAGGGTTATTCCATCCCTAATACTACTACTTGTGTGTGTGTATGTGTGTGTGCGTGTGCGTGTGCGTGTGCGTGTGCGTGTGTGTGTGTGTGTGTGTGCGTGTGCGTGTGCGTACGCGCGTGTGTGTATGTGTGTGTGTGTTTGTATGTCGAGAGAGAGAGAGAGAGAGAGAGAGAGAGAGAGAGAGAGAGAGAGAGAGAGAGAGAGAGAGAGAAAGAACAGGCGTCTGGCATCAACCGTGGATGATCTGTCTGGTGCCACAGAGAGGAGTGAGGAGACGAAGAATCTGTCGGTTGTGGTAGAATTTATCTCACAGCAAATCAACTCAATGAACTCGGAAATAGACAGATTCGAAGATTTTCAAGGCGAGTTATCTGAGAATCTTCGGCATTCCCCAGACGACACAGAGTGAAAACTACGACACGTGTGCTCGTGCAGTGACCGACACGCTGAACAGCGTGCAGGGACCTAGGACCTGGGGTGAAGAGGACTTTGTCAGAACACACCGTGTAGGGCGATCAACCACCACTCATGATCGTCAAGTTCAGGCAGTTTGGAAACAGTTTTATTTGAGCTTTGGCCCCAGGGGTGCTTTCAAGCTAATACATAGATACCAACAAACACAATGGCAGACACTGGTGAGTCAAAAAAGAAAATAAGAAAACATACATTCAGATATGAATAACAACAAAAAGACTTAATGATCTAGGAAATAAAATTCACAACAAAAAGACTTCATAATCTAAGAAATGAAATTCAAACTAAAAGTATTCCATGCAAGCTACCTACTATTTTTCAAAAAACCCAAAGACATTGGTTACAGAGCAGTGGCTTAAACTTAAAAAAACAAGCAAGTAGGTTTCACAGGTTTTTCTCTCCGCATTTATGTGTTTCTTAAAGTTTTAGAAAACAAAGTTACAAGTATATGGATAAACTTTGCGAGTTTGACAAGTTTAGATTTCCTGCGGGTATTCATTAAAGTATTAAATTTAATAACATTGGGGTGACGCTGAAAATATGTGGGTAATAGCTCTGCCCGTGTAAGCACTGAACATTCCTGACTGGTGCAAGTGAAGGGTTTGAACGTCTGGAACAAATTGGCCAGTTTTTGCACATAATTATGGGTCACTTTTCTGTCTTTTTCCAAAACCCTTGTGTGAGGATTTGTGTTCTTTCGTCATCAGTCATCACTCAGGTTGAAATTTGTTCTCGCATCTCTTGTAAGTTGTACCATTTCATTGAAATTGATGCACCATCTTTCTCTAGTTGTATCTGCGAGGGAAAAGAAACAACTGTTATAAAATACTTAGATGATTCCGCAATTGAAGATCAATCCAACTCTGATTCAGTCTATTTTAATGACGTTTTAAAACAATGCTGTTCCTGGTGTAAAAATACCTACTTAGACCTTAATGTTGTCAAAACCAAAGGAGATGCTCATTGATGTCCGTAAAGATTCAGTGTCAGTACCACAGCTTGTGATAGATGGTGAGACTGTTGAGAGAATGGAGGAATGCCGGTATCTGAGATAGTCCTCGACAGAAAGATTGCATTTGACAGACATGTTGAATCCCTACACTTCAAAAAATGCCAACCACGATTTGTTTTATTACAAAGGTTAAGAAACATTGATATTAACACAGGTGTTTTGAAAGCTTACTATCGTTGCTGTGTTGAATCAATTCCCACCGTTTCGTTTATGTGCTGGTTTGGAAGCTTGAGTATAAGGAGTGAGTGGGTGCTGAGTGACATGGTGAATGTGTGTAGCAAGGTTGTGAGTGAAAGGCAAAAGAGTCTGGAAGTGTTGTATGCTGAGCGAGTGGTGCGAAAGGCCAGGCAGATAGTGAGTGATAATAGCCATGTCTTAGCCCACCACTATGAACTGTTGCCATATGGGCGTAGGTATAGGACACTTAAACTTAAATCACGAGCGCCCCAAAAACTTTCAGTCCATGCTCCATTCATCTCCTGAGTTTAAAAATACATAAATGTTGAGTTTTTTTAAAATTGAGCTTCCTTTGATTTACAGAAATTCTGTTTAAATATAAATGTTTCCTTGTTGTTTTCATAAATGCTTATCTGAGTTAATGGTATTATAATGTTTTCTATTGAAGCATTTGACGTTCATGTTTTTTCCAGTGTCGTTGAGTTTCTGTTATTGCACCTCATGTAAATTTCTCAGTCTTGGGATAATACAGTATGATTGATTGATTCATTCATTTAAATTTTGATAGATTGGTTGATTGGTTGATTGATTGATTGATTGATTGATCGATCGATCGTTTCTGGCAATTCCGACAAGACCTCTAGCAACCTTTCCTGTTTTATTCACGTATTCAATAACCTGATAATCTGCAATTTGATTCACCAACTGCTTGGTCTCTTTTATGACAAATCACCTTGTTCTCCAAATCATCAATGCACATCTAGGGCTGTCACATGGAGCATCTTTATTTCAGAACAATATCCCCCCCATCCCTGCCTCCACCTTCACTTCCATCAGCTGTGATGGATATGGTCAAAACCACCAAACCAAGACAGCTGTTGACTCCATGGCTTATAGAGACTCCATCGTTGGTACAACGCATTACAATGGTCTTTGCAAGACACTGAGTATTATAACACGAGGATTCTTAAACAAATTCTTCTTCTTCTTCTTCTTCTTCTTCTTCTTCTTCTTCGGCGTTCCCAGTGGCCTTATATTCAATATGTTTCATGAAGGAATATAAGTGGTTTCACCAGATGACCCTCACTTCCATTATAAATATTGTTTTAAGCAAGCTCTTTAGTAAAATATAATGCTTCAAATATATTTCCTTTGGTATTTTTACCTCTGGATAAAAGATCTACAGACACGTATATTCATGTTGTTGCTGTGGTCCATCTAACAAGAAATTTGTTGCACCTCTTTGCATGTTCAGCCTGTTTTGTTTGTTGTTTACTAAAATGTGACCGAAAATAAATCAAATACATTTCCAATCACTTCCTGGCCTATGTAATGTGATTATGCACCCTAAAACATATAATTGGCCATTGACACAGCACACTTCTTGCAATAAATATGCGAGATATAAGCGGTTATTCCATTTTTTAGCCACCATTTTGAAAACTGTCATGGCGGCTATACTTCGTGAATGCATTTCTCTACATCCATACATTCTACTCCAGGTGAATGACTGCTTCTAACCAGCAACGTTTAGGTGGTTTGTCTTTTTGAAAGATTGCTTCCTGACTAAAATATTCATTTTGTTGTTTTGTTCTATCCAACGAAAATATTGTTGTATCTCTTTAAATTGTCAGTCTATGTTTTATGTTTTATATTAAAATCAGACCGGAAAGAGACCAAACCCACTTCAGGTTCAAGTTCAACTGTACTTTAATATCTCCAAAGGAGAAATTCAGGTTAGGTGCAACAACATTACAGAAATAAAACACAAAGAACATTAATTAAACCTGTGAAACGAAATTATACCAACCAAATAATTATCATTAAAATTGATTACATCAATTTAGAAACGTGTACATTTAAATCACAGAGAGAGAGAGAGAGAGAGAGAGAGAGAGAGAGAGAGAGAGAGAGAGAGAGAGAGAGAGAGAGAGAGAGAGAGAGAGAGAGAGAGAGAGAGAGAGAGAGAGAAGAACAATTACCATTTACTTGTAGCAATCAATCACTTTCTAACCACTTTCTGACCTATATATTGTGATTCTGCACCCTCAAAACATACAATTAGCCACTGAGACAGTAAATTTATTGCAATATATACGCAAGATATAAATTTATTCGTCCATTTTAGCTGTCATTATAGCTTTGCGAATACAGAAGCAATATCCATGTGAGATGCATTAGTCTACATCCGGACATTCTATTCCAGATGGATTATTGCTTCTAATCAGCAACGGTTAGGTGGTTTCACTTTTTCGAAGATGGCTTCCTCACTAATAGAAGGTCTTTGCTCTTTTCTCTCCAGTTTTGTCATTGGTTGATTCTTCCAGACGCCTGTCAAAACATTTGAACATTGATTTTACTAAAGCCAAGCATAATAGACACTAGGTTATTTGTTTGATGACAGTTTGCTGCAGGTCTGATATTGTCTTTCTTCTTGCCGTTCTTGACAGGCTATGAACTTGAAGACTTTGCTTCAACAACGACATCCGATGCAGGATGCTGTGGTCATGGTATGAGTCCCTCTACTGTCCTATTGGGGCCTGGTGTCTTCAACGACATCTGATGTAGGATGCTGTGGTCATGGCATGAGTCCCTCTACTGTCCTATTGGGGCCTGGTGTCTTCAACGACATCTGATGCAGGATGCTGTGGTCATGGCATGAGTCCCTGTACTGTCCTATTGGGGCCTGGTGTCTTCAACGACATCTGATGCAGGATGCTGTGGTCATGGCATGAGTCCCTCTACTGTCCTATTGGGGCCTGGTGTCTTCAACGACATCTGATGCAGGATGCTGTGGTCATGGCATGAGCCCCTGTACTGTCCAGTTGGTGTCTTCAACGACATAATAATAATAATAATAATGAGGAAAATTTATATAGCGCCCATCCTACTATGTAGGCTACAGGGCGCTTTACACAAAATTGAAATGGAATAAAAACATGAAACAAAAATCCAATAACATGAGCAGACAAAACAATACCGGTCAGACTTTGTTTGGCCGGTAAAAATGCACATATGCATTGTCACACAATTCACAAGCATGAAATAACAGCATAGTATTCACAACAACATACTCACAAAAACAACACACACACAACCAGCATACACACACACACACACACACACACACATAAACACACACACACACATACACACGCACGCACACACACATGCACACGCGCACACACACACACACACACACACACACATGCATACATACACTCATATAGGGGCCTACATGAACGCATCACACGCACACACACAACACAAACATGCGCACGCACACATACACCACACACACACGTGCGCGCACGCACGCACACATACACACACACACAGACACACAAACACGCGTGCGTGCGCACACGCACACACACAGAACACGTGATGACACACATACACATAACAAGATGGACAGAGTGGCTGGCAATATTTCTAAGTTTTAGATGTACTCTGCAGCTGCAGTTTGAAGTAGTGGGTTTTCAGAGCAGACTTAAACGTTACAAAGCATTTGGCATGACGGAGGCTGAAAGGGAGTGAGTTCCAAAGTGTAGCAGCTGAAACGGAAAATGCTCTGGAGCCGTGTTGTTTCCGATGGTAAGAGGGAATTTGAAAAATACGGTCATCAGAGGAAGAACGAAGGCAGGAACGTAGATCTGGAAAAGGTTGCAAAGATAGGCTGGTGCGTCTTTTGTAACGATTTTGTAGCAGAGGCAGGCAGATTTGTATTTGATTCGGTATTCGATTTTGAGCCAGTGTAGTTTCATTAAAATATCTGATGTATGGTGCCGTTTTGGTATTCTGAATACAAGGCGTGCGGCAGAATTTTGAACACGTTGAAGAGGTTGGAGAGAGGTTGTAGGAAGGCCTAGGAGGAGGGCATTGCAATAATCTAATCTAGACAGAATACAGGAAGTGACAAGTGTCTTTGTGGCATCTTCAGTCAGGAAGGGTCTAATTGAACTAATGCGACAGATTTCAAGAAAGCAGGCTTGACAGATTTTGGTAGAGTCAATATGAAGGCCGAGATCACGAACGCACGACATAAACGTAATTTCGGTGGAACAAAGCTCTATAGAGGCTGGGAGATTTTGAGCATGATTTTGTCGAACAAACTGGATAGCCTCTGTTTTATCATCATTTAACTTAAGTTTGTTGGTTAACATCCAATGTTTGATGTCAGAGACACAGTCTTCAAGTGTTTGGACAAGTTGGTGGTAGTTTCCATGTATGTCAGAATGTTCGAGCTGGGTGTCGTCGGCGAAAATTTCGTGCTGAACAGAATGTTTATTAATTATCTTGGACAATGGTGTTGTGTACATGATAAAAAGTACAGGCCCAAGTACTGATCCCTGAGGAACGCCAAAGTCAAGAGACATTTTAGATGACTGCATATTTTCAATGAGAACAAATTGCTTTCTATTGGAGAGATATGATTTAAACCAATTTAGTACGGTGCCGCAAATGCCAAAGTCAGTTGTCAAGCGTGTCAGTAGAATGTCATGGTCTATCGTGTCAAATGCTGCTGATAAATCAAGAAGAAGGAGAACAGATATTTTGTCGTCGTCAAGGGAAGTCAGAATGTCATTTAAGATACTAATAAGAGATGTTTCAGTACTGTGTCCAGCACGGTAAGCAGATTGATGGGGACTGAGAAGATTGTTCGTAACAAGGTGCTGAGATAGCTGATGAATAACTACTTTCTCTAAGATTTTTGACAAGAAGGGAAGGTTAGAGATTGGCCGATAGTTTTTTAATTTCATCTGGGTTCAGAGTAGATTTTTTCAGGAGGGGTTTCACAATTGCGTCTTTAAAATCATCAGGGACTGTACCACTTGACAAAGAACGGTTGAAAATATTTGTTATGACTGGTAACAAGGTATCAATGTTTTCATAGAGGAGGGATGTAGGGAAAGGGTCAAGTTCACAAGATTTCTTGGCCGTTTTTTTGAGAATCTCTTTCACGAACTGTGTTGTGACTGGATCAAAACAAAGTTGGGCCAGAGAAGGCTGGGGACTCGTCTAGAGGCTGAGAAGAAGGAAAAGCATTTCGAATGGCTACTATTTTGTCTCGGAAAAAGTTAAGAAAGGCGTCAGGGAGTTTTTTAGGTTCTATATTTGAAGGGAATACAGCAGCTTGTGTTTTGCCTAGGATTTGATTCATGTTTCGGTAGAGTTCTTTGCAAGTCTTGCTAGCGGAAATTTTAGAGGAGGAAAACTGAGTCTTAGCCCTTTGTACTAAGTCGGCAATTGTCCGTTTGATCGAGTTGTAGATCTGTTTGTGAACAGTCAGACCAGAGGAGAGCCAGCACCTTTCTGCTCTGCGGCGCTCACGTTTGAACTCTGTGAGTTGGGGAGCGACTGTATTGTACCAAGGTGTGGATCTCTCCGTCCTGACAGACACCTGATGGAGAGGGGCGTGCGTATCGAGCAGATTTTTCAGAGAAAAGTTTAAATCGGGAAGAGACATGTCAGGTGTTATGGCAGTTTCTAAATCATCTTTCAAGTTAGTCTTGTCAATCTTATGAAAAGAGCGGATGAATTTTGTTGTGCGGCGACGGACAGGTTTGGGGAGACCTACTTTGCACAACACAGACACATGATCGGACGTAAGATCGTGACACACATTTGTAGACAAGACAAAATTATCACAGCATGGGTACAAGACAAGATCAAGAATGTGACCATGCACATGAGTAGGTTCAGTGACAGATTGAACAAAATTATACATGCCTACAATATCTCTACATTTCATGGTGTTATTGTCCGTCACATTTTCATAGTGGATGTTAAAGTCACCGGCAATGATCACTTTACCAAACAAGAAAGAACAATACTCTAAGAAAGAAGGCAGTTCGTCGAGCAATGTTCTGTCTTTCAACATGTTTCTTTTGCTGGGAGGTGGACGATAAACACAGACGAAGTTGACAAAGGCGTGCTGTAGGTTGAGGGAGAGTTGAGTAAGTTCAAACGAAGAATGAGTGAAGGGAAACACAGTCGTAACAGTTGAGAAAGAGGAGAGAGAGCCTTGTGTAGAAATGCGATGCCACCACCGCGAGCGAACTTTCCAGAGGAGTGGGGAGGGCGGGGGAAAGAGCGTAGAGCGTATCGGATTGGGGTGAGGTCACTACACTTAGCTTCATCTCCAGACGAACGAAGCCAAGTTTCAGTTAATAGCATTACGTCAATGTCATTGTCAGTGATGAAGTCAATAATTTGCGTTCTAGTAGTTGCAGGGCCCACAGATCGTGCATTGAAAAGCGACACACACAGCTGATCTGATGGTGGGGTGCTAACTGTTACGAGGGGCGCATAGATCAAGTTTTCAGGGTTAGGTCCACGAGGGTCGTAAACGCAGGGTCGAAGTTCACTGCTTAGCACAAGGATATGTTTACGCTTTCGTGTACCGCCACGATTAGAGCGCTTTCCGCGTGGCAGTTTGTAGCTGATGCCCAGGTCTTTCAAAGTGGTGATCATGTCAGGCTTAAGATACGACTGTGTAGCTGTGTTGATGGTCAACAGCCGGTCCCTTGTATATGTTGTACGCCGCGTCTTGGTAGTAGGAGCAGGAACAGTGGTGAAAGAAAGGGAGGTTTGGAGAGGTGGGGAGTGTAGATGTGGGGGTACACTCACGCCTGCCAGCGAACTGATGCTACTTAGAGCTGATGCGCGCACGCGCGCTGGTAGGCACGGCTTGGGGTGGGAAAAGCCAGTGCCATGGTTGGTTTTGGAAATTTGAATTTCAGCTGGCATGCCGAAAATAAAAACAGGAAAACAAACACTCTCACAGCCGGCGGGGCGGCATAAAGCCGCCAAAGGGGAGTAGAGTCCATCACAAACACACTTGCACAACTTGAAGCAGAAAATCAACATATATCAAACGTAGATCAAGATAAAAGTCGGAGATAAGGTGAGTCTGCATGTGAAGCGACTGCACCTTCCCGCTAACACATGATGCAAGATGCTGTGGTCATGGTATGAGTCCCTGTACTGTCCAGTTGGGGCCTGGTGTCTTCAACGACATCCTATGCAAGATGCTGTGGTCATGGTATGAGTCCCTGTACTGTCCAGTTGGGGCCTGGTGTCTTCAACGACATCTGATGCAGGATGCTGTGGTCATGGCATGAGTCCCTGTACTGCCCTATTGGGGCCTGGTGTCTTCAACGACATCCGATGCAGGATGCTGTGGCCATGGTATGAGTCCCTGTACTGTCCAGTTGGGGCCTGGTGTCTTCCATGACAATATGAGAAGTCATATTACTTCCACAACTTCTATGAGAAGTTTAATGCAACACTTATGACATAGCCCTTTTGTTTGAAGGTTCTCCTTCGTCATCTATGGCGAATGAACATAATAATTGATATTAATATGAAGAAAGTTTTGGCAGGAAACGTGAACCCTGAAAAATCCACAAGTGCAATGTACCATAAAAATGTCAGGTGTGTGAAATGTACAAGGGGATCAATGCTTTTGTTTTGGATGTTTCTTTTGGTTTTAACTGTTTGGTGAAGAGTTGTCAGAGTAAAGTTGATGCACGATCGTACTGAACATCTCAAAATAATTAATGTCTGTTCCTTATGAATTCGTGAAATTGACACTCTCTATTGTTCATTTTGTTCTTCGTTTTTGTTTTCTATCTTTGTTTTAAACATAACATAAATGTAAAGGTTTCATAATGAATGATTCTTTAAATTCGTGTGGAAGTATCTGAAAGCAATGGAATACTTTGACAGCATCTCTTCTCTCTTCAAAAGGGCTGGAGCAATTCAGAAATCACAATTTACAGAAATCAGTGTTGCACTTGGAGTACCTTTATATGGCGATCCGTTTGGCATGCGTTGTCCTAACTGTTGGCTCGTTCGCTGCATTGCTAAAGTGCTGCATTGTTAGAATCGTCTCTCTTCATTTCCTTGTCAGTGCTTTTCTGTCTGAACGATTCCAGAGATGCAAAAGTCTTAGAAGCTCTCTGCCACAAACGGGAGCACATCAACTAGAAGGGACAAGAACATGTGCTTTTCTTAGCGAGTATGTGCGCATCCGTGTGTCTATGTGTGTTGTGAAACGATTTTCTGTTGGACTTCATAGACCCAAAACTACTGGACCAAAGATCATTACATGGAAATGAGCAAAATTGTCCTCAATGCTCCCGTCTTTATGCACAGTGTGTCCGTTTATAATGAGATATTCTTTGCGTGAAACAGTGGACTGTGACTTGTACGACCAGTCACGTGTACACGCATAATTCAATCGCTCATTTATCAACTTATCTTTCTGTTCATTGGGTTATCCCACTATTGTGCTACTGTTTCTGTGGCACACTTTGAACACGTATCATACATTCGCTTTCTTCGTACAAGCTACCCGTGTCTTAAAAATGTTTATTAGTTTGTTCTCTTGGGCTTGTTGTCGTTTCTGTCCTGCCAAGTTCCACATGTGCAAAAGTGGACCGAGAGCTGCGTTGAACGGTAAGACGAAGATCACCATGCCGCCATAGATCATCCGTGAATTCTCACCCCCAAAACTGAGAAATAGTCACACATACACACACACACAAGGGAAAGGGGGCCGGGGGCAGGGAGAGGAAAGAGACAGACAGACGGGACAGACAGAGCGACAGACACAAAAAGAGAGACAGACGGACAAAGAACTATGTTAAGCTCTCAGTTCTTTATCCAGGCATGTAGTACATAATTATGTTCCTTTTCACCGTTTCGATATTGAATGCTCTCGTTCCCATCTACTTGGGCCCAGACTTGCAGCGTTGTGTCGCCGCTTTACAGTTTAGTCAAAGCTGCCATGGTCTATAAATCGGGCTAAAAATAAAACTATCGAATCACAGTTCAAACGAGCTCACAAGTGTTCAAGTTTTAGATTCATGTGCACAGAATGTTTGCTTAGAATTTAAATCTTAAGTGTATAATATGATTTGGCACTGTTTTAATTAGGGTCATCCTTAACCCCTTGACTGCCATCTACGTATTACGTACTGACATAAAGTACATGTCCCATATTATGTCATCCTTAATAGTCATGGCGTCTCTCATCTGCTAAAGCACATAATTTTAACACACTTGTAATACTGACGAAAACCTAGTTCGCAAAAGGTTTGTGCTTATCATTGGTTTGGTTTGTTGTTATGCTTGTTGGTATGTATAACAGATTGTCTTTTTCATTCAGGACCACGTCTAACTCATTCGTTCTTCTCAGCCCCAAAAGCAGTAACGGTGTAAGGCGGAGGGGGAGATAAAGACCCACCCGTGGCCACTTCCTCATAACCCGGTGGAGCCACGGACGGTACACGTCCCTCCGGTTCTGGGGCCAGGTCATAAACAGGCAGATCCAGCACAGGAAGCTCCGTGTCCCCGTTGCTGGTGACTCTCCTAAACCCAGACGATCGTCCAACGTAAGTGGACGCCTCAGCATTGCCTGACTCTCCGGCTGAAGACTGCTGACCTATGGCAGGACTACCACTCTCGTAGGACTGGAAGATGGTGATCTTCCGACGGTCGTCGATATCTAGAGAACTCGCAGCAGAAGAACGTCCGGGAGGGACAGTAGTGGGTGGATGACTAGCAGCAGTCGGGGTCACCTCCCGGAACTTGTAAAACACCCCGATCATTATAAAGCCGAAGACTGCTGAGACCGTCGCCAGCCAGAAGCACCAGCCTAGGGAAGGGTGGTCATTTTCCCAGCGAGAGTCATTCTTGAGGTGGCCTCCCAGAACACCCAGGGTGGTCACTGAGCCTGATACTGTACAAAACAAAGAACCAAATTTAAAAATGTTTAAAGCATAGGGATCAATCAACAGGCCTAAATTTTCAAAGATAGATACTTGCTTACATATCGGATGAACTGGAGCCGCTGTAACTCAGTTGGTAAGTCCGAGTCGCTAGCTCGTAATCTGTCAGGTTTGCGAGTGCGCGGGTTCGAACCCAGCTCGGTTCACAGTGGTGTGTCCTTGGGAAAGGCACTTTACTCCTATTTTCCTCACTCCACCCAGGTGTAAATGGGTACCTGACGTCAGTTGGGGAAAAAGTCCTTCGGATTAAACTTTTCAAAAACCGAGGTCCGTGTGTGCGAACGCATGCACAAGATCTTGCGCACACATTAAAGCCCATCCCACTATTCGATACGGGTAGGCCGTGCCAGTGGGATGGATGACACGAGTTCATATAAGTAGACTGCCACAGCATACGGCCTAGTGAAGCATGTGAATCCAGTCACATTTGAACACAGAGAGAGAGAGAGAGAGAGAGAGGAGAGAAGAGAGAGAGAGAGAGAGATACTGTACAAAACAAAGAGAGATAGGGATCAATCAGAGAAAGAGAGAGAGAGAGAGAGAAGAGAGAGAGAGAGAGAGAGAGAGAGAGAGAGAGAACACTCTGAAATGGTTTAATGAGTAGGCCATTGGCCCATGTCATTGTGAGTGGTTACCAAAAGTATAACATAGTATTAGCAGTAGCAACATTTCAACATAAATACGCATAACAAACTTAGTATATACATAGATCACAAACACTCCATACACAAGTTACACAGAGTGTGTCAGGTTAGACACTGTCATCATTACCCATTTAAAGGTGCACCCTGACGGATGAGTTTTTGCAAGGAACACGTCGAGATCACCAGAAAACACTTTGCTCTGGTTTCCTATAAATCAAACCGTCAAAACGGCGATTCCTCCTTGGCGGAGATGCCGGAGAGAGAAGCCATTTTGGATGGTTGGTGGTTGAAGCTTTTTATTCTTTGTAGTGCAGTACAAACAAATTGGAGCTATTTCCTTTGTTGTGAGCGAAACTCCTTTAGGTAAACTGTATAACATTTAAAATAATAAAAAGGCTTGTATTGTGGACATTTCGTGAAAACGATTTGGTCTGAACTCAGGCGGCCATTAGAAAAGCGAAGGCACATGCCTTCTCTTTCACTGAAAGAATTTGACTTCCAGCACCTCCGCCAAGGAGGAATTGCCGATTTGACGGTTTGATTTCAAAGTGACTGTTGCAATCTCTGTAAAGGGTGTTTTCCTGGTGATCTTGACGTGTTTCTTGCAAAAAGCTCATCCGTCAGGTCAAAAATTAAACAAGTGCATCTCACGGATTCTAAAAGCTTTTTCCAGATAAAATGCCAAATGGATAATCAGATATTTATTTTCAGTTGCAAGAAGCATGTTTATATCGAGAGAGAGAGAGAGAGAGAGAGAGAGAGAGAGAGAGAGAGAGAGAGAGAGAGAGAGAGAGAGAGAGAGAGAGAGAGAGAGAGAGAGAGAGAGAGAGAGAGAGAGAGAGAGAGAGAGAGAGAGAGAGAGAGAGAGATTAAGATTAAAATTATAGCCCCGTCGACAACTAAGGCCATGTCAGGGCTGTCACCACGTTTAATCTTACCACGTATTAAAAAGGGATAAAAACACAAGGGACCATCAAAATCAAAGTTTTTTTGTTAATTTAAAATACTTTTGTTAAAAAAACATTAATAAATCAAAACCTTTGCAAGTAAAAACAAGACACGTCTAGAGAGAGGGAGAGAGAGAGAGAGAGAGAGAGAGAGAGAGAGAGAGAGAGAGAGAGAGAGAGAGAGAGAGGAGAGAGAGAGAGAGAGAGAGAGAGAGAAGAGAGAGAGAGAGAGAGAGAGAGAGAGAGAGAGGGAGAGGAGAGAGAGAGAGAGAGAGAGAGAGAGAGAGAGAGAGAGGAGAGCAGAGAGAGGGGGGGGAGAGAGAAAGAGAGAGAGAGAGAGATTTATTTGGTAAGGCCAAGGCCCCATTCAAAGGGGTGATTCACAATACATATATTAAACTTACAACAATCGTGAGTAATGCATAACACAATATAAATATTCTTGCTAACTGAGCTAACTTACCATAATGCTTCTTCTCTTAAATGCCAAATATAAATACATAGCAAGATTGCACATAACAATTTCATTTGTTGAAGTCAAAAGTAGCACTAATCTAAAAAGAGCTGGGTTTCTACAATATTTTGCAGGAATATATTTTTGTCTTAAATCATTAAATACTGGACAACATAACACAAAATGAAACTCATCTTCTTTATCTAATCTACACAGAGGACATAACATATTTAGCATAGCATTGAATTTGTATCTCTGTCTGTGTATAGCTATATCTGAAACACCAAATCTTAACTTTGTAACTGTAGATCTGAGAGAGAGAGAGAGAGAGAGAGAGAGAGAGAGAGAGAGAGAGAGAGAGAGAGAGAGAGAGAGAGAGAGAGAGAGAGAGAGAGAGAGAGAGAGAGAGAGAGAGAGAGAGAGAGAGAGAGAGGAGAGAGAGAGAGAGGGGGAGAGAGAGAGAGAGAGAGAGAGAGAGAGAGAGAGAGAGAGAGAGAGAGACACTGGACACTGGACACTGGACACTGGACAACTTTATTTGACAAGGATAAATATTTTAGGCGATGCCTATTCTTACAATCTGTCCTTGAATAAAAGAAAAACAAAGAGACTTACGTGCTATAGAAGCCACAATAATGGGTCTCCACCCCACTCCTAATCCTTTCTTGGCGTCACAGGTGCTGAAGTATGGGAGGTGAGCCACCAACGTGAAGACGGCCATGGTACGAACGGCTTCATAATAACCTGCACAGTATTAAGAAAATATTTCTTCTTCTTCTTCTTCTTCTTCTGCGTTCCCAGGCCATATGGGTAAGGTACATGTGTGTCCGGTTTTCAGTTTTCACTGGTCTCCCCGCTGCGTACAGCCGACACATTCTGATTTCGGAGGAGCTCAAAGGAGAAACAAAATATGTGGAAGATTTTTTTTTAAAGGCAGGAGAATAAGTCAGAAAATAGTAGATGATAGAAAGCAAAGGGAAAAGGCAGATTCAAAGAGAGTGGCAGATTAAAGGAAGTTACAAGCACAGAACTTCCAGAAGGTGGGAGAACTATTTTTACAAAAGAGCCCCCCCCCCCCCCCCGGTATCCCCACGGGGAGAGAAAATATTTCAACTGATGAAAACAATTCGAACAGTAAATTCAATAGCGTGTAAATGATTTGTATGTTTTCATAAGTTACTGCAAGGAATCATCATGAACATGGAACATTTGTTGGCTTTCAAAGTCATTGAATGCTCTGAAAACTAACTATTCATTAATTAACACAATTTATATAGCGCTTGTTGTTGAAGCTCTAAGCGCTTATTTATTACATATATCGCTTCTAAAGGATTACATTTTGAATGTAAACATACATGTAAAATAGTGGTTTTCGTTTCGAATGTGATGAAGAATTTTAAAAAAAGCATAATTAAAATAAATTTCTCAAAGATTTTTTTAAAAACCGACACAGACTGCAACGTCAAAACCCCAAACAAACAAATTAAATACACAGTAAGATCAAATATTGACGGAAAAAAACAAAACCATGTAATGAGTGTATGTATGCATGGTGTGTGTGTTGTGTGTGTGTTCGTTCTTTAATTGAACGTCTATCCACCTTACAGTGATCTTAGACTGTTTATGTGTGTATGTTGTTGTGAATATATACTGTTATTTCATGCTTGCGAATGGTGTGTGTGTGTGTGTGTGCGTGCGTGTGTGTGTGTGTGCGTGCGTGCGTGTGCGTGCGTGCGTGCGTGCGTGCGTGCGTACGTGCGTGCGTGTGTGTGTGCGCGCGCGTGCGTGCGTGCGTGCGTGTGCTGTTTAAGTGTGTATGTTGTTGTGAATATATACTGTTATTCCATGCTTGCGAATTGCGTGACAATGCATACTTGTATTAGGCCTATTATAAGTAGTAGTAGTAGTAGTAGTAGTAGTAGTAGTAGTAGTAGTAGTAGTAGTAGTTGTAGTAGTAGTAGTAGTAGTAGTAGTAGTAGTCACAGCAGCTGTTGTTGCTGATTGTTATGTGCATTTTTACTGGCCAAACGAAGTCTGACCGGTATTGTTTTGTCTGCTTATGTTATTAGATTTTTGTTTCATGTTTTTATTCCATTTCAGTTCTGTGTAAAGCGCCCTGTAGCCTACATAGTAGGATGGATGCTATGTAAATTTTCCTCACTATTATTATTATGATTATGATTATTATGATTTATATTATTATTATTATTATTATTATTATTATTAATTTTTAGCAAAAACGTCTTGCTCGAAAAAAAGAGTTCACGCTTTGCATAGTTCAACCTACCAGGACTGTCCCCGGGTGCAATGGTCTTGCATCTATCGATGCCCAGACTCTCAGCTTGAGCGTCAGTGATGTTGCTGAAGCACCAGGACCAGAGCCCCCACTGTGCGGTGTACGTCTCCACCCACTGAGTGAAGGCAAAAGGGATGATGAAGGACACGGGCATGGCGACAGAGGCGATTAGTCTCACACAGTGTATGGAGGACTTCACAGGCATGGTGAGTTCTCGGATTCCTGATTCCTCTTTCCTGGTCAATCTCTTCTTCCTCTTGTTCTGTGATTCAATGCCACGCCTAAGTCCTGGTGTAGCGTTCTCGGATTCCTGATTCCTCTTTCCTCGTCAATCTCTTCTTCCTCTTGTTCTGTGATCCAAGGCCACGCCTAAGTCCTGGTGTAGCGTTCTCGGATTCCTGATTCCTCTTTCCTCGTCAATCTCTTCTTCCTCTTGTTCTGTGATCCAAGGCCACGCCTAAGTCCTGGTGTAGCGTTCTCGGATTCCTGATTCCTCTTTCCTCGTCAATCTCTTCTTCCTCTTGTTCTGTGAGCCAAGGCCACGCCTAAGTCCCGGTATCCGGTACTGATGTAAAGTCTTCTGTCTTTCTTCAGCACCTCTGCATGTCCCCTCAGCTTCTGTCAGTGAAGAAAATACGTGTGCATGAGTTGAGAAGAATCCGTTAATATCTGTAGGCTTGAATGACAAAAACAATGACAGAAACAAAAAGAAACAAAACAAAACGGTTATTAGCTAAATAAAATAGCAGGTTGTTTTCGAGCTATGAATTCCCAATGCGTGTAAAAGCATTAAAACCAAAGCCAAAATTAAAGCATTTGTTACCTCCTTTGATTTTATGTATTGCTCCTGCAATACAAATAATCTTTGATTGATCCTCATAGCCACGTGTTGTAGCATATACAAAAACCGTTTACATGATTAGGCAATATTCCAAAGCATTCTAAATATGGTATGCATTTATCAAAACCATGAACAGGGAAGGGAATACACAAAACAGAAACAAATTCTTACATTTTTAGATTATTTTAAACACTCGAGATAACAAAAGATGTATGAAGACTGATCTTTTATCTTAAAGGTGGACCCTGATGGATGAGGTTTTTTTTTGCAAGAAACACGTCGAGATCACCAGGAAAACACCCTTTACAGAGATCGCAATACTCACTTTGCTCTGGTTTCCGATAAATCAAACCGTCAAATCGGCGATTCCTCCTTGACGGAGGTGCTGGGAGTCAAATTCTTTCAGTGAAAGAGAAGGCATGTGCCGCCTGAGTTTAGACCAAATCGTTTGCACGAAATGTCCACAATACAAGCCTTTTTATCTATTTATTTCTTTTAATTTTATAGTCTACGAAAAGGAGTTTCGCTCGCAGGAAAGGAAATAGGCCTAGCCCCTTTTTTTTTTTTACTGCACCACAAAGAAGAAAAAGCTTCAACCACAATGAGTGGCCTCCACCCACCCCATCCAAAATGGCTTCTCTCTCCGGCATCTCCGCCAAGGAGGAATCGCCGTTTTGACGGTTTGATTTCTAGGAAACCAGAGCATAGGTGAGTGTTCCGATCCTTGAAAAGGCTGTCTTTCTGGTGATCTCGACGTGTTTCTTGCAAAAGCTCATCCGTCAGGGTGCCCCTTTAAAACAAACATAGCCAAACACCAATACACATTTAAAGAAATACTTATTATTCGCTTGTCGTGTTCGTTACGTATGCAAACATCTAGCATATTAACATTTGTTATTTATGATACACTACAAAGTCACACAACTGTCAGCACTAAACTAGGCAACAATTTAACTGTTGTCATACAGGCTTACTGTGAGTGTCAATAGCAGTTGCTCAAAGTATTAATTATATTACTGAAAAATACAAATAATATGCATGTAAACAGATAAATTTAGTTTTCTACTTTCATGACAGAGCTTTCCTTCTTTGCGATTGAATTTTTGTTTTAATGTGTCAGAGTGTAAATAGTAAATGTTCATAGAAAGGTAAAAATAATAAATTAACAAAAAGAAAGAAAAGAAAAAAGAATTCTTTATAATGCACGTTCAAACAAACAAAAACGGAAGAGTATACACACAGTCGGTAAACAAAAACTAGTCAAAGATCTTCCAATTTTATCTAAATTATTCCACTTTTGAAAATGCTATCATACAACGTAAATGTTCATAAAAACATTTTAAAAAAATTAAAGAAAGAGAAAGAAAGAAAAAAGAAAGAATTCTTTATAATGCACGTTCAAACAAACAAAAAAGGGCAAATGTTAAGATCAGCTCCCTCCGCTGTTCCATGGTGAAGTTGGCCAATCAGCTTAACGGAAAAGGTCAATCGGAGGGAGCTGATTGGCCCTAACCCTAAGCCTTCACCCTGGAACAGGGAGGGAGCTGATCTTAACATTAGCCCAAACAAGGAAGAGTATACACACAGTCGGTAAAAAAGAGTAGTAAAAGATCTTTCCAATGTTAACAAAATTATCCCACTTTTGAAAATGCTATCATACAACAGTTCAGAATCAAACACCTTTAAAACAACATTTCAAAAAAAGATTCAACACGAAACACTAAGAATCAAAGCCGATGTCAATGCCCAAACAAAACAAACTAATACGACAAACTTACTACACAAGGGTTGAAGAACCAGTCCGTCTGTTAACACAGCAAAACGTTGCTCACACACGGTCAGCTCTGACACCATTCACGTTTCTTCACCACTGAGCGAAGTCTGTTGACGCTGCCCAGTCTGACCCACTTGACCGATGTGTAGGGTAGGTGAGCGTGTGTGCGGTGGGTGGGTAGTACTGGGTACACGTTTCCAGCTGCGCAAGTTTGGCAATGGACACTACAGTCGACGACGGTTATAACGAAATGCCAGGGACACTCAAACGTTCTTCGTTACAACCGTCTTTCACTGTATCCGTCGTGTCGGTTATAACGAATTTCTATCCATTGTTTTCGCAATATCCGGCGTGTGCAAGGGTGAAAATGTACCAGCATACAAAAGTTGATAAGCCAGATAAACGTTGTTAAAGATCCACCCGATCAAGTGTCAAAATCACGGGTTTCACGTGTTTTCCCTTTTATAACTGGAAAGAAATCTTGTTTTGACCAAGTCTGACTCCCATATAAATGGCCCCAAATTGAAACCGACACATCAGTTTAAAGAGCAGCCTCAATTTGAATATGGGGAAATTCGTATGTGGGTCACAGCAACCCAGAAAAAAGCAAGGGACTTAATCGTGGTGCGTCACTGAGTCTTTAACACTGTAGCCTATAAAACGTGCCAGTATGTTTTCAGTACTTTCCTAACGATGCTGCTTAAGCATGCGAAATAATATCAATGTTCGCTTATGCACGCATGTATGTGTATAATTATGTACAGTCGACGACGTTTATAACGAAATGCTAGGGACATTCAAAACTACTTAATTATAACCGGCATTCACTGTATCCAACGCGACTGATATAACAAATTTCTGTTAGATTGATTCGTTATATCCGGCATGTTTCGTGTAGCTGCTGTGGACAGTAAAGTCTAAGTAGGAAAGCACAATGCGTCATGTAGACATGGTTGTTTGTATGTACGAACAGTAAGAGAGAGAGAGAGTGTGGGGAGTGTGTGTGTGTGTGTGTGTGTGTGTGTGTGTGTGTGTGTGTGTGTGTGTGTGTGTGTGTGTGTGTGTGTGTGTGTGTGTGTGTGTGTGTGTGTGTGTGTGTGTGTGTGTGAATGTGTGTGTGTGTGTGTGTGTGTGTGTGTGTGTATGTGTGTGTGTGTGTGTGTGATGTGTGTGTGTGTGAGTGTGTGTGTGTGAATGTGTGTGTGTGTGTGTGTATGTGTGTGTGTGTGTGTGTGTGTGTGTGTGTGTGTGTGTGTGTGTGTGTGTGTGTGTGTGTGTGTGTGTGTGTGTGTGTGTGTGTGTGTGTGTGTTATAAGAATGTTTATATAAGAAATTAGTTTCACACGGAATAGAAAACGATGGCACAATTTTGTCTTCCGTAAACATCGGCTCTTTTTCCACATGTATCAGTGGTAAAATAAATATGAATATTTAGTGTATAGTTGGTAACATCATTTCAAGAAACGTCCATGTTCTAATACTTCCAATGATCATTCTAAAATGTGTAAATAGGAAGGTGTTCGGAAATAATTAAGGGGAGTAATTTCATGGTGTGTGGGAGTGATCTTGCCTAATTCAATCGGTCAAACAGGGGAAGTTACTCTACCATCAGGTAGATCCCCAGCTCTCGCCTCGTGTGTTTGAGTAGACATACATCACTTAGAACACCGTGCGTCATTCTAAAATTGATGTCATTTATATTTTTACGTCACATATTGCAAGTTCTATCTGTGGATACTCATTTTTCTAAAAAAAATGTTTGCAAGTCGCTGACTCGCATCCTGTGGTTTCAAGCTTCGACGCCATGCCGCCATCGCTGCTATGGTGTTGACCGAGTAAGTCGAGGTAATCAACTCTAACTTTCACGAAGTGCTCTTCCCTATTTTTTTTCTGAAAATCGTCTATTGATACAAATATTTATTTTTTTTATTCCTCCTACTGATAACAAAAAATGTCAGTAACTTTCAATTGTCTCTTCTAAATAAGTCAAAGAAAATGGCGGACTGCAAATCTACTTCGAGTTGCTTCCCTTTGTGTTTCTCACTTCCTGTTTTCTTCTAGGTACCTCGTTGTCAGACAGAACTTGAGCTTCGTTTCAAAATCAAGTGTGTGGTGTGTTTTTCTTCTTCTTGTGTCAATGCTTTCAAACTTAATCGTATGGGGTTTTTAATGCATTTTTAACAGGACAACAAACAGGATAACCTTGCATTTTCGACAAACAATAGTCAATCTTAAATTGTATTATATGTACTCACATTCAGTGTTCACACACGAGCAGATACTGAGATACACACACACGCATGTTGGACCAATATCTAAAAGTGTTTACACATTTGCAGCAAAGAAAAGACGGGGAAGTGAAAGAGAGATAGGACACAAATGGCGACAGAGATAGTCAGAGAGACAGAGATAGTCAGAGAGACAGAGATAGTCAGAGAGACAGAGATAGTCAAAGAGACAGAGATAGTCAGAGAGACAGAGATAGTCAAAGAGACAGAGATAGTCAAAGAGACAGACAAGCAAAGGTGTATTGGATCATGAGAGATAGGACACAAAGAGACAGAGATAGTCAAAGAGACAGAGATAGTCAAAGAGACAGAGATTGTCAAAGAGACAGAGATAGTCAAAGAGACAGAGATAGTCAAAGAGACAGAGATAGTCAAAGAGACAGAGATAGTCAAAGAGACAGAGAAAGTCAAAGAGACAGACAAGCAAAGGTGTGTTGGATTATGAGAGATAGGACACAAAGAGACAGAGATAGTCAAAGAGACAGAGAAATTCAAAGAGACAGACAAGCAAAGGTGTGTTGGATCAAGAGAGATAGGACACAAAGGGAGACAGAGATAGTCAAATAGACAGACAAGCAAAGGTGTGTTGGATCAAGAGAGATAGGACACAGAGACAGTCAAACAGACAGACAAGCAAAGGTGTATTGGATCAAGAGAGATAGGACACAGAGATAGTCAAACAGACAGACAAGCAAA
>CM065699.1:51148979-51153979 GCA_017654935.2 Phymorhynchus buccinoides | reverse complement strand
CACTAAAAAAAAACCTTGCGTTTGTTCAATTTGCTAAAATCATCCCGTATATTTTCGTGATAGAGTAAAGAATAGTTTCTGGACTGGCCTGCCATTTTCAAATTAAAAGTCACGTTCACGCGATACATTTTTAAAAAGCCGGAAGTAATGTATATTTCCCATGATTCAACTAATAATTCGCCGCTATCTACCCCACGAGCATGATCGCTGCCGTTCGCGAACCATCGGCAAACTAAGGTGTTTCTTAGGACCGTTTTGACGACTTGAGCGAACAGCTACGATCGTTCGCCCTTGTGAAACGCACCCTGGCATTCCTACAGTAAACCTTCCTTGACCAAGCTGCCAGACTTTTCTTACTACAGTGTTGACAGACTCAGAAAACAGTCCTAGGAATCGGGAAATCGATTACCTGATTTATGACTTGACTTGCAAGCAAAACGCAGCGTAGTTTTGATTCGTGCTTTCCTGTGCTTTCATATACTATTTTGATTCATATGCATCAGCATCTTTTTATGAGATCTTACACCTGGAAATGGCTGGATTCTTCTAGCTTAGTTTAGGTCTAAGGATTCCATTATCACTTTTAGAAACAATGAGTCTCAATCGCGTTTGGAAATAAGCATCTCTACAATAACTGCAAAACTGTTGCTCAAATTGCTGGGTTAATTTTCGAATCAAACAGAACATTTGGGCCTATAATTCGACTATTCGTTTTTGGTTGATTTTTTTTATCTAGAGGAGCAGGCCTACTACACGCCATGTTTAACTAGTCTATGGCAGTTGAATGTATCTACTGTTTGTAGTGTTCTCAGTAGTAGTCTAAACATATGCTCGAATGCCTATTCTAAAGAATTGACAGCCACTGAGAGCGAAATGGGTGATATATTTGTAACATTGACTATTCAGTGAATATTATCAGAGTTTGCTCATTTTTAATATCATATGTGACCTAGCACCACGAAAAGGACATTAAGTGTCACATTGACCATTCTGAGAACATTATATATTTGAATACTTCGGACAATGCTCTTTATAATGATACAATAGACCCAGATACACACGAATCAAATAAAATGTCAGATACAAAAATACAGATATTTCATCAGATTCGTGTACAGGGGACTACAAATATAGTGAACAAAACTGGTAGGGTTTCATCAGATTCATATAGACAGCAGACTTTCACGAGAATCCTGCCTGACAAATGTTAGTCGGATCGCATTGGGATCGAACCGTGCGTGTAGCGGCACCTTCAGGTTAAGTCTACAGGGAGAGTATTTCGCAAAGGTGTACATTAATCACTACCCCCCTCCTGTTTGACACCCTTAATCTCAATGTCTGCTTCCTTCAGCTTTATCAAAACAACCATAGGCTGATCCTAACCCTATCATTTTCCTATGTTTACGACCCTCAATCTCAATGTCTGCTTCTTTCAACTTTATGAAAACAATCCTAGGCTGATCCTAACCCTATCATTTTCCTATATTTACGACCCTCAATCTCAATGTCTGCTTCTTTCAACTTTATGAAAACAATCCTAGGCTGATCCTAACCCTATCATTTTCCTATATTTACGACCCTCAATCTCAATGTCTGCTTCTTTCAACTTTATGAAAACAATCCTAGGCTGATCCTAACCCTATCATTTTCCTATATTTACGACCCTCAATCTCAATGTCTGCTTCTTTCAACTTTATGAAAACAATCCTAGGCTGATCCTAACCCTATCCCCTTCCCATAACTGGCAGCGTGTTGCTTCTGAGCGAAAAATAATCTTAATGTGAGGGGTGACTTAAATGCTTGATAGTCGAATATACTTTTTTATTTGATCTTTCCTTTCCTTGTGGTTGGTATTATTTCGGAACTCGTAGGAACAATAAGAACGATGACAAAGGAAGCGAAAGGGCTTGTGTTTGCCATTGGAGCAAACATTAGAGGATTCCCTTACCCTATCACTCCAAATGCACCTCTTGGGCAGTGTCTATGTTCCTTCGCACACTCTCTCCCTTTCCCTCTTTTCTTCTTCAAACTTGCTTAGTTTTTGCTTACTCTTATGCATTTATGTATTCGTTCATGTGTATTGATTTGGATGTATGTAAGGCCCTCTTTGTTTCCCCCTTCAGTGTAGGAATAATCAAGCTGATGAAGGAGGCCAAATCAAAATGGAGAAGAAGAAGAAAAGAAGAAGAAGAAGAAGAAGAAGAAGAAGAAGAAGAAGAAGAACAAGAACAAGAACAAGAACAAGAACAAGAACAAGAAGAAAAACAAGAAGAACAAGAAGAACAAGAAGAAGATCAGTTGTGGTCGTTTTTTACAGCACATATTATATTATGCAAAGTGAAGCACTATGCAAAATATACTGTTCAAAAAAAGAAATGCAACAACCAATGAGTTTGAACTTGCCTTTCTATATTGAAACAAAAAGTAGAAAAATAATGAAAGAATTCAAAATATCCAAACTTCTTTCACCTTCAATTTAAGCTTGTTCCTTCCACATTTCGTTGTCTTTCAAAAAGAGCGTTAACTGTACAATACCAGTCCAGTGTGCCGTATCCAGAATCAGTATGAGATAATAATTACATTCCATTGCCTCTCTGAACATTTTGCGTTTCTTTTTTTTTGACAGTTTAGATAAGATAATAGTTGAATGAACTAATTCAGTCGTGTCCATGGTGTGCAGCATATTATGACGGTGTTCGCGTCATCGCGTCCATGACTTTAGTGGCCCATCTCGTCTATTTCCTTACCCTCAGCGAAAGAATACAGGTTGGGCGGGACAAGAAACCTGCAATAGTAGCCGGTTGTGCGTGTGAGTGGCCCCCCCTCTCTCTCTCTCTCTCTCTCTCTCTCTCTCTCTCTCTCTCTCTCTCTCTGCTCTCTCTCTCTCTCTCTCTCAACTTCTCTCTCTCTCTCTCTGTCTTTGTATCTGTCTCTCTCTCTCACTTTCTCTCTCTCTCTCTCTCTCTCTCTCTCTCCTCTCTCTCTCTCTCTCTCTCTCTCATATCAGGGCTGAGTGGGGGGGGAAAAGCAGTAGCTAATTAGCTTATCTCATTACCCTGAATAAATCACATTTCGTTCGTTCGTTCGTTCGTTTGTTCCTCTCTCTCTCTCTCTGTCTTTGTATCTGTCTCTCTCTCTCACTCACTCTCTCTCTCTATCTCTGTCTTTGTATCTGTCTCTCTCTCAGTCACTCACTCTCTCTCTCTCTCTCTGTCTTTGTATCTGTCTCTCTCTCTCTCACTTTCTCTCTCTCTCTCACTCTTTCTCTATCTCACTGTCTCTCTCTCTGTGTCTTTGTATGTATCTCTATCTCTCTCCTCTCTCTCTCTCTCTCTCTCTCTCTCTCTCTCTCTCTCTCTCTCTCTCTCTCTCTCTCTCTCTCCCTCCCTCTGTGACAATGTATCACGCACGACCCCTCTTTCTGTATCTACACCGCCCCCCCCCCCCCTCTTTCTTTTCTCGGGCTGCCACTTTAATTACCATTCAACATCAAACAGACGCCGATTAAGGCATTTATCTCTTTGAAGCCTGATCTCCCTTCCCATCACGAGAAAGTGACATCCACAGTCGGCGCCCTTTGAACTCTTCCTTTCCCAATCCAGGAATGTCGGCATGGGATAATGATGTAAGCGGCTCGTGATCGTTCTGTACTACTATGCATAATACTAGGACATCATCTTGTGACTTGTCGACTGCTATGAACCAATGATAGGCTCTCATTGTTTGAAAATGGGAGGGGAAAATTTGAGTAGTGAGGAAAGTTAGCCTACACATACTCTCTCATAATACCTCCAAAACCTGGCGAGACAACATTGCAGACGCAACCTCTCTCCCAGCCAGTCCTAATAGCCCAACTAGTGAGTATTATTGACGGCTGGTGATTGAGATTTGTTTTGTTTGATCCTATTTTTGATCTAGATCCTATGTTCAATGATGAATAAGGAGTAGATATGTTATTGAAAAGAAGTGGTAAACATTCTGTTCTATTTATGTGCACTGATTATTTGTGTGTGTGTGTTTTTGACTTTAACTCTTTTGGTACCAGAACCGGATTTTATGCCTACTAACCCTTTTGTATATTTTTAGTAGGAAGCCTGTGGGTTGCAATCTTACACTTTATGACACCATTCCTTTCCAGGTGTTGGATGGAGAGTGATGTTGGCTTGATCATAGACTTTGATCTAGCCAGGTACTGACTAATACCAGTTGATCCCTGTACACCTTTTATGTTTTACTGATCTCAGTTTGTTAACTGAAATTCAGTTTATTTATTAACTAGTGCTATTGTACAAGGGCAGCCTTCTAGCCGGTTGGGATCCACTAATTCCCTGCCGACTGAAGCCCCTTGTCTCTAAGCCATAGAGACCTACATCCACCTTCTCCTGTGATCATCAGCAGGGCATCGTGGTCAGGAAGATCATCCCTGACTCACAAGCACCAAGACGGGAACGCCGCCAAGACACCCCGCACCCAGAATCCGCGAGGAGACCACGCCTGAACCGTGCCATCCCGCGACGCCCTAACCGGAACGACTGGGAGCTACTCTCACCTGACGAGCAAGCCCAGCCAACCCAGCACTCGCCGATCCCTATGGAGGAACTTCAGCACAGCCATGAGCCACGACAGTGCCAAAGAACACTAACTGGAAACCAGGACACTTAGTGACCCTTCCCGCTTGGGGCTAACCTTCTAGAAAGACAAAAGTCTTGTAAAATCCTTTCGGATTTCATTGTTTTTTTTTTATTCATATTTTGTTTTGGCGCCATTGAGCCGCTTTATTATTATTGTTGCATAATCTTATGCAGATTTTGTGAGTAAATAAAATACAAGTGTCAAATAATTCTGAACCCTTTGGTCAGACTGATGAAAGTGGAAGTCTTGAAATTTCATGTAATACCCTACTTCTCTCTGTCTGCCATTTAGAGCAAATCAACCACTTGTATTTCTTACAATCATACGAGCCAGAACCCGGGCACAAATATAAATTTATTAGATGAAAA
>CM065699.1:51131479-51141479 GCA_017654935.2 Phymorhynchus buccinoides | reverse complement strand
TGTCTCATGTTTTTGGAATGATAATTTCAACATAACTACGAGAGCTTTGCTAAAAACAAAAAAAAAAACAATTAGCAGTTTGCCTGTTAAAACAGAATTTTATATTTCCACAACTCCAGTTTTTTTTTCTTTTTGATGAATACTTCGCGTCATTCTGTAACTGTGGCCAATGATATATTTTTTTTAATAAACTATCGTTATCTTACCAAATAAATAAACGATAGCCATCCATTATGAGGTTTGACGAATTCGTGAAACTGTCGAGGTTCTTTGCCACTTTCATCGCCCCCATCGTCTACGCGTAATTCTGTAAACTGTGGTAATTGACATTAAAACAAAATAAACTATTGTAGTATTTAATTACCATTTTACCAAAAAGACAAACCAGCGATAAAAGTCGTCCGTCATGAGGTTTGACGAATTCATTAAACTGTCGAGGTTCTTCGGCACTTTCGTCGCCCCCATTTCCTACATCGTCTGCTTCGCCAACAAGGGTTGGGTGACGTCAGACCACAGACAGTGGGGTCTGTGGGAGTGGTGCTACACCAATGGCACTGCGGAATGTCGTGGCATAGCACCCGGAGACAGTCCACGTGAGTTCCACTTGATATGCGTTTTATTCGTTAACTATGTTGTTCATAATTCGACGGCTTAGAGTCAAAACGGACTATCTTTAGATAGTCCATTGACTTATTATTGATGTTATTGCAAAAACTAAGAACTTGTATTAAAAAAGACTGCAAATAATGTAAAATGGGGATTATGCTTTTTGTATTTCTGCAGTCCTTTTTTTGAACCCTTTCACCGCCAAAGTATCGCATTTTAGCACCACAGTGATTTAACACCTATGTCACTAAAAGGGCATCAAATTGGGGTCTATTATCCAAAGACCCTATTGTCGTTAGTTTTATTTATGTCAAGAAGAAGAATCCCCAATACTGCAGATGGATTTTGTTCTCTACCCAGGTAAATTTAATGGAAATTTTTGGGATGAAATATGGCTGGCGGTGAAAGGGTTAAACAAGTTATTAGTTTTCCCAATAGGTTCAATAATACGTCAATGGGCTATCCAGCCTTTTTTCAGCTCCCCAAAACACCCATTAAACTTAACTGGGTAAAGAAAAAAAAAATCTGCAATATTGATAATTCCTCTGTGGCATGTATAACTTTAGGCCTATCCTTACCTCCCAAAATTAAGAAAATAGGGTCTTCAGATAACAGGCCCTGGTTTGATGCCTTTTAATGAAATGGTTGTCAAACCATTGTGGTGCATAAAATCAACATTGGCGGTGAAAGGGTTAACAAATAAGCGCTCTAGAAATGTTCTTTATAAATAAATAAATCAACTTAAATTAAGCATAATTGCAGTTTGGGGCACATGTTTTTGTATGATGCGAGAATGGAGACCCACGTTAGAGTCATGTCTGTGACTGAAGTGCCAGTGCATGGATTTAAAATTCGTTCAAGGACGGATTTTGCATAAACATGGCAACATAGGCTACAGATTCCACGCACATGAAGACATTTTAAAAACAAAACAACTATAAGCATAAATGTCCTCACAAAAATTATTTAAATTGAAGTAATTGGTATACATTTTGATTCAAAGGAGAGAACGTGTATAGAAAGTGTTTCTAAATGAATTCAAAATCAATTACAATGGATGGCTTATGGAATAAAGCTGCAGCACCGTAGTACATATAATACTTAGACCAGTACTGCTTACTGACAAATTTGGATGCATTTGGTCCGTGCAAAAAATCATAGATATTTATATTACCCTTCTGGACAGTCGTAGCCATAACAATCAGACTTTCTCTGTGATAGCATCCATTATATGGTTCAAAATCAAGCGCCAAAGTCTGCTTCTTTCAATATTGTGATAATAGTCCTAGGTTGATTCTACATCTCACATAAAGTTTAGGGAACACAGAAAACTGCAACAACTCATGCATCCGACTCATTCAGAAGAACATGCTCTCGAGTCATACAGTCTCTCCAGAAACATCATATTCAAAGATAATTTTAAATAATAACAACAACGTATTCTCACACATTCCATACATTAAAACAAGGGCGTCGCTGAGCGGCAGACATGTCCGTCACCAGCAATGCCACGCACTTGCGACACCCCGTAGAGTGTCACATCCTGACACAAAATTGGAAGGGATTCTGTCTTCTAGTTCACGAGATACAGCTTGAAGAAGAAACATATAGCGCAAAGAAGGAAATTTCGGTTTTCAAGGTCACACTTCAAGGTCAAGGTCAGCATGGTGATTATTTATGCTCGGATGTTTTCTTCTCTAGGGTATACAGTACCACACACAATCTGAAGCGCTTCTGTCAAGTACCAATGTGGAAAATATGGCTTAAAACCCAATGTGTAGACCCTACCACTTTCAAGGCTTACCTATCTCCCGGACCGTGACCTTGACCTTGATCGGTATGCCACCATCAGAACGGGCATAAGCCAAAGTACCTTCATGCCAAATTTGAAGACTCTAACACTAACGGTGTGGGGAGTTATGGCCCCTGAAGAACGATTTTCGGTTTTCAAGGTCGTACGCCAAGGTCAAGGTCACGACGGCAATAGTGGTTTTGCGCGGATGCCTTCCTCTCATGGTGACACACCAGCACACACAATTTGACGTGATTCTGTCAACCCGTTCGAAAGATATCCTTGGGACAGACAGAAGGAGAAAAAAATGACCCTCGGATTTTCAGGCTAGAGCGATCTTTTTGACCTTGACATTGACCTTGATCGGTATGCCATCATCAGAACGGGCATAAGCCAAACCACCTTCATACCAAGTTTCAAACATCCTATGTTTATTCGGTGCAGCGAGATATGGCTAAAAATAGATTTTCGGTTTTCAAAGGTCGTACGCCAAGGTCAAGGTCACGACGGCAAAATGGTTTGCGCCGATCTCTTCCTATTAAGGAGGCACACCTTCACACAAAATTTGACGCGATTCGGTCAAGCGGTTCGGGAGATATCTCTTCGGGACAGACAGAACGAAAAGAAAAAAAAAAAAAGAAAAAAAATACAAACCAGCCCATCGCAAAGTCCGTTACCTTCGGTGACGGACAATAACGGCCAAAGAAACCAAGGGCAACACGCACAGCACAGCACAAGACACAAAAATACTCAGTCCACCACGAAGCACCTTTCAGTTAAAGTGTTTCCTTCACTGCTAAGAATACTAAATACTGCAGATGCAGAGGCAGAAATAGCCAGCTACCGGAATGTCAGGATAGCAGGCTTTCCAATTAGCGTACAACTCTTCCCTGTTTCCAGCTTCCCAATGAGGCTTTATAGCACTGTTTCATAATTCGGTCTTTTGGGGTTATCTTTCTCTACTGTCTCGTTTTGAAGTCGGTTTGGGGTAGTTCCGGTTCAAAAATAGAATTAAAAAACGGAAGTTACCTACCTTAAACAACAACTATATTTTGTTCTTGTCTTCAAGTCTTAGGGTATTAATGTGGTCGTATCAAGTAAACAAATAAGAACATAACTGTTTATAGTCAACGAATGTAAACACTTTAAGAAAGAAACATGAACGAGGACTTAATAATTATTATTAAATCTCCAAACTGATAACTGAGCAATTAAACACCCCTCTATTTCAATTACGGAGCAGCCATGCCGTGTTTACAGCATTTTATAACCGGAACTAAGTGTCCTAACGGGCACAGAACTCGTCTGTTACTTTCCGTTTTCATTTCGCAACAGTGCTATACTCACTATACTACTTGCCAGACACGAAGGGCGATAATTTTAGGCCCGAACTGCCGATGCCCCCTGGTGACGAGTCAGGAGCAGATAATTTTCTGTAGCTATATACTACTAGTTCCTGGCAGGAAGGGGCGATAATCTTAAGTAGAGGGCGTTCACATCTCAGGGCGATAATTTTCGGTATATCGTACAGCCCCATTGTCCCTCCCCCAGCACCCCCAGCCCCCTCTACACCCATCACCCTCACCCCTTCCCCCTTTGAGCTGATCATCTGGGCAGCTATCCTTTCCTTCCCACCCATGTACTACAAATGTAAATACAAACATACACCGAAACCCCCTAGTTACACATCAGAATCGTCAGTACAATGACACTGGAGGATGTTTGCGAAATGAAGAAAAGTAGTATATTACCAAGGTCAAAACCCACACTTGTCTGCGTTCTACCACACGCTCTCACTCACATGCCATTTATACACAGTTGACTCAGTGAAAGAAGAGAAAGAAGAAGAACTACATTACAAAGAACAAAAACCCACACTCTCCACTCTACCACTCGCTCTCACACACATACCTTTCATACAACGTTGACTCAGTGAAAGAAGAAGAAGCAGAAGTACATTACCAACACAAAACCACACTCCGTTTCTACCACTCGCTATCACACACATGTCATGCATACACAGTTGACTCAGTGAAAGAAGTGAAGAAAGTAGAAGAAGAGACGAAGAAGAAGAAGAAGAAGAAAAAGAAGAAGAAGAAGAAGAAGAAGAAGAAGAAGAAGAAGAAGAACTACATTACCAACACAAAACCACACTCCGTTCTACCACTCGCTCTCACACACATACCTTTCATACACAGTTGACTCAGTGAACTAAGAAGAAGAACTACATTACCAACAGAAACCACACTCTCCGTTCTACCACTCGCTCTCACTCACATGTCATTCATACACAGTTGACTCCGTGAAAAAAGAAGAAGAGGAACTACATTACCAACACAAAACCACACTCTACACTCTACCACTCGCTCTCACTCACATGCCATTCATACACAGTTGACTCAGTGAAAGAAGAACTACATTACCAACACAAAAGCCACACTCTAACACTCTACCACAAACGCTCTCACTCACATGCCATTCATACACAGTTGACTCACCCTGTCTTGCCGGTGGTGGTTGGACAGCGCTGTCAGTTCGGTGGTTGGTGTCCTCGTCAGCAGAGAGGTCAGCGCCAGGCAGCCCGCTTCATCACAAGGGATTACAAGACCAGAAATCCAGGATGCGTAAGCAATATGCTGACAGAAAGTGACCTCCCTCCTCTGAAGAATGTTTGCAAGCAGCAACGTCTCAAGCCTTTTCTACAGGATTCCACTGTCCTGAACTCCCAGCGGAAAAGTTTCTCGCTCACAGCAAATATAAAACGTTGCAGGATGAAATCCACCAGTATGAAGGCTTCCAGTCCACAAACATCCTCCAACAACAGGTCATCAACCCACTCGCTGTAATCGAGGATTTTGTGTCCAAGAATTGTCGAACAGAGCAATATCGTAGCTCTTTCTTCGTGCAGACTGCTGGTCGGAATGGAACAAGTTGAGCGAGGCCACCATCAACGGAAGTATTTACATCAGCGCTGATCAGATCTCCATCAGAGCCTGCCCCAACTGACCAATAAAATTAGATTCCCCCTCCCCCACCCCCGCTTGTTGCTGGAAGTGGGGCCTGTTCCTTCCCGGCTGAACTAGGGGGGGGGGGGGGTGGTAATGGTCTTAACCCAGTGCAAGCTTTAGGATCTTTCCTTTCTATGTTTTCTGTAGGCACATGCGCCCTCCTCCTAGTTCCGTCGCGACTATTGCCAGTATTTGGCACCTGCGACGTACTGATCCTGATCCTGATCCTGAATAGTGGAGTCCCTGGGTAGAACCGCACCGTAGGCCCACTCACTGCCGGCAGTCACGATAGCAATTGATCGGAAATAATCGAGGGGAGTAATTTCATGGTGTGTGGGAGTAATGACCTTGCCTAATTCAAATACCGAGGGGGAATTGTTCGGAAATAATCAAGGGGAATAATTTCATGGTGCGTCGGAGTAGTGATCTTGCCTAATTCAATCGGTCAAAACGGGGAAAGTTACTCTACCATCAGGTAGATCCTCAGCTCTCGCCTCAGTGTGTTTGAGATAGACATACGGCACTTAGAAAACACCGTGCGTCATTATACAGATCGACGTCATTTATATTTTTACGTCACATTTTGCAAGTTCTATCAGTTTGTGGATACTGGTCACCCCTCACTTTTCTATGAAAACAAAATCATTTCCTTTCATTTAATTTTCATAGTCACATTTGACTATTATGTCGCTGTAAACATTTTGGAGGATCTACGGGAATCGTTTTGCACGTCGCTGACTTGCATCCTGCGGGTTTCCCAAAACTTCGACGCCATGGTTGCTATGGGTTTGACGCGAGCTAAAAAAGGGGGGGGGTCGCAAAAAAAGGGGTAATCACTCTCTAAGCATGACTTCCCACTCTCTACCCCCATCCATAGAATACCGAAGCCACGCCTAACCTCTCGCAGAAAACCTTTTTCAAAGTTAATCTTCAGAATCTTCAGTAAGATGAAGGTGGAAGATCAAACGAAGAAGAAGAAGAAGCAGCAAAGTCCCCGTTTCCGTCACGTACATAGCCTTCATAGGCTCCTGTCACGTAACCCAACCAGAACCGGAACAGAGTCGTCGACCTCTTTTGAGTCTGGCTGGTCTCAGTTCTGGGGCACCGTGACTCTGCAGGGATGCCAGCTCTTCCTCGGGCCGCTCCACCTCGGCACCAGTGGGCGCCTCCAGCTCCAGTCTCCCTCGCTGCCTCCCGGGCGCACAGACTGGGGTGCTCTTCTGGAAGGAGATACAATGCAGTTTCATGAGGCTCTGCCTATGTATGTGAAATGAATAAGGGGAAGGAAACTCTCGTAATTAACTCCTTTTTTACCAAAGTTATTTATGGCACGATTCGCCATATAACTTTGGTAAAAAGGGAGTTAATTACGAGACGTTCCTTCCCCTTCTTCATTTCACTATATCCTCTCTCTTACTCTTAGCCTCACTATTTCATATCTGCCTATGTATGTGTGTTTTTGGCGGTGTGCGTGCAAGTTCGTGTGTGCTGCCGCCAAAGGGATTGGTTAGCCTTTTTGGTGACCTCCCCCCAAAGCTCGCGTCCTCAAATCCCTTTGGTCCAGAGAGTGGGATGTACCCTGGGAAAGGCATCTCCACTATGAACTAATTCTCGCCCAGCCAGCACAGAATAGTATCTGCCCCCTCTGCTATCTGGCAGTCATTGTCGGAAACGACAGACAGGCAACAACAATAATGATGAAGATTACTTCCAAGCACGCTCCATTCATCCTCTATTTTACTACAACACATAACTTACTACGTTATTCACGCTTATGTTATTCTAATTAATAATAATCCTACATGCTTGAGTCTATGAAGCCTTTCTACTAGTAATTAAAGTTATCGTTAAAACATTGCCACGAATATTTATTCAGTAACCACATCTCACAATTACTATAAATAATTCCATGACTTTTTCAAGAACCATCCAAGTTTACGAGACGACAGCCATTTGAAAATAGTACTACGAAAGTAAATCAGGGAAAATTAAACACAATTTACACTTATGAGACTAACATTGCCTAAACAAAAATAGTTCGTGAGTGTTTAACCAAGTGCCTGACAAAAATAAGCACATGTCTTTCAAAGTAACTTTCAAAGTTTTCATCGAAATTAGCAACGAAAAGGAATACAAGCCGAAATGAATTTATTCTTCAACAAACTACAGCATTTAAATTATAATGTACAAATAAGCCTATCTTTTCTGACCTCTTCACTAGGACAGCAGAGAAAATTAATAACAACACAGTCCTTCTTCGAAGGTAGCTAGTAAAATGACATAGACCGGCGGCGAAAGAAAACGTGAACTCATGGCGAGTTTCACTAGAAGACGCTCTTCACGCAAATAACTATTACGCTTAAAGGGGTCTAAGAAACACCAATTAAAAATAATAACGTTAGCTAAGGTCAGACAACTCTTTAAGGCTTACTCTTCACTTTCTGGAGAGAGAGAAAAGAGTTGCTATCAAAATGGAGATGAATCTACCTCTCTGTCAGTTTGTACAAACTTTCGATTTCATTCACGTCTACTTATGCCATCTAACATGATGGAAAAAAATAAGAAAGAGCACTAAAAAAAACACTTGTGTTTGTTTAATTCGCTAAAAATTCATCCCATAAACTTCGCGATTTTCGCGATAGAGTAAAGAATACTTGTCTGTGTCAACATTGTTGACTTTGGGTGCCATTTTCAAACTAAAAGGTCACGTTCTCGCGAGACCCCCAAAACGCGGGAAGTTAAAAAAAAAGTTGCATATTTCCCATGATTCAACTATCAGTTCGCCGCTATCTATGCCCATCGAACATGAGCGCTAATGCTCGCGAATTATCGGCAAACAAAAGTGCTTCTTAGGACCGTTTTTGCCGCATTGCGCAAAGCTCAGAGCGTTCGCTCTTGCGAAACTTACCCAACTGAATCTGAATGCGCGCGCGTGTGGCATGACAAAAACTAACTGCACGAATTGCACGGAGACTGACTCAGCACTTTTCTGCAAGCGAGCCTCTAACACAAAAAAGAAAGGTGTAAAAACAAAATTGTATCGCAGTGAATAGAAGAATTAACAAAAATAGTTCGATGTGATCAGTTTGTATCACAGATTCTAATCCTATTTATTTCTTTGTTTAACCCCTTTCACCACGCCTAAATAGCCACATTTTAGCACCACAATGATTAAGCTTCTATGTCAACTAAAAGGCATCAAATGGGGTGCTTTTTTTCACCCAAAGACCCTATTGTGCTTAGTTTTGGGAAGTAAGGTTAGACCTTATGTTATATTTGTCACAGAAGAATCCCTAATACTGTAGATGGATTTTGTTCTCTCCGCAGGTAAATTTAATGGACCATTTTTGGCTGAAATATGGCTGGCGCCGAAAGGGTTAATAAGAAGAAGAAAAAAAGAGGGCCAAAATGTTTCTTTTCAGTGGACATTTTGGTAAAGGTGACGTTGAACACACACACACACACCCCTTCGAGGGCAGACACACGCGACGATGCGACCCGACTGTGACATGGCGAGGCATGATTCTCCGACATTCTACTGTTAACTGACATCGAGCCCGAAACCCTACAGTTTTGTTGTTGTTTCATACATTTTGTAATGCACGACACTGCGAAATATTGTATTTTTGTCATCAGACCATTTCTCTTCTTTCCTCTTCTTCTCTTCTTCGCTTTCTCCTCCTCTCCTCCCTCCCTCCTCCTCCTCCTCCTTCATCCTCCTCCTTCTCTCCTCCTTCTTCTTCTTCTTCTTCTTCTTTTCTTCTTCTTTTCTCCTCCTCTCCTCTTTCTCCTCCTCTCTTCTTTTTCTTTTTCTTCTTCTCTTCTTCTTCTCCTTCTTCTCCTTCTCCTTCTCCTTCTCCTTCTTCTTCTTTTATCTTCTCTCTTCTCATTCCTCCTTCTTCTTCTCCTTCTTCTTCTTCTTCTCCTTCTCTTCTTCTTCTTCTCCTTCTTCTTCTTCTTCTCCTTCTTTCTCTTCGTCTCCTTCTTCTTCTCCTTCTTTTTCTTCTTCTTCTTCTTCTTATTCTTCTTAGCCTTCTTCTCCTCCTTCTTCTCCTTCTCTTATGCTCTTTTCTTCTTCTTCTTCTCTCTTCTTCTTCTTCTCCTTCTTCTTCTTCTTCTCTTCTTCTCCTCTTCTTCTACTTCTTCTTCTTCTTCTTTTCGTTCCACTCAGGACAGTTCCCTGCTTGGTGAGCGATGTCAGACATGTTATTTCATTTGGGTTATTGGGGGTACACTTGATGAGTATTGCGAACGAAAACGGTAGAATTAATTTTTGGTAGACGAAAGTATCACGCGAATCACGAGTGACAGACATCGTCACAATTCGGTCGGCAATCGTATGATCCCGAAAGGGGCCTGCTACACTACATACTGTCAATGCGATGCGATTGTGAGACGATGCGAGTCGTGATCTTTCACGTGAAATACTTCGTCTAAAAATAATATCTACTACCTTCGCTCTAATATTATACTCACGTAGGTAGGTAGGTTAGGGGCTATTTATAGGCCTCGCTGCCCTTTTTCAGTGAATGACTTTTTAAATTTTATTTATGTTTTTATTAAAATTGATTTGCGTATCCTTAAAATAAAACTA
>CM065699.1:51108956-51123956 GCA_017654935.2 Phymorhynchus buccinoides | reverse complement strand
TGGCTCATTATCCCCATGGGGATACCGGGGGGTCTTTCATAAAAATAGTTCCCCCGCTTTCTGGAAGTTCTGTGCTTGTAACTTCCTCTAATCTGCCACTCTCCCTTTTCCCATTGCTTTCTATCATCTACTGTCTTTCTGACTTATTGGCCCCATTCTCCTGCCTTTTTTCTCTCCCGGAGCAGACACACTGTGCAACAAAAAAAAAAATCTTCCAAATAATTTTCTCCTTTGAGCTCCTCCGAAATCGGAATGTGTTGGCTGTACGCAGCGGGGAGACCAGTGGAAAGTGAAAACCGGACACATACGTACCTTACCCATTGTGGCCTGGGAACGCAGAAGAAGAAGAAGAAGATTGGCTCATTACAGTGCTGCGGAGCAGACACACTGCATACGATGTGAGTCATGATTCACATGAAATTCTACTGGGGTCTACTTGCAGACACACTGCATACGATGTGACGATGTGAGTCATGATTCACATGAAATTCTACTGGGGTCTACTTGCAGACACACTGCATACGATGTGACGATGTGAGTCATGATTCACATGAAATTCTACTGGGGTCTACTTGCAGACACACTGCATACGATCTGACGATGTGAGTCATGATTCACATGACATTCTACTGGGTCTACTTGACTCAAAAAGCTCTTTTGGACGAAAACCCAAATTTGAAAACAAAATTTAAAAGTTTTGATGAATAAACAAAGCTATTCCTAAAAATAAAATAAATACTTTTGAATTAGTTTTATTTTAAGGAGACGCAAACCACTTTAATAAAAACATAAATAAAATTTAAAAAAGTCATTCACTGAAAAAGGGCCGCGAGGCCTATAAATAGCCCTAACCTACCTACCTACTTGAGTATAATATTAGAGCGAAAGTAGCAGAATTATTATTTTTAGACGGAAGTATGTCACGTGAATGACCACGACTCGCATCGTCTCACAATCGCATCGCATTGACAGTATGTAGTGTAGCAGGCCCTTTAGGGAGCATACGATGCGACCCGATTGTGACGATGTCTGTCAGTCGTGATTCGCGTGAAACACTTTCGTCTACCAAAAAATTAATTCTACTGTTTTCGTTCGCAATACTCATCAAGTAGAGCCCCAAATATACGAATGAAATAACATGTCTGACATCTCTCACCAATGACAGGGAACTGTCTGAGTGGAACGAAGAAGAAGAAGAAGAAGAAGGAGAAGAAGAAGAAGAAGAAGGAGAAGAAGAAGAAGGAGAAGAAGAAGAAGGAGAAGGAGAAGAAGAAGAGAAGAAGAAGAAGAAGAAAAGAAGAAGAAGAAGAAGAAGAAGAAGAAGAAGAAGAAGAAGAAGAAGAAGAAGAAGAAGAAGAAGGAGAAGGAGAAGGCGAAGAAGAAGAAGAAGAAGAAGAAGAAGAAGAAGAAGAAGAAGAAGAAGAAGAAGAAGGAGAAGAGAAGAAGAAGAAGGAGAAGAAAGAAGAAGAAGAAGAAGAAGAAGAAGAAGAAGGAGGAGAAGAAGAAGAAGAAGGAGAAGAGAAAGAAGAAGAAGAAGAAGAGAGGAGAAGAAGAAGAGAGAAGAAGAAGAAGAAGAAGAAGAAGAAGAAGAAGAAGAAGAAGAAGAAAGAAGAAGAAGAAGAAGAAGAAGAAGAAGAAGAAGAAGAGAAGGAGAAGGAGAAGAAGAAGAAGAAGAGAAAGAAAGAAGAAGAAGAAGAAGAAGAAGAAGAAGGAGAAGAAGGAGAAGAAGAAGAAGAAGAAGAAGAAGAAGAAGAAGAAGAAGAAGAAGAAGAAGAAGAAGAGAGAAGAAGAAGAAGAAAGAAGAAGAAGAAGAAGAAGAAGAAGAAGAAGAAGAGAGAGGAGAATAAGAAGAGAAGAAGAAGAGAAGAAGAAGGAGAAGAAGAAGAAGAAGAAGAAGAAGAAGAAGAAGAAGGAGAAGAAGAGGAGAAGAAGGAGAAGGAGAAGAAGAAGAAGAAGAAGAAGAAGAAGAAGAAGAAGAAGAAGAAGAAGAAGAAGAGAAGAAGAAGAAAGAAGAAAAAGAAAGAAGAAGAAGAAGAAGAAGAAGAAGAAGAAGAAGAAGAAAGAAGAAGAAGAAGAAGAAGAAGAAGAAGAAAAAAAAAAGAAGAAGAAGAAGAGGAGGAGGAGGAGGAGGAGGAGGAGGAGGAGGAGGAGGAGGAGAAGAGAAGAAGAAGAAGAAGAAGAAGAAGAAGAAGAAGAAGAAGAAGAAGAAGAAGAAATGTCTGATACAAAAGTACAGATATTTCGTTAGGGTCGTGCATTACAAATGTAATGAAACAAAAACAACAACTAGTAGGGTTTCGTCCGATTCAGTTAGACAGTAGAATGTCACGAGAATCATGCCTCACACATGTCACAGTCGGGTCGCATCGTACGCAGTGTGTCTGCTCCTCGAAGGGGTGTGTGTGTGTGTGTTCAACGTCACCTTTACCAAAATGTCCACTGAAAAGAAACATTTTGCCATCTTTTTTTTCTTCTTCTTTTAACCCTTTCAGCGCCAGCCATATTTCAGCCAAAAATTTCCTTTAAATGTACCTGGGTAGAGAACAAAATCCATCTGCAGTATTGGGGATTCTTCTGTGACACATAAAATAAGGTCTATCCTTACTTCCCCAAACTAAGGCAATAGGGTATTTGGATAAAATAGACCCCAATTTGATGCCTTTTAGTGACATAGAAGTTAAATCATAGTGCTGAAATGCGACTTTGGCGGTGAAAGGGTTAAACAAAGAAAGAAATAGGATTAGAATCTGTGATGAAACTGATCACATCGAACTATTTTTTTAATTCTTCTATTCACTGCGATACAATTTTTACACCTTTCTTTGTTTGTGTTAGAGGCTCGCTTGCAGAAAAGTGCTGAGTCAGTCTCCGTGCAATTCGTGCAGTTAGTTTTTGTCATGCCACACGCGCGCGCATTCAGATTCAGTTGGGTAAGTTTCGCAAGAGCGAACGCTCTGAGCTTTGCGCAATGCGGCAAAAACGGTCCTAAGAAGCACTTTTGTTTGCCGATAATTCGCGAGCATTAGCGCTCATGTTCGATGGGCATAGATAGCGGCGAACTGATAGTTGAATCATGGGAAATATGCAACTTTTTTTTTAACTTCCCGCGTTTTGGGGGTCTCGCGAGAACGTGACCTTTTAGTTTGAAAATGGCACCCAAAGTCAACAATGTTGACACAGACAAGTATTCTTTACTCTATCGCGAAGTTTATGGGATGATTTTTAGCGAATTAAACAAACACAAGTGTTTTTTTTAGTGCTCTTTCTTATTTTTTTCCATCATGTTAGATGGCATAAGTAGACGTGAATGAAATCGAAAGTTTGTACAAACTGACAGAGAGGTATGATTCATCTCCATTTTGATAGCAACTCTTTTCTCTCTCTCCAGAAAGTGAAGAGTAAGCCTTAAAGAGTTGTCTGACCTTAGCTAACGTTATTATTTTTAATTGGTGTTTCTTAGACCCCTTTAAGCGTAATAGTTATTTGCGTGAAGAGCGTCTTCTAGTGAAACTCGCCATGAGTTCACGTTTTCTTTCGCCGCCGGTCTATGTCATTTTACTAGCTACCTTGGAAGAAGGACTGTGTTGTTATTAATTTTCTCTGCTGTCCTAGTGAAGAGGTCAGAAAAGATAGGCTTATTTGTACATTATAATTTAAATGCTGTAGTTTGTTGAAGAATAAATTCATTTCGGCTTGTATTCCTTTTCGTTGCTAATTTCGATGAAAACTTTGAAAGTTACTTTGAAAGACATGTGCTTATTTTTGTCAGGCACTTGGTTAAACACTCACGAACTATTTTTGTTAGGCAATGTTAGTCTCATAAGTGTAAATTGTGTTTAATTTTCCCTGATTTACTTTCGTAGTACTATTTTCAAATGGCTGTCGTCTCGTAAACTTGGATGGTTCTTGAAAAAGTCATGGAATTATTTATAGTAATTGTGAGATGTGGTTACTGAATAAATATTCGTGGCAATGTTTTAACGATAACTTTAATTACTAGTAGAAAGGCTTCATAGACTCAAGCATGTAGGATTATTATTAATTAGAATAACATAAGCGTGAATAACGTAGTAAGTTATGTGTTGTAGTAAAATAGAGGATGAATGGAGCGTGCTTGGAAGTAATCTTCATCATTATTGTTGTTGCCTGTCTGTCGTTTCCGACAATGACTGCCAGATAGCAGAGGGGGCAGGTGCTATTCTGTGCTGGCTGGGCGAGAATTAGTTCATAGTGGAGATGCCTTGCCCAGGGTACATCCCCACTCTCTCGGCCAAAGAGATTTGAGGACGAGATTTGGCGTTGGGGAAGGTCCCCAAAGGCTAACCAATCCCTTTGGCTGCAGCACACACGCACTTGCACGCACACGCAAACACACATACATAGGCAGATATGAAATAGTGAGGCTAAGAGAGAGGGTAATAGTGAAATGAATAAGGGGAAGGAACTTCTCGTAATTAACTCCCTTTTTACCAAAGTTATTTATGGCGAATCGGTGCCATAAATAACTTTGGTAAAAAAGGAGTTAATTACGAGAGTTTCCTTCCCCTTATTCATTTCACATACATAGGCAGAGCCTCATGAAACTGCATTGTATCTCCTTCCAGAAGAGCACCCCAGTCTGTGCGCCCGGGAGGCAGCGAGGGAGACTGGAGCTGGAGGCGCCCACTGGTGCCGAGGTGGAGCGGCCCGAGGAAGAGCTGGCATCCCTGCAGAGTCACGGTGCCCCAGAACTGAGACCAGCCAGACTCAAAAGAGGTCGACGACTCTGTTCCGGTTCTGGTTGGGTTACGTGACAGGAGCCTATGAAGGCTATGTACGTGACGGAAACGGGGACTTTGCTGCTTCTTCTTCTTCTTCGTTTGATCTTCCACCTTCATCGTACTGAAGATTCTGAAGATTAACTTTGAAAAAGGTTTCTGCGCTTAGGTTAGGCTTGGCTTGGTATGAGGGGTAGAGAGGGAGTCATGCTTAGAGAGTTGATTACCTCGACTTTGCTCGGTCAAACCCATAGCAACCATGGCGTCGAAGTTTTGAAACCGCAGGATGCAAGTCAGCGACGTGCAAACGATTCCCGTAGATCCTCCAAATGTTTACAGCGACATAATAGTCAAATGTGACTATGAAAATTAAATGAAAGGAAATGATTTTGTTTTCATAGAAAAGTGAGGGGTGACCAGTATCCATAAACTGATAGAACTTGCAAAATGCGACGTAAAAATATAAATGACGTCGATTGTATAATGACGCACGGTTTTTCTAAGTGCCGTATGTCTACTCAAACACACGAGGCGAGAGCCGGGGATATACCCGGTGGTAGAGTAACTTCCCCCGTTTTTACCGATTGAATTAGGCAAGATCACTACTCCGACGCACCATGAAATTATTCCCCTTGATTATTTCCGAACAATTCCCCCTGGATTGAATTAGGCAAGGTCATTACTCCCACACACCATGAAATTACTCCCCTCGATTATTTCCGATCAATTGCTATCGTGACTGCCGGCAGTGAGTGGGCCTACGGTGCGGTTCTACCCAGGGACTCCACTATTCAGGATCAGGATCAGGATCAGTACGTCGCAGGTGCCAATACTGGCAATAGTCGCGACGGAACTAGGAGGACGCATGTGCCTACAGAAAACATAGAAAGGAAAGACCTAAAGCTTGCACTGGGTTAAGACCATTACCCCCCCCCCCCCCCCCCCAGTTCAGCCTGGAAGGAACAGGCCCCACTTCCAGCAACAAGTGGGGGAGGGGGAATCTAATTTTATTGGTCAGTTGGGGCAGGCTCTGATGGAGATCTGATCAGCGCTGATGTAAATACTTCCGTTGATGGTGGCCTCGCTCAACTTGTTCCATTCCGCAGCAGTCTGCACGAAGAAAGAGCTACGATATTGCTCTGTTCGACAACATTCTTGGACACCAAATCCATGCGAGTGGTTGATGACCTGTTGTTGGAGGATGTTTGTGGACTGGAAGCCTTCATACTTGGTGGATTTCATCCTGCAACGTTTTATATTTGCTGGAGCGAGAAACTTTTCCGCTGGGAGTGCAGGAATCCTGTAGAAAAGGCTGAGACGTTGCTGCCTGCAACATTCTTCCAGAGGAGGGAGGTTCACTTCTGTTTGCATCTTGCTTACGCAGCCTGGATTTCTGGTCTTGTAATCCCTTGTGATGAAGCGGGCTGCCTGGCGCTGACCTCTCTGCTGACGAGGACACCAACCACCGAACTGACAGCGCTGTCCAACCACCACCGGCAAGACAGGGTGAGTCAACTGTGTATGAATGGCATGTGAGTGAGAGCGTGTGGTAGAGTGTAGAGTGTGGCTTTGTGCTGGTAATGTAGTTCTTCTTTCACTGAGTCAACTGTGTTTGAATGGCATGTGAGTGAGAACGAGTGGTAGAGTGGAGAGTGTGGTTTTGTGTTGGTAATGTAGTTCCTCTTCTTCTTTTTTCACGGAGTCAACTGTGTATGAATGACATGTGAGTGAGAGCGAGTGGTAGAACGGAGAGTGTGGTTTCTGTTGGTAATGTAGTTCTTCTTCTTAGTTCACTGAGTCAACTGTGTATGAAAGGTATGTGTGTGAGAGCGAGTGGTAGAACGGAGTGTGGTTTTGTGTTGGTAATGTAGTTCTTCTTCTTCTTCTTCTTCTTCTTCTTCTTCTTCTTCTTCTTCTTCTTCTTCTTCTTCTTCTTCTTCTTCTTCTTCTTCTTCTTCTTCGTCTTCTTCTTCTTTCACTGAGTCAACTGTGTATGCATGACATGTGTGTGAGAGCGAGTGGTAGAACGGAGTGTGGTTTTGTGTTGGTAATGTACTTCTGCTTCTTCTTCTTTCACTGAGTCAACGTTGTATGAAAGGTATGTGTGTGAGAGCGAGTGGTAGAGTGGAGAGTGTGGTTTTTTGTCTTGGTAATGTAGTTCTTCTTCTTCTTCTTCTTTCACTGAGTCAACTGTGTATAAATGGCATGTGAGTGAGAGCGTGTGGTAGAACGCAGAGTGTGGTTTTGCCTTGGTAATATACTACTTCTTCTTCTTTCGCAAACATCCTCCGTCATTGTACTGACGATTCTGATGTGTAAACTAGGGGGGTTTCCGGTGTATTTGTATTACATTGGTACGGTGGGAAGGGATAGCTGCCCAGATGATCAGCTCAAAGGGGGAAGGGGTGAGGGTGATGGGTGTAGAGGGGCTGGGGGTAGGGACAATGGGGCTGTATACCGAAAATTATCTGCCCCTGAGATGCGAACGCCCTCTACTTAAGATTATCGCCCCTTCCTGCCAGGAACTAGTAGTATATAGCTACAGAAAATTATCTGCTCCTGACTCGTCACCAGGAGGCATCGGCAGTTCGGGCCTAAAATTATCGCCCTTTCGTGTCGGCAAGTAGTATAGCACTGTTGCGAAATGAAAACGGAAGTAACAGACTTCTGTGCCCGTTAGGACACTTAGTTCCGGTTATAAAATGCTGTAAACACGGCATGGCTGCTCCGTAATTGTAATGGAGGGGTGTTTAATTGCTCAGTTATCAGTTTGGAGATTTAATAATATTAAGTCCTCGTTCATGTTTTTTTCTTAAAGTGTTTGCATTCGTTGACTATAAACAGTTAAGTTCTTATTTGTTTACTTGATGCGACCACATTAATACCCTAAGACTTGAAGACAAGAACAAAATATAGTTGTTGTTTAAGTTAGGTAACTTCCGTTTTTTAATTCTATTTTTGAACCGGAACTACCCCAAACCGACTTCAAAACGAGACAGTAGAGAAAGATAACCCCAAAAGACCGAATTATGAGACAGTGCTATAAAGCCTCATTGGGAAGCTGGAAACAGGGAAGAGTTGTACGCTAATTGGAAAGCCTGCTATCCTGACATTCCGGTAGCTGGCTATTTCTGCCTCTGCATCTGCAGTATTTAGTATTCTTAGCAGTGAAGGAAACACTTTAACTGAAAGGTGCTTCGTGGTGGACTGAGTATTTTTGTGTCTTGTGCTGTGCTGTGCGTGTTGCCCTTGGTTTCTTTGGCCGTTATTGTCCGTCACCGAAGGTAACGGACTTTGCGATGGGCTGGTTTGTATTTTTTTTCTTCTTTTTTTTTTCTTTTCTTCTGTCTGTCCCAAGGATATCTCCCGAACCGCTTGACCGAATCGCGTCAAATTTTGTGTGAAGGTGTGCCTCCTTAATAGGAAGAGATCGGCGCAAACCATTTTGCCGTCGTGACCTTGACCATGACGTACGACCTTGAAAACCGAAAATCTATTTTTAGCCATATCTCGGGCACCGATCAACATAGGATGTTGAAACTTGGTATGAAGGTGGTTTGGCTTATGCCCGTTCTGATGATGGCATACCGATCAAGGTCAAGGTCAATGTCAAAAAGATCGCTGGAGCCTGAAAATCCGAGGGTCATTTTTTTCTCCTTCTGTCTGTCCCAAGGATATCTTTCGAACGGGTTGACAGAATCACGTCAAATTGTGTGTGCTGGTGTGTCACCATGAGAGGAAGGCATCCGCGCAAACCATATTGCCGTCGTGACCTTGACCTTGGCGTACGACCTTGAAAACCGAAAATCGTTCAGGGGCCATAACTCCCACACCGTTAGTGTTAGAGTCTTCAAATTTGGCATGAAGGTACTTTGGCTTATGCCCGTTCTGATGGTGGCATACCGATCAAGGTCAAGGTCACGGTCCGGGCGATCTGTAGGCCTTGAAAGTGGTAGGGGTCTACACATTGGGTTTTAAGCCATATTTTCCACATTGGTACTTGACAGAAGCGCTTCAGATTGTGTGTGGTACTGTATACCCTAGAGAAGAAAACATCCGAGCATAAATTATCACCATGCTGACCTTGACCTTGAAGTGTGACCTTGAAAACCGAAATTTCCTTCTTTGCGCTATATGTTTCTTCTTCAAGCTGTATCTCGTGAACTAGAAGACAGAATCCCTTCCAATTTTGTGTCAGGATGTGACACTCTACGGGGTGTCGCAAGTGCGTGGCATTGCTGGTGACGGACATGTCTGCCGCTCGGCGACGCCCTTGTTGTTAATGTATGGAATGTGTGAGAATACGTTGTTGTTATTATTTAAAATTATCTTTGAATATGATGTTTCTGGAGAGACTGTATGACTCGAGAGCATGTTCTTCTGAATGAGTCGGATGCATGAGTTGTTGCAGTTTTCTGTGTTCCCTAAACTTTATGTGAGATGTAGAATCAACCTAGGACTATTATCACAATATTGAAAGAAGCAGACTTTGGCGCTTGATTTTGAACCATATAATGGATGCTATCACAGAGAAAGTCTGATTGTTATGGCTACGACTGTCCAGAAGGGTAATATAAATATCTATGATTTTTTGCACGGACCAAATGCATCCAAATTTGTCAGTAAGCAGTACTGGTCTAAGTATTATATGTACTACGGTGCTGCAGCTTTATTCCATAAGCCATCCATTGTAATTGATTTTGAATTCATTTAGAAACACTTTCTATACACGTTCTCTCCTTTGAATCAAAATGTATACCAATTACTTCAATTTAAATAATTTTTGTGAGGACATTTATGCTTATAGTTGTTTTGTTTTTAAAATGTCTTCATGTGCGTGGAATCTGTAGCCTATGTTGCCATGTTTATGCAAAATCCGTCCTTGAACGAATTTTAAATCCATGCACTGGCACTTCAATCACAGACATGACTCTAACGTGGGTCTCCATTCTCGCATCATACAAAAACATGTGCCCCAAACTGCAATTATGCTTAATTTAAGTTGATTTATTTATTTATAAAGAACATTTCTAGAGCGCTTATTTGTTAACCCTTTCACCGCCAATGTTGAATTTATGCACCACAATGGTTTGACAACCATTTCATTAAAAGGCATAAAATCAGGGCCTGTTACCTGAAGACCTTATTTTCTTAATTTTGGGAGGTAAGGATAGGCCTAAAGTTATGCATTCCACAGAGGAGTTATCAATATTGCAGAATTTGTTTCTTTACCCAGTTAAGTTTAATGGGTGTTTTGGGGAGCTGAAAAAAGGCTGGATAGCCCATTGACGTATTATTGAGCCTATTGGGAAAACTAATAACTTGTTTAACCCTTTCACCGCCAGCCATATTTCATCCCAAAGTTTCCATTAAATTTACCTGGGAAGAGAACAAAATCCATCTGCAGTATTGGGGATTCTTCTTCTATGACATACATAAAATAACGTCAACAGGGTCTTTGGATAATAGACCCCAATTTGATGCCTTTTAGTGACATAGGTGTTAAATCATTGTGGTGCTAAAATGCGACTTTGGCGGTGAAAGGGTTAAAAAAAAACTGCAGAAATACAAAAAGCATAATCCCCATTTTACATTATTTGCAGTCTTTTTTAATACAAGTTCTTAGTTTTTGCAATAACATCAATAATAAGTCAATGGGCTATCCAAAGATAGTCCGTTTTGACTCTAAGCCGTCGAATTATGAACAACATAGTTAACGAATAAAACGCATATCAAGTGGAACTCACGTGGACTGTCTCCGGGTGCTATGCCACGACATTCCGCAGTGCCATTGGTGTAGCACCACTCCCACAGACCCCACTGTCTGTGGTCTGACGTCACCCAACCCTTGTTGGCGAAGCAGACGATGTAGGAAATGGGGGCGACGAAAGTGCCGAAGAACCTCGACAGTTTAATGAATTCGTCAAACCTCATGACGGACGACTTTTATCGCTGGTTTGTCTTTTTGGTAAAATGGTAATTAAATACTACAATAGTTTATTTTGTTTTAATGTCAATTACCACAGTTTACAGAATTACGCGTAGACGATGGGGGCGATGAATGTGGCAAAGAACCTCGACAGTTTCACGAATTCGTCAAACCTCATAATGGATGGCTATCGTTTATTTATTTGGTAAGATAACGATAGTTTATTAAAAAAAATATATCATTGGCCACAGTTACAGAATGACGCGAAGTATTCATCAAAAAGAAAAAAAACTGGAGTTGTGGAAATATAAAATTCTGTTTTAACAGGCAAACTGCTAATTGTTTCTTTGTTTGTTTTTAGCAAAGCTCTCGTAGTTATGTTGAAATTATCATTCCAAAAACATGAGACACATTGTTACTAAAAGTGTTAATGGAAATATGTATCTTAGACCGAAATAAAGCACGCAAATCCAGCAAATTTATAAGCGCAAGAACTCATAAAAGACGTTGAAACATTACGTTGTATTGTTCACGCAAGTCAAACAAACACTTTCGCAATACTCTCAGGTTGAGTTGTTGTAAAGTTAGTCAACATTGTATACAGACTCTACCAGCTCTGTCAAGGCATAGTATAGTACTGGTAGGTCTAGTGTATGAAGTATATACATGCAAGCCTAATGTGTACTTGTTTCCAAGCAAGTGGACAGCTCGAAAACACTCCGGATTCGTTCGTTCTGCTTGGGCTGTCACTTCATTTGATCCTTGTTGGGCCGAAGCCAAGGCTAGCCAGGGATTTGAACAAGAGAGAGAGAGAGAGACGATAAGTAATATGTATACCGCTCAAAAGTTTCTTTAAAATAGGCTCTTCATTAAACATGTACAATGACCGAAGACAAACATAAAGTAATGACATGCTTTGGTCTGTGGACAAGCATAAAGTAATGACATGCTTTGGTCTGTGGACAAACATAAAGTAATGACATGCTTTGGTCTGTGGACATACAAAGTAATGACATGCTTTGGTCTGTGGACAAACATAAAGTAATGACATGCTTTGGTCTGTGGACAAACATAAAGTAATGACATGCTTTGGTCTGTGGACAAACATAAAGTAATGACATGCTTTGGTCTGTGGACAATCATAAAGTAATGACATGCTTTGGTCTGTGGACAATCATAAAGTAATGACATGCTTTGGTCTGTGGACAAACATAAAGTAATGACATGCTTTGGTCTGTGGACAAACATAAAGTAATGACATGCTTTGGTCTGTGGACAATCATAAAGTAATGACATGCTTTGGTCTGTGGACAATCATAAAGTAATGACATGCTTTGGTCTGTGGACAAGCATAAAGTAATGACATGCTTTGGTCTGTGGACAATCATAAAGTAATGACATGCTTTGGTCTGTGGACAATCATAAAGTAATGACATGCTTTGGTCTGTGGACAATCATAAAGTAATGACATGCTTTGGTCTGTGGACAAGCATAAAGTAATGACATGCTTTGGTCTGTGGACAAGCATAAAGTAATGACATGCTTTGGTCTGTGGACAAGCATAAAGTAATGACATGCTTTGGTCTGTGGACAAGCATAAAGTAATGACATGCTTTGGTCTGTGGACAAACATAAAGTAATGACATGCTTTGGTCTGTGGACAATCATAAAGTAATGACATGCTTTGGTCTGTGGACAAACATAAAGTAATGACATGCTTTGGTCTGTGGACAATCATAAAGTAATGACATGCTTTGGTCTGTGGACAATCATAAAGTAATGACATGCTTTGGTCTGTGGACAATCATAAAGTAATGACATGCTTTGGTCTGTGGACAAACATAAAGTAATGACATGCTTTGGTCTGTGGACAATCATAAAGTAATGACATGCTTTGGTCTGTGGACAAACATAAAGTAATGACATGCTTTGGTCTGTGGACAAGCATAAAGTAATGACATGCTTTGGTCTGTGGACAATCATAAAGTAATGACATGCTTTGGTCTGTGGACAATCATAAAGTAATGACATGCTTTGGTCTGTGGACAAGCATAAAGTAATGACATGCTTTGGTCTGTGGACAATCATAAAGTAATGACATGCTTTGGTCTGTGGACAATCATAAAGTAATGACATGCTTTGGTCTGTGGACAATCATAAAGTAATGACATGCTTTGGTCTGTGGACAATCATAAAGTAATGACATGCTTTGGTCTGTGGACAATCATAAAGTAATGACATGCTTTGGTCTGTGGACAATCATAAAGTAATGACATGCTTTGGTCTGTGGACAATCATAAAGTAATGACATGCTTTGGTCTGTGGACAATCATAAAGTAATGACATGCTTTGGTCTGTGGACAATCATAAAGTAATGACATGCTTTGGTCTGTGGACAAACATAAAGTAATGACATGCTTTGGTCTGTGGACAATCATAAAGTAATGACATGCTTTGGTCTGTGGACATACAAAGTAATGACATGCTTTGGTCTGTGGACAAACATAAAGTAATGACATGCTTTGGTCTGTGGACAATCATAAAGTAATGACATGCTTTGGTCTGTGGACAATCATAAAGTAATGACATGCTTTGGTCTGTGGACAAACATAAAGTAATGACATGCTTTGGTCTGTGGACATAGAACAACACTTACTACTCTAGGTTCCGGGTTTGTTTTACGAGAAATACTTGAAAATCCCATTGATTCTTGTCCCCTCTGAATTGTGAGATAATGGCTTTCCTGTCAGCGATAGTGTACCTATCTCTTCTTTCTGAAGGGGTTTCCCGCTCTTTTTCAGCCTGAGCAGAGAATGTAGCCAGTCATGTTTATGGAAAAAGGATGCACACATGCATCCATCTTTACAGGCCAGTAGAAGGACTTGAGTTTATTAAATGTTTACAATGTAACCTGAACTGACCAATCTGCCCGCATTTATGAGTTTATAGAAATGTTTACAATGTAACCTGAACTGACTAATCTGCCAGCATTTATGAGTTTATTAAAATGTTTACAAAGTAACCTGAACTGACCAATCTGCCCGCATTTATGAGTTTATTAAAATGTTTACAATGTAACCTGAACTGACCAATCTGCCCGCATTTATGAGTTTATTGAACTGACCAATCTGCCCGCATTTATGTTAGTCTCTAATGTCTCCATCCCTCCAAAAATCACGTTCATGTATTCCTCTGGGATAATTTTGTTTTGTTGTGCCTCTCTCTCTCTCTCTGTCTCTCTCTCTCTCTCTCTCTCTCTCTCTCTCTCTCTCTCTCTCTCTCTCTCTCTCTCTCTCTCTCTCTCTCTCTCTCTCTCTCTCTCTCTCTCTCTCTCTCTCTCTCTCTCTCTCTCTCTCTCTCTCTCTCTCTCTCTCTCTCCTCTCATCTCTCTCTCTCTCTCTCTTAACCCATGAATTGGGAATCAGGCAACTATGAAAAGCCAAGACTTTACAGTAATAATAATAATAACAATAATGAGAGAGAGAGAGAGAGAGAGAGAGAGAGAGAAGAGAGAGAGAGAGAGAGAGAGAGAAGAGAGAGAGAATGCATGCATATGTCAATGTAAAGGAGAGAAACTGAGTAGTTCGCTTCCGACACTAAAGGAAACATACTGTTCTGATCCCCGGCTTAACCCCCCCCCCCCCCCCCCCACCCACCCCACCCACCCAACTAAAAAAACATTTTTTTAGAGCGCCCTTTCGCTTGTGAGCTCACGGCGCTTCACACATTAATATTCTACTAAAATATTAACTATCGTGAACATGCACACAGCCATAACGCGCGCGCGCACGCACGCGCACACGCACGGCACACGCACACACACACACACACACACACACACACACACACACACACACACACACACACACACACAACACACACACACACACACACAGTAGGTTCCATTTTCCCACATAAAACAGTGGTGAGGAACAAAAGAGTTTTTAATGAAACTGACATTTCATCTGCACATTTTAATTCAAAACGAGGTCCTGAGGTTGACCCCAAATTTTGCTGAAATCACGAACGATCTGTGAAACCCCTTACAAATGCACAAAACAATAGAATGGTGATTTTTTTATAAGATTATTGCTTTTCTTGGCAAGAAAATGGTCCTTGCTAGGCATGTGTGAAACCCCCACACCTCCAATGCCAGCCCGGAAACTCTGTCTCATGTTGTAGACGACCTCCTGAAGCTTCTGCTGATCCAGACTGTTCCACTCCTCCACCGGGCACAATGTAGTGACCTTTAACGTTAAGGAACGGTCTGGCAAATAGTTGCTTACTTTTGCATATCACAATGTTCATGATTGT
>CM065699.1:51098956-51106456 GCA_017654935.2 Phymorhynchus buccinoides | reverse complement strand
AAGCGCAGCTAGTCAACATATGTCAAAGTAAGGGTATGTTCACCATTGTTGGCAATGCAACCAAGAATTGTTTTCTCATGAATTCACTAGTTTGGGCCATGGTATCTAATCAAAGTACGACTTTTACAAAGCAAGTAAGAATGTTTTGTTTCTGACTTCTGTAATCACTTGGATATCTAGCATTCGACGTACACACTTGTACTTCACCTTTTAATAAACAGGGGTATATATTAAAAAATCACCCGTAGCACATTTTGAGCAGTAGTAAGCATTTTGTGATTATCTTAAACAGATTAAAACAATCAGAAACGTGTGATGCAAGTAAAGTATGCGTTATATTTGTTAATTCATTGCAGTATATGCTGTTTACTATAATACATGTTTGTCATTATAGGCTGTTTAGCATAAACATATAGGCTGTTTAGCATAACCATATAGGCTGTTTAGCATAATATTTTCACATAGGTATCGTTAACCTTCATATTTGCCTTGTTATAATTCGGATGGATGTAAAACTTATACGAGAGAAAATAAAATTATAATTTCCTACCTAGGTCTATGTGGCCATCCCAGGCTCTGTTGTACATACAACGTGAAGGACATGTGCATAATTATATGCTAATTAGGTATTATTAGGTACGTTATAGTCACAGAGGTGTCTCTGTGAAATTCGGGTTGCTCCCACCTGGAGAGAGCGTCGCAGCCAGAGGCGCGCCACCCATTTTGTTTTTCCATGCGATTTTTGCATGACTGATGAGGGTGGGTGGGTAAATTTTGACCAAATGACACTGGGCTTAACGTATGCTAAGTGCATGGGCACACGTGACCTCGGTTTATCGTCTCATCCGAAATACTCCACGTTCAGACCGTAAGGCCTAGTGCAAAGTGAGCGGAAAAATTCCCTGTACCCAGGTTCGAAGTCGGGTTTACTTGACACGAAGCGAACGCGCTACCACTGTGCCACTCTAATGCGTACATACATGAGTGCAGAGAGAGGGAGAGGTGTGACGAGGTAATGGGTTAAAAGGCTAAGTCTCTAGGGAAGACTTTTAGTGTGTTAAATTTTCAAGTAGAAAATTTGCCTTTAGCCCACTTCTCTAGGGTATGGGAGATGAGCAACTTTCCCGGCCCCTTTTCATCTAATAAATTTATATTTGTGCCCGGGTTCTGGCTCGTATGATTGTAAGAAATACAAGTGGTTGATTTGCTCTAAATGGCAGACAGAGAGAAGTAGGGTATTACATGAAATTTCAAGACTTCCACTTTCATCAGTCTGACCAAAGGGTTCAGAATTATTTGACACTTGTATTTTATTTACTCACAAAATCTGCATAAGATTATGCAACAATAATAATAAAGCGGCTCAATGGCGCCAAAACAAAATATGAATAAAAAAACAATGAAATCCGAAAGGATTTACAAGACTTTTGTCTTTCTAGAAGGTTAGCCCCAAGCGAGAAGGGTCACTAAGTGTCCTGGTTTCCAGTTAGTGTTCTTTGGCACTGTCGTGGCTCATGGCTGTGCTGAAGTTCCTCCATAGGGATCGGCGAGTGCTGGGTTGGCTGGGCTTGCTCGTCAGGTGAGAGTAGCTCCCAGTCGTTCCGGTTACGGCTTCGCGGGATGGCACGGTTCAGGCGTGGTCTCCTCGCGGATTCTGGGTGCGGGGCGTCTTGGCGGCGTTCCCGTCTTGGTGCTTGTGAGTCAGGGATGATCTTCCTGACCACGATGCCCTGCTGATAATCACAGGAGAAGGTGGATGTAGGTCTCTATGGCTTAGAGACAAGGGGCTTCAGTCGGCAGGGAATTAGTGGATCCCAACCGGCTAGAAGGCTGCCCTTGTACAATAGCACTAGTTAATAAATAAACTGAATTTCAGTTAACAAACTGAGATCAGTAAAACATAAAAGGTGTACAGGGATCAACTGGTATTAGTCAGTACCTGGCTAGATCAAAGTCTATGATCAAGCCAACATCACTCTCCATCCAACACCTGGAAAGGAATGTTATCATAAAGTGCAAGATTGCAACCCACAGGCTTCCTACTAAAAATATACAAAAGGGTTAGTAGGCATAAAATCCGGTTCTTGTACCAAAAGAGTTAAAGTCAAAAACACACACACACAAATAATCAGTGCACATAAATAGAACAGAATGTTTACCACTTCTTTTCAATAACATATCTACTCCTTATTCATCATTGAACATAGGATCTAGATCAAAAATAGGATCAAACAAAAACAAATCTCAATCACCAGCCATCAATAATACTCACTAGTTGGGCTATTAGGACTGGCTGGGAGAGAGGTTGCGTCTGCAATGTTGTCTCGCCAGGTTTTGGAGGTATTATGAGAGAGTATGTGTAGGCTAACTTTCCTCACTACTCAAATTTTCCCCTCCCATTTTCAAACAATGAGAGCCTGTCATTGGTTCATAGCAGTCGACAAGTCACAAGATGATGTCCTAGTATTATGCATAGTAGTACAGAACGATCACGAGCCGGTTACATCATTATCCCATGCCGACATTCCTGGATTGGGAAAGGAAGAGTTCAAAGGGCGCCGACTGTGGATGTCACTTTCTCGTGATGGGAAGGGAGATCGGGCTTCAAAGAGATAAATGCCTTAATCGGCGTCTGTTTGATGTTGAATGGTAATTAAAGTGGCAGCCCGAGAAAAGAAAGAGGGGGGGGGGGGGCGGTGTAGATACAGAAAGAGGGGTCGTGCGTGATACATTGTCACAGAGGGAGGGAGAGAGAGAGAGAGAGAGAGAGAGAAGAGAGAGAGAGAGAGAGAGAGAGAGAGAGAGAGAGAGAGAGAGAGAGAGAGATACATAGACACAGAGAGAGAGACAGTGAGATAGAGAAAGAGTGAGAGAGAGAGAGAAGTGAGAGAGAGAGAGACAGATACAAAGACAGAGAGAGAGAGAGAGAGTGAGTGACTGAGAGAGAGACAGATACAAAGACAGAGATAGAGAGAGAGAGTGAGTGAGAGAGAGAGACAGATACAAAGACAGAGAGAGAGAGAGGGAACAAACGAACGAAAGAACGAAATGTGATTTATTCAGGGTAATGAGATAAGCTAATTAGCTACTGCTTTCCCCCCCACTCAGCCCTGATATGAGAGAGAGAGAGAGAGAGAGAGAGAGAGAGAGAGAGAGAGAGAGAGAGAGAGAAAGTGAGAGAGAGAGACAGATACAAAGACAGAGAGAGAGAGAGAGAGAGAGAGAGAGAGAGAGAGAGAGAGAGAGAGAGAGAGAGAGAGAGAGAGAGAGAGAGAGAGAGAGAGAGAGAGAGAGGGGGGCCACTCACACGCACAACCGGCTACTATTGCAGGTTTCTTGTCCCGCCCAACCTGTATTCTTTCGCTGAGGGTAAGGAAATAGACGAGATGGGCCACTAAAGTCATGGACGCGATGACGCGAACACCGTCATAATATGCTGCACACCATGGACACGACTGAATTAGTTCATTCAACTATTATCTTATCTAAACTGTCAAAAAAAAAGAAACGCAAAATGTTCAGAGAGGCAATGGAATGTAATTATTATCTCATACTGATTCTGGATACGGCACACTGGACTGGTATTGTACAGTTAACGCTCTTTTTGAAAGACAACGAAATGTGGAAGGAACAAGCTTAAATTGAAGGTGAAAGAAGTTTGGATATTTTGAATTCTTTCATTATTTTTCTACTTTTTGTTTCAATATAGAAAGGCAAGTTCAAACTCATTGGTTGTTGCATTTCTTTTTTTGAACAGTATATTTTGCATAGTGCTTCACTTTGCATAATATAATATGTGCTGTAAAAAACGACCACAACTGATCTTCTTCTTGTTCTTCTTGTTCTTCTTGTTTTTTTTTCTTCTTCTTGTTCTTGTTCTTGTTCTTGTTCTTTGTTCTTGTTCTTCTTCTTCTTCTTCTTCTTCTTCTTCTTCTTCTTCTTCTTCTTCTTCTTCTTCTTCTTCTCCATTTTGATTTGGCCTCCTTCATCAGCTTGATTATTCCTACACTGAAGGGGGAAACAAAGAGGGCCTTACATACATCCAAATCAATACACATGAACGAATACATAAATGCATAAGAGTAAGCAAAAACTAAGCAAGTTTGAAGAAGAAAAGAGGGAAAGGGAGAGAGTGTGCGAAGGAACATAGACACTGCCCAAGAGGTGCATTTGGAGTGATAGGGTAAGGGAATCCTCTAATGTTTGCTCCAATGGCAAACACAAGCCCTTTCGCTTCCTTTGTCATCGTTCTTATTGTTCCTACGAGTTCCGAAATAATACCAACCACAAGGAAAGGAAAGATCAAATAAAAAAAAGTATATTCGACTATCAAGCATTTAAGTCACCCCTCACATTAAGATTATTTTTCGCTCAGAAGCAACACGCTGCCAGTTATGGGAAGGGGATAGGGTTAGGATCAGCCTTGAGATTGATTTTCAAATAAAAAATGATGAAAGCCTAGAAGCAGACATTGAGATTGAGGGTCGTAAATATAGGAAAATGATAGGGTTAGGATCAGCCTAGGATTGTTTTCATAAAGTTGAAAGAAGCAGACATTGAGATTGAGGGTCGTAAATATAGGAAAATGATAGGGTTAGGATCAGCCTAGGATTGTTTTCATAAAGTTGAAAGAAGCAGACATTGAGATTGAGGGTCGTAAACATAGGAAAATGATAGGGATAGGATCAGCCTATGGTTGTTTTGATAAAGCTGAAAGAAGCAGACATTGAGATTAAGGGTGTCAAACAGGAGGGGGGTAGTGATTAATGTACACCTTTGCGAAATACTCTCCCTGTAGACTTAACCTGAAGGTGCCGCTACACGTACGGTTCGATCCCAATGCGATCCGACTAACATTTGTCAGGCAGGATTCTCGTGAAAGTCTGCTGTCTATATGAATCTGATGAAACCCTACCAGTTTTGTTCACTATATTTGTAGTCCCCTGTACACGAATCTGATACAATATCTGTATTTTTGTATCTGACATTTTGTTTGATTCGTGTGTATCTGGGTCTATTGTATCATTATAAAGAGCATTGTCCGAAGTATTCAAATATATAATGTTCTCAGAATGGTCAATGTGACACTTAATGTCCTTTTCGTGGTGCTAGGTCACATATGATATTAAAAATGAGCAAACTCTGATAATATTCACTGAATAGTCAATGTTACAAATATATCACCCATTTCGCTCTCAGTGGCTGTCAATTCTTTAGAATAGGCATTCGAGCATATGTTTAGACTACTACTGAGAACACTACAAACAGTAGATACATTCAACTGCCATAGACTAGTTAAACATGGCGTGTAGTAGGCCTGCTCCTCTAGATAAAAAAAATCAACCAAAAACGAATAGTCGAATTATAGGCCCAAATGTTCTGTTTGATTCGAAAATTAACCCAGCAATTTGAGCAACAGTTTTGCAGTTATTGTAGAGATGCTTATTTCCAAACGCGATTGAGACTCATTGTTTCTAAAAGTGATAATGGAATCCTTAGACCTAAACTAAGCTAGAAGAATCCAGCCATTTCCAGGTGTAAGATCTCATAAAAAGATGCTGATGCATATGAATCAAAATAGTATATGAAAGCACAGGAAAGCACGAATCAAAACTACGCTGCGTTTTGCTTGCAAGTCAAGTCATAAATCAGGTAATCGATTTCCCGATTCCTAGGACTGTTTTCTGAGTCTGTCAACACTGTAGTAAGAAAAGTCTGGCAGCTTGGTCAAGGAAGGTTTACTGTAGGAATGCCAGGGTGCGTTTCACAAGGGCGAACGATCGTAGCTGTTCGCTCAAGTCGTCAAAACGGTCCTAAGAAACACCTTAGTTTGCCGATGGTTCGCGAACGGCAGCGATCATGCTCGTGGGGTAGATAGCGGCGAATTATTAGTTGAATCATGGGAAATATACATTACTTCCGGCTTTTTAAAAATGTATCGCGTGAACGTGACTTTTAATTTGAAAATGGCAGGCCAGTCCAGAAACTATTCTTTACTCTATCACGAAAATATACGGGATGATTTTAGCAAATTGAACAAACGCAAGGTTTTTTTTTAGTGCTCTTTCTTATTTTTTTAATCATGTTAGATGGCATAATATAGTGGAAACTTAATTGTCGGCACACAAACTGACGCGAATGAAATCGAAATCTTTGTGCAAACTGACACAGAGGTATGATTTATCTCCCTTTTGATAGCAACTCTTTTCTCTCTCCCGAAAGTGAAGAGTAAGCTTTAAGAGTTACCTGAGCTTAGCTAACGTTATTGGTGTTTCTTAGACCCCTTTTTGGCGTAACCGTAATTCGCGCGAATAGCGTCCCCTGGTGAAACTCTCCCCAGGTAAACCTAGTTATTAGTGTTTGCTTGTGTCCAAGCAAGTGGTTAGCTCGATCTACACACCAATGAGTCGTTCGTTCTGCTTCGGTGGTCAGTTTAATCATTGATCCCCGTTGGACAGAGGCCAAGGCCGGCCAGGGAAGTGACCAAGTGATGGACAAGTAATTGGTAGGTTTATACTAATGCTGACTATGATTCCAGAATCGGTTGTATTTACTGTTATGATAATGCTTACAGCTGAGTTAGAGAGTAAGTGGTTGAGAGAGAGAGAGAGAGAGAGAGAGAGAGAGAGAGAGAGAGAGAGAGAGAGAGAGAGAGAGAGAGAGAGAGAGAGACAGATTGGGGGGAGAAGAGAGAGAGAGAGCACTCGAACTGGAACTCTCGAACTCGATTTTGTTTTTATTGAGGGTAAACATATATAAGCATAGTGGGCTTTTTTACACCGTGCCCTCATGAACAAAATCAAATACATGAAAAGAACAAAAATCAAGAAGCAAAGCGAGGGGCTGGGAGACAGAGAGAGAGAGAGAGAGAGAGAGAGAGAGAGAGAGAGAGAGAGAGAGAGACACACACACAGACACAGAGACACAGACAGACACAGGGAGACACAGAGAGACAGAGAGAGAGAGAGAGAGAGAGAGAGAGAGAGAGAGAGAGAGAGAGAGAGAGAGAGAGAGAGAGAGAGAGAGAGAGAGAGAGGACTTCGTTACATAACACAAAGGGAAAAACCACACAGCAGCCAGTAGCACATCTTGGGATTATAAGTATTACGGTTCTATTGTTTGGTCCCATGCTGGGCATCATGATCCAACACACCTTGGCTTGCCTGTCTGTTTGACTGTCTCTGTGTCCTATCTCTCTTGATCCAACACACCTTTGCTTGCCTGTCTGTTTGACTGTCTCTGTGTCCTATCTCTCTTGATCCAATACACCTTTGCTTGTCTGTCTGTTTGACTGTCTCTGTGTCCTATCTCTCTTGATCCAACACACCTTGGCTTGCCTGTCTGTTTGACTGTCTCTGTGTCCTATATCTCTTGATCCAATACACCTTTGCTTGCCTGTCTGTTTGACTGTCTCTGTGTCCTATCTCTCTTGATCCAATACACCTTTGCTTGTCTGTCTGTTTGACTGTCTCTGTGTCCTATCTCTCTTGATCCAATACA
>CM065699.1:51091456-51093956 GCA_017654935.2 Phymorhynchus buccinoides | reverse complement strand
GAATTCCATACAAGGAATGCAACAACTGTATTCATAGAAATAACAAGAGAGTAAACCCATAGGTACGAACCTGCATCAACAGCAGCTTACAAAAAACATAAATGAGTTGCCCCGGTCCACATCCCAAAGCTAACAGCTGAGGACCAAAAAAAAACGATGTGTCCAGTTCAAGACAAACATGGCAACTGAACTCAACTGAACGAAATCGGTCAATACACATCTGCGCGTCACGTGATACGCATACTGCGCTGAGGTCCCAAACCATAAATATGGCATCACAAAAAACGCCCAAAACACTGCGTAACACACATACATGCGTGCATAAGCGAACATTGATATTATTTCGCATGCTAAAGAAGCATCGTTAGGAAAGTAGTGAAAACATACCGGCACGTTTTATAGGCTACAGTGTTAAAGACCTAGTGATGCACCACGATTAAGTCCCTTGGTTTTTTTCTGGGTTGCTGTGACCCACATACGAATTTCCGCATATTCAAATTGAGGCTGCTCTTTAAACTGATGTGTCGGTTTCAATTTGGGGCCATTTATATGGGAGTCAGACTTGGATCTTTAACAACGTTTATCTGGCTTATCAACTGTTGTATGCTGGTACATTTTCACCCTTGCACACGCCGGATATTGCGAAAACAATGGATAGAAATTCGTTATAACCGACACGACGGATACAGTGAAAGACGGTTGTAACGAAGAACGTTTGAGTGTCCCTGGCATTTCGTTATAACCGTCGTCGACTGTAGTGTCCATTGCCAAAGTTGCGCAGCTGGAAACGTGTACCCAGTACTACCCACCCACCGCACACACGCTCACCTACCCTACACATCGGTCAAGTGGGTCAGACTGGCAGCGTCAACAGACTTCGTTCAGTGGTGAAGAAACGTGAATGGTGTCAGAGCTGACCGTGTGTGAGCAACGTTTTGCTGTGTTAACAGACGGACTGGTTCCTCAACCCTTGTGTAGTAAGTTTGTTGTATTAGTTTGTTTTGTTTGGGCATTGACATCGGCTTTGATTCTTAGTGTTTCGTGTTGAATCTTTTTTTGAAATGTTGTTTTAAAGGTGTTTGATTCTGAACTGTTGTATGATAGCGTTTTCAAAAGTGGGATAATTTTGTTAACATTGGAAAGATCTTTTACTACTCTTTTTTTACCGACTGTGTGTATACTCTTCCTTGTTTGGGCTAATGTTAAGATCAGCTCCCTCCGCTGTTCCAGGGTGAAGGCTTAGGGTTAGGGCCAATCAGCTCCCTCCGATTGACCTTTTCCGTTAAGCTGATTGGCCAACTTCACCATGGAACAGCGGAGGGAGCTGATCTTAACATTTGCCCTTTTTTGTTTGTTTGAACGTGCATTATAAATAATTCTTTCTTTTTCCGTTCTTTCTCTTTCTTTAATTTTTTTTTAATGTTTGTATGAACATTTACGTTGTATGATAGCATTTTCAAAAGTGGAATAATTTAGATAAAATTGGAAGAGCTTTTACTACTTTTTGTTTACCGACTGTGTGTATACTCTTCCGTTTTTGTTTGTTTGAACGTGCATTATAAAGAATTCTTTTTTATTTTCTTTCTTTTTGTTAGTTTATTATTTTTACCTTTTCATGAACATTTACTATTTACACTCTGACACATTAAAAAAAAAATCAGTTGCAAAGAAGGAAAGCTCTGTCATGAAAGTAGAAAACTAAATTTAGCTGTTTACATGCATATTATTTGTATTTTTCCAGTAATATAATTAATACTTTGAGCAACTGCTATTGATACAGTAAGCCTGTATGACAACAGTTAAATTATTGCTTAGTTCTTTAGTGCTAACAGTTGTGTGACTTTGTAGTGTATCATAGATAACAAATGTTAATATGCTAGATGTTTACATACGTAACGAACACGACAAGCGGATAAGTATTTCTTTAAATGTGTATTGGTGTTTGGGTATGCTTGTTTTCAAGGTGGACCCTGACGGATGAGCTTTTGCAAGAAACACGTCGAGATCACCAGAAAGACAGCCTTTTCAAGGATCGGAACACTCACCTATGCTCTGGTTTCCTAGAAATCAAACCGTCAAAACGGCGATTCCTCCTTGGCGGAGATGCCGGAGAGAGAAGCCATTTTGGATGGGGTGGATGGAGGCCACTCATTGTGGTTGAAGCTTTTTCTTCTTTGTGGTGCAGTAAAAAAAAAAGGGGCTAGGCCTATTTCCTTTCCTGCGAGCGAAACTCCTTTTCGTAGACTATAAAATTAAAAGAAATAAATAGATAAAAAGGCTTGTATTGTGGAAATTTCGTGCAAACGATTTGGTCTAAACTCAGGCGGCACATGCCTTCTCTTTCACTGAAAGAATTTGACTCCCAGCACCTCCGTCAAGGAGGAATCGCCTATTTGACGGTTTGATTTATCGGAAACCAGAGCAAAGTGAGTATTGCGATCTCTGTAAAGGGTGTTTTCCTGGTGATCTCGACGTGTTTCTTGCAAAACCTCATCCATCA
>CM065699.1:51071456-51086456 GCA_017654935.2 Phymorhynchus buccinoides | reverse complement strand
GTTCTTTGTTTTGTACAGTATCAGGCTCAGTGACCACCCTGGGTGTTCTGGGAGGCCACCTCAAGAATGACTCTCGCTGGGAAAATGACCACCCTTCCCTAGGCTGGTGCTTCTGGCTGGCGACGGTCTCAGCAGTCTTCGGCTTTATAATGATCGGGGTGTTTTACAAGTTCCGGGAGGTGACCCCGACTGCTGCTAGTCATCCACCCACTACTGTCCCTCCCGGACGTTCTTCTGCTGCGAGTTCTCTAGATATCGACGACCGTCGGAAGATCACCATCTTCCAGTCCTACGAGAGTGGTAGTCCTGCCATAGGTCAGCAGTCTTCAGCCGGAGAGTCAGGCAATGCTGAGGCGTCCACTTACGTTGGACGATCGTCTGGGTTTAGGAGAGTCACCAGCAACGGGGACACGGAGCTTCCTGTGCTGGATCTGCCTGTTTATGACCTGGCCCCAGAACCGGAGGGACGTGTACCGTCCGTGGCTCCACCGGGTTATGAGGAAGTGGCCACGGGTGGGTCTTTATCTCCCCCTCCGCCTTACACCGTTACTGCTTTTGGGGCTGAGAAGAACGAATGAGTTAGACGTGGTCCTGAATGAAAAAGACAATCTGTTATACATACCAACAAGCATAACAACAAACCAAACCAATGATAAGCACAAACCTTTTGCGAACTAGGTTTTCGTCAGTATTACAAGTGTGTTAAAATTATGTGCTTTAGCAGATGAGAGACGCCATGACTATTAAGGATGACATAATATGGGACATGTACTTTATGCCTAATTAAAACAGTGCCAAATCATATTATACACTTAAGATTTAAATTCTAAGCAAACATTCTGTGCACATGAATCTAAAACTTGAACACTTGTGAGCTCGTTTGAACTGTGATTCGATAGTTTTATTTTTAGCCCGATTTATAGACCATGGCAGCTTTGACTAAACTGTAAAGCGGCGACACAACGCTGCAAGTCTGGGCCCAAGTAGATGGGAACGAGAGCATTCAATATCGAAACGGTGAAAAGGAACATAATTATGTACTACATGCCTGGATAAAGAACTGAGAGCTTAACATAGTTCTTTGTCCGTCTGTCTCTCTTTTTGTGTCTGTCGCTCTGTCTGTCCCGTCTGTCTGTCTCTTTCCTCTCCCTGCCCCCGGCCCCCTTTCCCTTGTGTGTGTGTGTATGTGTGACTTTTGGGGGTGAGAATTCACGGATGATCTATGGCGGCATGGTGATCTTCGTCTTACCGTTCAACGCAGCTCTCGGTCCACTTTTGCACATGTGGAACTTGGCAGGACAGAAACGACAACAAGCCCAAGAGAACAAACTAATAAACATTTTTAAGACACGGGTAGCTTGTACGAAGAAAGCGAATGTATGATACGTGTTCAAAGTGTGCCACAAAAACGGTAGCACAATAGTGGGATAACCCAATGAACAGAAAGATAAGTTGATAAATGAGCGATTGAATTATGTGAGTACACGTGACTGGTCGTACAAGTCACAGTCCACTGTTTCACGCAAAGCATATCTCATTATAAACGGACACACTGTGCATAAAGACGGGAGCATTGAGGACTATTTTGCTCATTTCCATGTAATGATCTTTGGTCCAGTAGTTTTGGGTCTATGAAGTCCAACAGAAAATCGTTTCATAACACACATAGATACACGGATGCGCACATACTCGCTAAGAAAAGCACATGTTCTTGTCCTCTTCTAGTTGATGTGCTCCCGTTTGTGGCAGAGAGCTTCTAAGACTTTTGCATCTCTGGAATCGTTCAGACAGAAAAGCACTGACAAGGAAATGAAGAGAGACGATTATAACAATTCAGCACTTTAGCAATGCAGCGAACGAGCCAACAGTTAGGACAACGCATGCCAAACGGATCGCCATATAAAGGTACTCCAAGTGCAACACCGATTTCTGTAAATTGTGATTTCTGAATTGCTCCAGCCCTTTTGAAGAGAGAAGAGATGCTGTCAAAGTATTCCATTGCTTTCAGATACTTCCACACGAATTTAAAGAATCATGCATTATGAAACCTTTACATTTATGTTATGTTTAAAACAAAGATAGAAAACAAAAACGAAGAACAAAATGAACAATAGAGAGTGTCAATTTCACGAATTCATAAGGAACAGACATTAATTATTTTGAGATGTTCAGTACGATCGTGCATCAACTTTACTCTGACAACTATTCACCAAACAGTTAAAACCAAAAGAAACATCCAAAACAAAAGCATTGATCCCCTTGTACATTTCACACACCTGACATTTTTATGGTAAATTGCACTTGTGGATTTTTCAGGGTTCATGTTTCCTGCCAAAACTTTCTTCATATTAATATCAATTATTATGTTCATTCGCCATAGATGACGAAGGAGAACCTTCAAACAAAAGGGCTATGTCATAAGTGTTGCATTAAACTTCTCATAGAAGTTGTGGAAGTAATATGACTTCTCATATTGTCATGGAAGACACCAGGCCCCAACTGGACAGTACAGGGACTCGTACCATGACCACAGCATCCTGCATCGGATGTCGTTGAAGACACCAGGCCCCAATAGGACAGTACAGGGACTCATGCCATGACCACAGCATCCTGCATCAGATGTCGTTGAAGACACCAGGCCCCAACTGGACAGTACAGGGACTCATGCCATGACCACAGCATCCTGCATCAGATGTCGTTGAAGACACCAGGCCCCAACTGGACAGTACAGGGACTCATACCATGACCACAGCATCTTGCATCATGTGTTAGCGGGAAGGTGCAGTCGCTTCACATGCAGACTCACCTTATCTCCGACTTTTATCTCGATCTACGTTTGATATATGTTGATTTTCTGCTTCAAGTTGTGCAAGTGTGTTTGTGATGGACTCTACTCCCCTTTGGCGGCTTTATGCCGCCCCGCCGGCTGTGAGAGTGTTTGTTTTCCTGTTTTTATTTTCGGCATGCCAGCTGAAATTCAAATTTCCAAAACCAACCATGGCACTGGCTTTTCCCACCCCAAGCCGTGCCTACCAGCGCGCGTGCGCGCATCAGCTCTAAGTAGCATCAGTTCGCTGGCAGGCGTGAGTGTACCCCCACATCTACACTCCCCACCTCTCCAAACCTCCCTTTCTTTCACCACTGTTCCTGCTCCTACGACCAAGAGTGGCGTACAACATATACAAGGGACCAGCTGTTGACCATCAACACAGCTACACAGTCGTATCTTAAGCCTGACATGATCGCCACTTTGAAAGACCTGGGCATCGGCTACAAACTGCCACGCGGAAAGCGCTCTAATCGTGGCGGTACACGAAAGCGTAAACATATCCTTGTGCTAAGCAGTGAACTTCGACCCTGCGTTTACGACCCTCGTGGACCTAACCCTGAAAACTTGATCTATGCGCCCCTCGTAACAGTTAGCACCCGACCATCAGATCAGCTGTGTGTGTCGCTTTTCAATGCACGATCTGTGGGCCCTGCAACTACTAGAACGCAAATTACTGACTTCATCACTGACAATGACATTGACGTAATGCTGCTAACTGAAACTTGGCTTCGTTCGTCTGGAGATGAAGCCAAGTGTAGTGACCTCACCCCAATCCGATACGCTCTACGCTCTTTCCCCCGCCCTCCCCACTCCTCTGGAAAGTTCGCTCGCGGTGGTGGCATCGCATTTCTACACAAGGCTCTCTCTCCTCTTTCTCAACTGTTACGACTGTGTTTCCCTTCACTCATTCTTCGTTTGAACTTGCTCAACTCTCCCTCAACCTACAGCACGCCTTTGTCAACTTCGTCTGTGTTTATTGTCCACCTCCCAGTAAAAGAAACATGTTGAAAGACAGTACATTCCTCGACGAACTGCCTTCTTTCTTAGAGTATTGTTCTTCCCTGTTTGGTAAAGTGATCATTGCTGGTGACTTTAATATCCACTATGAAAATGTGACGGACAATAACACCATGAAATTTAGAGATATTGTAAGCATGTATAATTTTGTTCAATCTGTCACTGAACCTACTCATGTGCATGGTCACATTCTTGATCTTGTCTTGTACCCATGCTGTGATAATTTTGTCTTGTCTACAAATGTGTGTCACGATCTTACGTCCGATCATGTGTCTGTGTTGTGCAAAGTAAGTCTCCCCAAACCTGTCCGTCGCCGCACAACAAAAATTCATCCGCTCTTTTCATAAGATTGACAAGACTAACTTGAAAGATGATTTAGAAACTGCCATAACACCTGACATGTCTCTTCCCGATTTAAACTTTTCTCTGAAAAATCTGCTCGATACGCACGCCCCTCTCCATCAGGTGTCTGTCAGGACGGAGAGAGCCACACCTTGGTACAATACAGTCGCTCCCCAACTCACAGAGTTCAAACGTGAGCGCCGCAGAGCAGAAAGGTGCTGGCTCTCCTCTGGTCTGACTGTTCACAAACAGATCTACAACTCGATCAAATGGACAATTGCCGACTTAGTACAAAGGGCTAAGACTCAGTTTTCCTCCTCTAAAATTTCCGCTAGCAAGACTTGCAAAGAACTCTACCGAAACATGAATCAAATCCTAGGCAAAACACAAGCTGCTGTATTCCCTTCAAATATAGAACCTAAAAAACTCCCTGACGCCTTTCTTAACTTTTTCCGAGACAAAATAGTAGCTTCGAAATGCTCCTTCTTCTCAGCCTCTAGACGAGTCCCCAGCCTACTCTGGCCCAACTTTGTCCGCCTTTGAACCAGTCACAACACAGTTGTGAAAGAGATTCCAAAAAACAAAAAATTTGTGAACTTGACCCTTTCCCTACATCTCTCCTCTATGAAAACATTGATACCTTGTTACCAGTCATAACAAATATTTTCAACCGTTCTTTGTCAAGTGGTACAGTCCCTGATGATTTCAAAGACGCAATTGTGAAACCCCTCCTGAAAAAATCTACTCTGAACCCAGATGAATTAAAAAACTATCGGCCAATCTCTAACCTTCCCTTCTTGTCAAAATCTCAGAGAAAGTAGTTATTCATCAGCTATCTCAGCACCTTGTTACGAACAATCTTCTCAGTCCCCATCAATCTGCTTACCGTGCTGGACACAGTACTGAAACAGCTCTTATTAGTATCTTAAATGACATTCTGACTTCCCTTGACGACGACAAAATATCTGTTCTCCTTCTTCTTGATTTATCAGCAGCATTTGACACGATAGACCATGACATTCTACTGACACGCTTGACAACTGACTTTGGCATTTGCGGCACCGTACTAAATTGGTTTAAATCATATCTCTCCAATAGAAAGCAATTTGTTCTCATTGAAAATGTGCAGTCATCTAAAATGTCTCTTGACTTTGGCGTTCCTCAGGGATCAGTACTTGGGCCTGTACTTTTGATCATGTACACAACACCATTGTCCAAGATAATTAATAGACATTCTGTTCAGCACGAAATTTTCGCCGACGACACCCAGCTCGAACATTCTGACATACATGGAAACTACCACCAACTTGTCCAAACACTTGAAGACTGTGTTTCTGACATCAAACATTGGATGTCAACCAACAAACTTAAGTTAAATGATGATAAAAACAGAGGCTATCCAGTTTGTTCGACAAAATCATGCTAAAAATCTCCCAGCCTCTATAGAGCTTTGTTCCACCGAAATTAACGTTTATGTCGTGCGTTCGTGATCTCGGCCTTCATATTGACTCTACCAAAATCTGTCAAGCCTGCTTTCTTGAAATCCGTCGCATTAGTTCAATTAGACCCTTCCTGACTGAAGATGCCACAAAGACACTTGTCACTTCCTGTATTCTGTCTAGATTAGATTATTGCAATGCCCTCCTCCTAGGCCTTCCTACAACCTCTCTCCAACCTCTTCAACGTGTTCAAAATTCTGCCGCATGCCTTGTATTCAGAATACCAAAACGGCACCATACATCAGATATTTTAATGAAACTACACTGGCTCAAAATCGAATACCGAATCAAATACAAATCTGCCTGCCTCTGCTACAAAATCGTTACAAAAGACGCACCAGCCTATCTTTGCAACCTTTTCCAGATCTACGTTCCTGCCTTCGTTCTTCCTCTGATGACCGTATTTTTCAAATTCCCTCTTACCATTGGTAACAACACGGCTCCAGAGCATTTTCCGTTTCAGCTGCTACACTTTGGAACTCACTCCCTTTCAGCCTCCGTCATGCCAAATGCTTTGTAACGTTTAAGTCTGCTCTGAAAACCCACTACTTCAAACTGCAGCTGCAGAGTACATCTAAAACTTAGAAATATTGCCAGCCACTCTGTCCATCTTGTTATGTGTATGTGTGTCATCACGTGTTCTGTGTGTGTGCGTGTGCGCACGCACGCGTGTTTGTGTGTCTGTGTGTGTGTGTTAATGTGTGCGTGCGTGCGCGCACGTGTGTGTGTGGTGTATGTGTACGTGCGCATGTTTGTGTTGTGTATGTGCGTGTGATGCGTTCATGTAGGCCCCTATATGAGTGTATGTATGCATGGTGTGTGTGGGTGTGTGTGTGTGCGCGTGTGCATGTGCGTGTGCGTGTGCGTGTGTATGTGTGTGTGTGTGTGTGTTTATGTGTGTGTGTGTGACTGTGTGCGTGTGCTGGTTGTGTGTGTGTTGTTTTTGTGAGTATGTTGTTGTGAATACTATGCTGTTATTTCATGCTTGTGAATTGTGTGACAATGCATATGTGCATTTTTACCGGCCAAACAAAGTCTGACCGGTATTGTTTTGTCTGCTCATGTTATTGGATTTTTGTTTCATGTTTTTATTCCATTTCAATTTTGTGTAAAGCGCCCTGTAGCCTACATAGTAGGATGGGCGCTATATAAATTTTCCTCATTATTATTATTATTATTATGTCGTTGAAGACACCAACTGGACAGTACAGGGGCTCATGCCATGACCACAGCATCCTGCATCAGATGTCGTTAAAGACACCAGGCCCCAATAGGACAGTAGAGGGACTCATGCCATGACCACAGCATCCTACATCAGATGTCGTTGAAGACACCAGGCCCCAATAGGACAGTAGAGGGACTCATGCCATGACCACAGCATCCTACATCAGATGTCGTTGAAGACACCAGGCCCCAATAGGACAGCAGAGGGACTCATGCCATGACCACAGCATCCTGCATCAGATGTCGTTGAAGACACCAGGCCCCAATAGGACAGTAGAGGGACTCATACCATGACCACAGCATCTTGCATCGGATGTCGTTGTTGAAGCAAAGTCTTCAAGTTCATAGCCTGTCAAGAACGGCAAGAAGAAAGACAATATCAGACCTGCAGCAAACTGTCATCAAACAAATAACCTAGTGTCTATTATGCTTGGCTTTAGTAAAATCAATGTTCAAATGTTTTGACAGGCGTCTGGAAGAATCAACCAATGACAAAACTGGAGAGAAAAGAGCAAAGACCTTCTATTAGTCAGGAAGCCATCTTCGAAAAAGTGAAACCACCTAAACGTTGCTGATTAGAAGCAATAATCCATCTGGAATAGAATGTCCGGATGTAGACTAATGCATCTCACATGGATATTGCTTCTGTATTCGCAAAGTATAGCCGCCATGACAGCTAAAATGGACGAATAAATTTATATCTTGCGTATATATTGCAATAAATTTACTGTCTCAGTGGCTAATTGTATGTTTTGAGGGTGCAGAATCACAATATATAGGTCAGAAAGTGGTTAGAAAGTGATTGATTGCTACAAGTAAATGGTAATTGTTCTTCTCTCTCTCTCTCTCTCTCTCTCTCTCTCTCTCTCTCTCTCTCTCTCTCTTCTCTCTCTCTCTCTCTCTCTCTCTCTCTCTCTCTCTCTGTGATTTAATGTATACGTTTCTAAATTGATGTAATCAATTTTAATGATAATTATTTGGTTGGTATAATTTCGTTTCACAGGTTTCATTAATGTTCTTTGTGTTTTATTTCTGTAATGTTGTTGCACCTAACCTGAATTTCTCCTTTGGAGATATTAAAGTACAGTTGAACTTGAACCTGAAGTGGGTTTGGTCTCTTTCCGGTCTGATTTTAATATAAAACATAAAACATAGACTGACAATTTAAAGAGATACAACAATATTTTCGTTGGATAGAACAAAACAACAAAATGAATATTTTAGTCAGGAAGCAATCTTTCAAAAAGTCAAACCACCTAAACGTTGCTGGTTAGAAGCAGTCATTCACCTGGAGTAGAATGTATGGATGTAGAGAAATGCATTCACGAAGTATAGCCGCCATGACAGTTTTCAAAATGGTGGCTAAAACATGGACTAACCGCTTATATCTCGCATATTTATTGCAAGAAGTGTGCTGTGTCAATGGCCAATTATATGTTTTAGGGTGCATAATCACATTACATAGGCCAGGAAGTGATTGGAAATGTATTTGATTTATTTTCGGTCACATTTTAGTAAACAACAAACAAAACAGGCTGAACATGCAAAGAGGTGCAACAAATTTCTTGTTAGATGGACCACAGCAACAACAAGAATATACGTGTCTGTAGATCTTTTATCCAGAGGTAAAAATACCAAAGGAAATATATTTGAAGCATTATATTTTACTAAAGAGCTTGCTTAAAACAATATTTATAATGGAAGTGAGGGTCATCTGGTGAAACCACTTATATTCCTTCATGAAACATATTGAATATAAGGCCACTGGGAACGCCGAAGAGAGAAGAAGAAGAAGAAGAAGAAGAAGAAGAAGAAGAATTTGTTTAAGAATCCTCGTGTTATAATACTCAGTGTCTTGCAAAGACCATTGTAATGCGTTGTACCAACGATGGAGTCTCTATAAGCCATGGAGTCAACAGCTGTCTTGGTTTGGTGGTTTTGACCATATCCATCACAGCTGATGGAAGTGAAGGTGGAGGCAGGGATGGGGGGGATATTGTTCTGAAATAAAGATGCTCCATGTGACAGCCCTAGATGTGCATTGATGATTTGGAGAACAAGGTGATTTGTCATAAAAGAGACCAAGCAGTTGGTGAATCAAATTGCAGATTATCAGGTTATTGAATACGTGAATAAAACAGGAAAGGTTGCTAGAGGTCTTGTCGGAATTGCCAGAAACGATCGATCGATCAATCAATCAATCAATCAATCAACCAATCAACCAATCTATCAAAATTTAAATGAATGAATCAATCAATCATACTGTATTATCCCAAGACTGAGAAATTTACATGAGGTGCAATAACAGAAACTCAACGACACTGGAAAAAACATGAACGTCAAATGCTTCAATAGAAAACATTATAATACCATTAACTCAGATAAGCATTTTATGAAAACAACAAGGAAACATTTATATTTAAACAGAATTTCTGTAAATCAAAGGAAGCTCAATTTTAAAAAAACTCAACATTTATGTATTTTTAAACTCAGGAGATGAATGGAGCATGGACTGAAAGTTTTTGGGGCGCTCGTGATTTAAGTTTAAGTGTCCTATACCTACGCCCATATGGCAACAGTTCATAGTGGTGGGCTAAGACATGGCTATTATCACTCACTATCTGCCTGGCCTTTCGCACCACTCGCTCAGCATACAACACTTCCATTCTCTTTTGCCTTTCACTCACAACCTTGCTACACACATTCACCATGTCACTCAGCACTCGCTCACTCCTTACACTCAAGCTTCCAAACCAGCACATAAACGAAACGGTGGGAATTGATTCAACACAGCAACGATAGTAAGCTTTCAAAACACCTGTGTTAATATCAATGTTTCTTAACCTTTGTAATAAAACAAATCGTGGTTGGCATTTTTTGAAGTGTAGGGATTCAACATGTCTGTCAAATGCAATCTTTCTGTCGAGGACTATCTCATATACCGGCATTCCTCCATTCTCTCAACAGTCTCACCATCTATCACAAGCTGTGGTACTGACACTGAATCTTTACGGACATCAATGAGCATCTCCTTTGGTTTTGACAACATTAAGGTCTAAGTAGGTATTTTTACACCAGGAACAGCATTGTTTTAAAACGTCATTAAAATAGACTGAATCAGAGTTGGATTGATCTTCAATTGCGGAATCATCTAAGTATTTTATAACAGTTGTTTCTTTTCCCTCGCAGATACAACTAGAGAAAGATGGTGCATCAATTTCAATGAAATGGTACAACTTACAAGAGATGCGAGAACAAATTTCAACCTGAGTGATGACTGATGACGAAAGAACACAAATCCTCACACAAGGGTTTTGGAAAAAGACAGAAAAGTGACCCATAATTATGTGCAAAAACTGGCCAATTTGTTCCAGACGTTCAAACCCTTCACTTGCACCAGTCAGGAATGTTCAGTGCTTACACGGGCAGAGCTATTACCCACATATTTTCAGCGTCACCCCAATGTTATTAAATTTAGTATTTTAATGAATACCCGCAGGAAATCTAAACTTGTCAAACTCGCACAGTTTATCCATATACTTGTAACTTTGTTTTCTAAAACTTTAAGAAACACATAAATGCGGAGAGAGAAACCTGTGAAACCTACTTGCTTGTTTTTTAAAGTTTAAGCCACTGCTCTGTAACCAATGTCTTTGGTTTTTTTGAAAAATAGTAGGTAGCTTGCATGGAATACTTTTAGTTTGAATTTCATTTCTTAGATTATGAAGTCTTTTTGTTGTGAATTTTATTTCCTAGATCATTAAGTCTTTTTGTTGTTATTCATATTTGAATGTATGTTTTCTTATTTTCTTTTTTGACTCACCAGTGTCTGCCATTGTGTTTGTTGTTATCTATGTATTAGCTTAAAAGCACCCCTGGGGCCAAAGCTCAAATAAAACTGTTTCCAAACTGCCTGAACTTGACGATCATGAGTGGTGGTTGATCGCCCTACACGGTGTGTTCTGACAAAGTCCTCTTCACTCCAGGTCCTAGGTCCCTGCACGCTGTTCAGCGTGTCGGTCACTGCACGAGCACACGTGTCGTAGTTTTCACTCTGTGTCGTCTGGGGAATGCCGAAGATTCTCAGATAACTCGCCTTGAAAATCTTCGAATCTGTCTATTTCCGAGTTCATTGAGTTGATTTGCTGTGAGATAAATTCTACCACAACCGACAGATTCTTCGTCTCCTCACTCCTCTCTGTGGCACCAGACAGATCATCCACGGTTGATGCCAGACGCCTGTTCTTTCTCTCTCTCTCTCTCTCTCTCTCTCTCTCTCTCTCTCTCTCTCTCTCTCTCTCTCTCTCTCTCTCTCTCGACATACAAACACACACACACATACACACACGCGCGTACGCACAACACACACACACGCACGCACACACACACGCACACGCACACGCACACGCACACGCACACACACACATACACACACACAAGTAGTAGTATTAGGGATGGAATAACCCCGTCCCAGGGACAAAGGGGTCCCGGCACGTCGGCACTGTGACAGCTGTGACGCCTGCTCGCCTTTGCCCCTTTTGCTGACGTAATAATGACGTAATAATGACTTAATGACGTAATAATGACTTAATGGGAAGTGCCGTTATGAAAAGGGTCGGCCATGTTGTTTTGGGTCGACCATGTTGTTGTCGTTCATATTGTTTGTTTATGTTTAGGCTTTTTTGTTATAGGTATTGTTCTATTGTAGCGCTACCGCGCAACGTTATAGGCTAGGCAACGCTAGTTAGCGCAAAATGGTGGGGGGAGGTGGGGGGCGTGGCCTTACTTCTAGTCTGAAAAGGTCATCGTGACCTAGTCCATGCCTTTTGAAAAGTTATAAGAGAAAGAAACAAATTAAAAAGAACTAAAATATTAAAATGTTTTACGTCACACTTCCGAACAATTCGTCTATGAAATATTATCCAAATAATAACCGTAGTCAATATTTTACAAGACTACCTCAAACCATAGATTTAAACGGTGACTATGAAGTGGGCTTATCAGAAATCCAGTTTTCAAACAGTTATTTGAACGTGAAAGAAGATATATTTGCATTAACTATTATATGCATATGCATGACAAGTCCAAACGTGTCGATTCTCACATGGTTCTTCGAACTGTAAAGATACCGGCTGGTTTGTACGAGTCCAACGCGTTTTTGATACAAACCGTGGATTCAATGTTGGATTCTTTGTTGGGAAAATTAGATAACGGAGGAAATCGATTGATATTCAAATATAACCGGGTGACATGGCATGGGTCCATGTACTGTCCAGTTGGTGTCTTCAACGACATCTGATGCAGGATGCTGTGGTCATGGCATGAGTCCCTGTACTGTCCAGTTGGTGTCTTCAACGACATCTGATGCAGGATGCTGTGGTCATGGCATGAGTCCCTCTGCTGTCCTATTGGGGCCTGGTGTCTTCAACGACATCTGATGCAGGATGCTGTGGTCATGGCATGAGTCCCTGTACTGTCCTATTGGGGCCTGGTGTCTTCAACGACATCTGATGCAGGATGCTGTGGTCATGGCATGAGTCCATGTACTGCCCTATTGGGGCCTGGTGTCTTCCACGACATCCTGATGCAGGATGCTGTGGTCATGGCATGAGTCCCTGTACTGCCCTATTGGGGAGTGGTGTCTTCCACGACATCCAATGCAGGATGCTGTGGTCATGGCATGAGTCCCTGTACTGTCCAGTTGGGGCCTGGTGTCTTCAACGACATCTGATGCAGGATGCTGTGGTCATGGCATGAGTCCCTGTGCTGTCCTATTGGGGCCTGGTGTCTTCAACGACATCCGATGCAGGATGCTGTGGTAATGGCATGAGTCCCTGTGCTGTCCTATTGGGGCCTGGTGTCTTCAACGACATCCTATGCAGGATGCTGTGGTCATGGTATGAGTCCCTGCACTGTCCAGTTGTGGCCTGGTGTCTTTCATGACAATATGAGGTCATAATTCTTCCACAACTTATATGAGAAGTTAATGCAACAGTTAGGACATAGCCCTTTTGTTTGAAGGTTACTCTTCGTCATTTCCGGTGAATGAACATCATCATTGATATTAGTATTAAGAAACTTTTGGCAGGAAGCATGAACCCTGAGATTTCCACAAGTGCAATTTACCATAAAAATGTTAGGTGTGTGAAATATACAAGGGGATCAATGCTTTAGTTTTGGATGTTTCTTTTGGTTTTAACTGTTTGGTGAATAGTTGTCAGAGTAAAGTTGGTGCACGATCGTACTGAACATCTCAAAATAATTAATGTCTGTTCCTTATGTTTTTACGTGCCACACCAGGATGTATGTCCCGTATTTTTTTGACAATAAATCCTGTGACTTGCGACTTGACTTGTGACTTCAGTATATAGCGACCACCTGGCAATTACGGACAGTTTTTGGCCAGTCTGTAGGGTGGTCGCACTACTGAGGTTCCACTGTATTTATTTTCTTCAGGAAGGGGAGATGAAGCAGAAGATGCTGAGCTTTCTGGACGACACGTTGCGACAGTTGAGCGGTGAGCTCCAATCAGGCCAAACAACTTTTGCATACTCTAATTAGTGCTTTTTGCATATTTCAGGCATCCGCGGAAGAAAAAAAAATGCGTAAAGGACCGATCTTGCCGTATTCTTATATCTACAAGTCTTTATTAATTTTTTATCGGGATTCTCAAACTGGTTAACCAGTGTAAGTTTTGCTTTAGCTCACTCGCTTCAATTGTGCGAAGGAAGGCGAAATGAGTAGCTCCCGCTCAACAAAAGTAGCGATGTTAGCTGAAAATGTGTGTGGAAGGCTATTTGTGCCGACCAAATTTTTTGGACCCCCTCCTCGCTGAATAAAACTTTCACTAGGTGAAAAGGTGGTTTGAGAATTTTTTTGGGGGAACATAGTGCACGCGACCCCCCCCGTCAACAAAACATCGGACGTTAGGTGAAAATCCGGGTGGAAGGATTTCTCGGACGGAAATTTTCCCTCTTTTTTGATCTTCATCCACTTTCATGCCTGATATTTAGAAATACATTCGTATCTTTTTCTTTAGGAAGGGGAGATGAAGCAGAAGCTGCTGAGCTTTTATGCCGGCACGTTGCGACAGTTGGACGGTGAGCTCCAATCAGGCCGAACATCTTTTGCATACTCTAATTAGTGCTTATTGCATTTAGAAATGTATTCATACTCTAATTAGTGCTTTTTGCATATTTAGAAATGCATTCGTATGATCTGTTTTCTTCAGGAAGGGGAGATGAAGCAGAAGATGCTGAGCTTTCTGGCTGACACGTTGCGACAGTTGGACGGGGGTGGGGCGGTTAGCTCCACTCAGGCCGAGCAACTCCTGCCGGTCATCTGCCGCATGGTTGACCAGCTTCTCTTCCTCATGGTGGAGTGGGCCCGGAACTCTCCTTTCTTCAGGGAAATACGGGTCAGCTTTTCCTCTTCTGCTTTTAGTTTTACAGTGGAACCTCCCTTATAGACCTCCCATTATCAAGACTCCCTCCCATTGAGCCAATTGCCCTTCTTTGTAAGTATTAAAATTACCTCCCTTGTAAGACCCTCCCTTTATAAGACCCGCTTCCCTTATAAGACCCTTCCCTTATAAGACCCCTCCCCTTATAAGACCCTCCCTTATAAGACCCCTCCCTACCCCTTATAAGACCTCATTTTGGATTATTTTTGAAGGTCTTATAAGGGAGGTTCCACTGTACCGGGCGGCATGACTTGTTCACAGTTATTGTCCTGGTTCGTCAGGTCGTAGAATCCGAAACCAGCAGCTCAAAGGGAGCGAATCCTATGTCGGGTCGTCAAGGGGCAATCAAGAGCTATTTGGCTGTTTATCTCTCTCTCTATCTCTCTCTCTCTCTCTCTCTCTATCTCTCTTCTATCTCTCTCTCTCTCTATCTCTCTCTCTCCACTCTCTCTCTCACACTCTCTCTCGCTCTCTTCAGGAAATAGGGTCAGCTTTTCCCATTCTGCTTTACAGTGGAACATTCCCCTTATAAGACCTCCCATGAGGCATTGCCCTTCTTTGCAAACTGTATTAAAATTACCCTCCTTATAAGACCCCTCCCTTATAAGACCTCCGATTATAAGACT